>PVIW01002334.1:0-225642 GCA_004026585.1 Noctilio leporinus | reverse complement strand
AGCAAAACTAACAACAAGCAAAACAGAACCAAGTATATGAATACAAGGAATAGGCCTTCAGTGGTCAGGGGGAACGGGGTTGGGGGGAGGGGGGAGGCAGAGGCAAAGAAGGGGAGCAGCTTAGACAAGAACCTAGTATAAAGGAACCATGGACATGGACAACAGGTGGGATTGACTTTGAGGGGAATGGGTGGGTGGGAAGGGGGACAGAGGGGAGCAAAAAGGGGATGGATGTAATACAACAACAATAAAATAAAAAAAAGAAAAAAGAAAAAAATACAGTTTACAATAGCTCAAAAATTTCAATAGTTTGTTTTAAATCTCACAAACTATATACAGGATTTGTGCATTAAAAACTATAAAATGCTGCCTGGCTGGTGTGGCTCAGTGGATTGAGCATCTAAGTACCAACCAAAAGCTGGCAGTTTGATTCCCAGTCGGGGCACATGCCTGGGTTGTGGGCCAGGTTCCCCGTTGGATGTGTGTGAGAGGCAACCAATCTCATCTCTCTCTAAAAATAAATAAAATCTTTTAAAAACTATAAAATGCTGATCAAAGAAAGAAGACTTAATAGAAAATATAGACTGTGCTTAAAGTGGAAGATTCAACAAAGATATCAATTCTTCCCAAATTGAAATATAGATTTAATACAATACCAATCCAAAACCAGAATTTTTTGTAGATATAGGTAAGCTAATGCTAACATTTATACATAAAAACAAAGAAAATAGAAGAGGTAAAACAAGTTTTATTTATTTATTAAAATTATTTTTTAATTTATATTTTAGAGAGAGGGGAAGGGAGAGAGGCAGAGGGGGAGAGAAACATCAACGTATGGTTGCCTTTCACCTGCCTCCAGCCACAGACCTGGCTTGCAACCTGGTTATGTGCCCTGGCTGGGAATCAAACCAGCGACCTCTGGGTTCGCAGGCCCGCTCCTTATCCACTGTGCCACCAGCCAGGTAAAACAGGTTTTAAAAGCGAAGAATAAATTTGGACCAGTCTGTAGAAAAAAATGCTGTATTTGAATAGAACATACCTTTATACTTTATTAGATTTTGATTTTAGGGGAGCTATTTTGCAACTCTGTAAAATGAATAGTCATTCTGTTTCATTTGATAGAGGTTCAAATGTCTTTCTTCACACTGGAAAAGCTAGTTTTGTTTTCATTTGCAATTCATTCAATCTTCTTTTATTCCATATAATTGTATGTTCTTTTCACCTTTCCTTTGAACAATTTATAATACCTGCTTAGTTTCTTTATTAGCCAAAAATAAAATATTTATATCTGTATGAGAGTCATACTTTTATTTTTTTCTGAAACTTATGTTTTAACATATTGTCCTACCTAATTAAAAAACTCATTATAGGGCTATGGCAATTAAGACAGTGTAGTATTGTTGAAGGGCACATAAATTAATGCAACAGAATTGAGATTCCAGAAATACACTCACACATATGAGGCCAATTTATAATTTTCACAAAGGTACAAACTCAACTCAAGGTATTACAAATAGCCTGTTCAACAAATGGTGTTGGAACAATTGAACATCCTTAGATAAGGGGGAAAAGGAAACTTTCAGATTGTAGACCTAACCAGAGGTTAAACTGTAGAAGTTTTAGGAAAAAATAGGTGATTTTGGATTTAATGATGGAAGCTCTCTAGTAGGTAAATAACTTCTTTCTTACTGCTTTTAAGATTTTCTCATTGTCTTTAACCTTTGGTATTTTACTTACGATGTGTCTTGGTGTGGACCTCATTGGGCTTATCTTGTTTGGGACTCTTTGTGCTCCCTAGACTTGTATGTCTATTTCTGTCACCAATGCAGAGAAGTTTCCTGGCATTATTTTTTTCAAATAGGTTTTCAGTTTCTTGCTTCTCTCTCCTCCTGGCATTCCCATGATGCAAAGAAACATTTTAGATAAAACAACAAAATAATATAAGAATGAGGTGTGATTTTCTAAAAATCTTACCGAAGTACTTTTCCTCGAAGGAAGGCAGTGTGGTTTAGTGCTTTAAAAGTACAGCACATAAAAGACAATCTGAGTTCAGATCCCATCCTTGCCACCATCTAGGTCTGGGGCAATAGTCTAATTATTTGGTCTCAGTTTCCCTATCTATAAAATGGGCATGGTGTTATTATTAGCACCTGTCTCACAGGCCTATCACATAGTAAGTA
Source organism: Noctilio leporinus (assembly GCA_004026585.1). Taxonomy (NCBI): domain Eukaryota; kingdom Metazoa; phylum Chordata; class Mammalia; order Chiroptera; family Noctilionidae; genus Noctilio; species Noctilio leporinus. Next base: position 223,462 of record PVIW01002334.1, on the reverse strand, counting down.
CCTCTGACTACTATTAAATAAATGAAATATAAAAAATTTAGTTGTTTATCACAGCAATTTTTTTATCAATGGCTTTAATGAGATTAGGATATTCCAAGTTTAATAATTCCCATTCATGTGGGTATTTTTTCACATTTTAATAAAGAGTAACTTCTTAGGAATTAACTATACAATTCCTAAGACTATATAATTCACTGAGGTCAATAAAACCAGGGTAGTATACTTCTATAATTCTAAGAAAGATATCCAGATATACCAAGAGACTAGAGAAAGTCAGAAAGATTATCTACCACCTATAGTCAATGTTATTCTACTTTAAATTGTTTTACATTATCATTAACAAGTGATAACAAATCTTTGGAAAACCAATTGCTCTGCTTGGCTTTATTCTTTCTGCAATATTTACCTTCACATTTGTGAACTGAAGCTGGCTTCACTGGAATGTCTTTGCATTATAATGACTTATTTTCTAAGCATTTTATTACATCTAGTTGTGTTACATCTAGTGCTAAAATCGAGTTGTTTTGATTTTTTGAGAAGATTAAGAATACTGTGTTCTCTCAGAAAGAAATCCTCCATCAAAATAACAATTTTAATGAGATCTCAAGTTTTCTTGTTGTTCCACCAAATGGAACTTCCATCATTTTAATGATACTTGTTATTTCAAGATGTGGTATAAGAAGATTGAAAAAAAATTTTTTTCAGGGGTATACAGAGAGCCAATGAAAAATGACATCTTATGATTGTTTCTTTTAATTTCAGACAACTCAAAATAATAATGGGAATGATAAATCCCTACCATTTTCTTTCATATTTTATTTAACAAACACTTGTATGGTGTCTACTATGTGCATTTTACTACTATTAACCCATTTATTCCTGTAATACTTCTCTGAAGTTGGTAATATTATTATTCACATTTTACAAATAAGGAGGCTGGCCCTGGCTGGTAGCACAGTGGGTAAGGTGCCAGCCTGCGAACCCAAAGGTCGCAGGTTCGATTCCCCAGCCAGGGCACATAACAAGGTTGCAAACCAGGTCTCCAGCCAGGTCTGTGGCTGGAGGCAGGTGAAAAGCAACCATACATTGATGTTTCTCTCCCTCTCTGCCTCGCTCCCTTCCCCTCCTGGAAATAATGAAATAAAATCTTAAAAAAAAAAAAAAAAAAACCAACAACAACAACAAAAAAACAAATAAGGAGGCTGAAGCATAGAGAAGGTAAATGACTTGTCCAGGATCATTTGGCAAGTAAGTGGCAGAGCTGGGATTTGAACCCAAACAGTTTGGATCCACTGCTCTGTTCTCTTGTTCTTCATATGTGATCATGGGTAATGACCCAAACAAGGGATAATGAATGGTTTTGAAGATAATGCCCCTGGAGTCACTTCTAAGAATAGTAATGTCTAACACAAAAGTATGTGGAAAAAATTGATTTAAAAGACTTGGTCTCTCTTCTATAGTATTTAAAAATAATCTAGTTATAGGTAGAACAGATATATATGTGAGAAAGCACTGCCAAAAAAATACAGTTTCAAAGACTGAAGGGAAGACATATAAGCTTTATTTTCCCTGCCCATTTTATTTATTTCAAGTATGACTTACTTTGTGCAACATTTGTAAGAGGGATGGAAGATAGGAAGAAGTGGTGATAACAAGCATTTTGGAAGATGTAACAACAAAGAGTTCCATATTTCATTTTGACTTCAAACTTTCTATGGTGTGCTAAAAGTTACTATTTGTCCCAGCTTTTTCAGGGAAGTTATTGTTTCAAATATCTTATTACATTGTATGTTTATTTTTCCTATGTTTAAGCCTGAAAATTGGACATTTTTGAGGAGCTTTCACACTTTGTTCTCAAAACAATAATTTTAACAGGTCTTAAATCTTTAATTTCCTCTATTCTTGAGGTGAGACTTAATTAAAACTACATTTCAAAAGGTGAGCTCACTTCCAACTTCTATGATTCTTGTTTGGAAAATACATCTTTAGGGGGAGGGTGGCTGGGGGACTGGGTGAAAAAGTTGAAAAGATTGAGAAATACAAAAAGATATTTACAAAAACAGTCATGAAGATATAAAGTACAGCATAGAAAATATAGTCAATAATGTTGAAATTATTATGTATGGTTCTAAATATCAGGGGGAACACATTGTAAAGTACATGATTATCTAACCACTATGCTATGCACCTGAAATTAATACAAAATAATATTGAATGTAAATTTTTTTTTTTGTAATGTATGGTTGCCTTTCACCTGCCTCCAGCTATGGACCTGGCTGGAGACCTGACCTGCAACCTGGTTATGTGCCCTGCCTGGGGAATCGAACCAGTGACCTTTGAGTTTGAAGGCCAGCACCTATCCACTGAGCCACCAGCCAGGGCCCTGAATGTAATTTTAAAAATACCTATACACGTATCAAAATAAAGTAAAATATCTGTATATATCAGTATTCATGGCTTAAATCATTAGTCGAATGACTTTTTAAGAATTAAATACAATTCTTACCTTCAAAAAAAAAAAGTTGTTTTTATTTAACCAACATAATTTGACACCATATTTACCTCATTTAATTATGTTTTACTTAGGTTAAGTTTAAAAGGAATTTATATTTCCTAAGCACTCACCAGCTGAAGACATCAACAATGTTATGGTAAACATGTAGATGGGCTATATTAAAATAAAGCCTACCTATAAATAATGAGAGAATGTAGTATATATACAAAGGTAAAAAAAAAAAAAATCAATGCTACTTAAGAAAGGCATTTTTAGACCTCTGAGTTACTTTATGGAATCTTGAAGTTGAAGATAAACCTGAAATAGTGGGTGAGTATTCTGCGCACCCTAGGGGTTTGGAGCAGAGTTTAGAGCAGAGCTTCTTAAAACAAGGTAAGGCACTGCCTACAGAGGAATCACATGTGATATCTGTTGGAATGGCAGATTTCTAGGTTTACCAATTCAAAATTTCTGGGAGTGAGGCCGGGGAATCGGAATCTCTAACAAACATTCTAGGAGATTCTTATCCACAGGAAAATGAGAGAAGCACTGGCTTAGTTACAGTACTTCAAGTGGAGTCTCTGTAACCAGTGAATTTGTGGGGTTTTATGAATCCCCTCTCGCTTGAAATTGAATAAAAGCTGGTATGGTTAGTAATAGTGGCTGGGTCAATCAACAGGTACCTATAGAAGACCTAATTTGATTTAGTCCAATGTATATTCTTGAACAAGGGCAAGAAATGAATCATAAGAATATTGTGCAAAATTAACTGGAAAGAGAGGGAACCTCGTGGTTTAAAACCAGAAATGAGATGCTAAAGGGCAAGATTTGGTGGTGACTATAAAGGAAAAAAGCCAAAACCTTGAGGTCCTCTAAAGGAAAATCAGTGAGTGAAAAATGAAAAGCCCAGCTAAAGAAATTATGTAGCCGTGAGCCCTATGAAGGCTGGGTCTGTAAGTAATTCTGTACCTGTGCATCCCATGCTAAATATTGGCACCACAGCACTTAGTTTTTTCTTGAACCATGATGCCCTTTGGAAAATATGATAGAAACTAAGTACCCTACTTCAGGTCACCAGCAGGCACTTAGCAAATGCTTGTGAGACTAAGTTACATAGTGTTACATTTGTTTTTCCTTCACTTCACAGGCTTGACTGTCCTGAACTTTGGCGGATGATTACAGACCCCTTTGCTAGACAAACTCCCTGTCTCCTGTTTAGGGGGGAAAAAATTAAAAAAAAAAGACTTATTGCACCTAGTTCTTCTTCCTCCCAGTGTTTTACTGAAATAATAGAAAAGATGTTAAAAATAAAAAATGAAACCATCATAGTGCTGGACAGAATGACATCAGCAAGTCAGATATTCTGAGAAATTTTGCAACGCTGAGCAGATGTGGGGAAACGGATGAAGTCAAAGCTGGGAAATTGCAGTCAGACCTGATGAACATGACTCCTGACTAAGCCACAGGAAAGGCTGCAGCTTTGGCTCAACACACAGAGCATCGGGAAAGTATGGAGCACTCCTCAGGGTTCGTGAAGAATGCATTTCCCATTAGCTGCTCACCCTACTCTTCCTCCAGATGCGCAGAGTGGCTGCTTTCAAGGTAAAATCTGGAGGCGTGCTCTCTGAGAAAAGAGGATGCTCTTTTGGGGGGAGGGGGGGTAGTGCAGGAGGCTCCTCCTATGCTCTGGGGAAGCAGAGCAGATAGATGGTGAAGTAGTTCAGGATTTACATCACAGACATGAAAGGAAATAATGTGAAAGTTAAGGTCATTCCGCTCAGGAAATATATACACAGAAACACCCCAGCCAAGGGTGGAGTCCCTTCACTTTTTGGTATCTATCTAGCTGACTTACAAATGCTACTGGGTACCTGATGCTGTAAGCCCACCGTTGCCAGCCTTTCCCATTCAAGTGAGAGCACCTACTTCCAATGATGGTTTTCTACCTCCTGTTAGACTAATTTCCACAGATCACAGCTAAAAAGTCCGGCAAAATACAAAATACAATCATTTAATGATACCTGGAAGCAATCAAAGCAGGCAGATGCTAGAGGAGAATCAGCTGTAGGAAAAGCAGGTGATTTTTAATTTTTTTTTTTTATTTTTTTGGTATGGCTCTGAGCCTCAGGGTAGGTTGAAGTTTGTACCAGGCAAGCTAAACTGTGGAGATCAATAGCTAAACAGTAGAGGGAAAATCTTAGCACCATAAAATATCAGAGGTCAGATTTTGAAGGCATCCACAGCCTCTAAAAATGAGAAGAAAATCCCCCCAAATAGAAAGCCAGAGAGGAAAACTATAGACAAACTGTTCAGCTGACCCCCACACCATGAACGAACCATGCACAGGGAAGGCTTCAAGAAGCCTAACTTTGACTAAAAGAACTGAACCAAGATTTGAGCTGCTTTTCTTTGCAGGGGCGACAGTTTGCAGATTGAGTTCAGCCAATTTAGCTGACTGCTTAAAAATAAAGCCCAAAAAGTTCTAGAGGAACATAATAAAATCCAGAGTCTCTGCAATATCTCATTTACAATGTCTAAGACACAATCCAAAGTTACTCTATTACAAAGAACTAGAAAACCATAATCCCTACTTAGGAGGAAAGACACTCAATTAAGACCAGTCCTGAGATCATCAAGATGTTGTCACTAGCAAAGGAAAATTTTAAGGTAGTTATTCAAGAAGATATTTCTTGGGGAGACGGATATACAGGGCAAAAAGGAAAACCAACATTGGCCATTCCTACTAATCCACACTGTTTTTCATAAGAAAAATTTATGATTCATAAGAATTTGAAAAAACAAACAAACAAACCCAGGGCATGAAAGAGAAGGTTCAGGATTCATGCATTCAGACAACTGAGCCCAGAGAAAACAGAGGTAATTTGGGAAGCATGGGAGAACTTGAAAAAGTTTTTAATAGTGTCCTTAAAGGTATTCAAGAATAGATTGAATTCGTAAAATAAGAAGAAGCCACCTGTTTAAAAGGAACAATCAATAAATAGGCAAGAATTCTTGGAAATAAAAGTAACAAATTTGCTGAAGACCAAGATGGTGTTCCAGAAAGTGATATTTCTTACAATGTAGAGAAATAAGATTTAAAAAACTGGAAAAATAAGACTAAAAAACCCTGGAAAGCAAACAAATACCCAGGCTTAAATATATTCTGGTAAAACTTTAGAACTTCAAGGGTAAAAAGCACATCATAAAAGACTCATCAATACATATATGTAAATGACATGCATACATAAAATAAACAATCCCAACAGATTCTTACATTGGGATGAGAATCAAACTGATACAGAGTTTGTCATCCACAGTTCTGTATACTAGAAGACAAATTGCATTCAAATTCTGGAGGACAATGGCTTTCAACCTGAAAACTTTCATATCTAGACAATTGACAAGAGGGCCAAACATAGACATATTTGGACATGTCAGAGTCAGAAAGCTTAGTGCTCACGTATCCTTTAAAAGTTACTCTAAGGGCCCTGGCTGGTGGCACAGTGGATAAGGCACCGCCTGTGAACCCAAAGGTTGCTGGTTTGATTCCCAGCCAGGGCACACAGAACCATATTGCAAGCCAGGTCTCCATCCAGGTCCCCAGCTGGAGGCAGGTGAGGGGCAACCATACATTGATGTCTCCTTCCCTCTCCCTTCCCCTCTTTCTAAATGATAATAAATAAAATCTTTATAAATAAATAAATAAACAAAAGTTACTTTAATAAATTGAAAAATATATATATAAGAAAGAGAACAGCATGGGTTATAAGAGCCAAGAAGATGTGAAATTTCAGGAAATAAAGGTATAAGTATAGTTCATAAAATTCATGCTAATCACTAGAGGAACAAAAACCAGATACTGTTGACAGCGTTGCCTCTGATGATTAGAAGTGGGTAGGAAGACTTTTTACTTTGTATTTTATACTCTTCTCTATTACCTGCAGTTATTTTTATTTTGAATACAATTACTTTTAATTAATAAATTAATATACCTTTTAAAAGATCCCTTCTGAAAGATACACTGGTTAAATAAATGTTATTATTAGAATTCATTTTTTCTTTATTTTTACCTTTTGAAATGTGGCTGTTAGAAAAGTTGAAATCCCACATATGGTTTGCAATATATATATATATGTATATAAAAAATCTAAAAAATATACATATATATATATATTTTTTTTTAGATTTTACTTATCATTTTTAGAGAGAGAGGAAGGGAGAGAGGCAGAGAGGGAGAGAAACATCAATGTATGGTTGCCTTTCACCTGCCTCCAACTGAGGACCTGGCTGGAGACCTGGCTTGCAACCTGATTATGTGCCCTGGCTGGAAATTGAACCAGCAACCTTTGGGTTCACAGGCCAGTGCCTATCCACTGTGCTACCAACCAGGGCCACAGATTTTTATTAGCCTGGTCTAAAGCACCCAAATATCCCTTATTGTTCAAAGGGGTTTCTACAAAGAGAGTTTTACAAGAGAAAATGCTTTGACTTTTACTTACCAAGAAACCCTCCTGGCTATAAAGAAAGAATCAATACCAATAATATTCAAATAAGACAGAAAACAGGAAGTCTGGAGAATAGGGAATAGGACTGGGAGAAATGCCAGTTCTAACATAGAAACATTTTGTTGGTTGAATGACTTCCAGTAAAATATTTTCCTCTAATATTCTTACTCTTCTAATACCACAAATTATTCTTTTTGTAATTCATGTTCTCTTAATGCTTTCTTTATACAATGCCACTCTAGCTGGGAATATTCTACTTATAGCTATTCCTTAGAACTTTCCTACCTACACATTGCTGATATTTTTTATGGTAGGAAGTGCCCCTACACTGATGTAGTAATTATTGCAGTATTCTAATTCTGTTCAAAGGACTTGATGGTGGTTCAAATGTGGGGAATACATTTGAGGGCAGAGCCTATTTCAACCCTAGCAATTGTCTTTCAAACAATATTTATCATGGTGTCAAATGGACCTATCTCCCCTGACCCATCTGAAAATGCCACTTTTATCAGTAGAGATACTTCCCTGTTGAAGTTGGATGATGAACTTATTTCCTGAGAAACATTACCGTACATTTGTGCTCTGGGCTTTATCATTACGGATCATTTGTCACTTTGAATTTTCATTTGTCCTATGTGACTACTGTCATGAAGGATGAGGAACAATTACAATATTAATCAACAGCACAGCTCTGTGGAAGGTAAAGCAAACAACTGAGCTGGGAATAGAGCAACAGCTTTCTTCATAGTAATCAAAGGATGGCACAATGAAGAGAAATGGGGGGAGGGGTGTTAAAAAAATCTCTCAGAACCAGTAGAAAGTAGAAGCCCTTTTAGCCACTTATGATAAGAAAAAATGTGAGGAAAAGGTTGTAAAAGCTTTTACTTTTACATTCTATCAACCCTGTATAAGATGGTTCCGGGAGGCAAATACTTTAATAATTACATTACAGATGAGCAATTAAGCATCTAGGCCAGAGATTGCAAATAGTAGGTCATCCACAGGTGTTTGTTGAATGAGTGGGAAAGTCTGCGACTTACAGTTCTGTTCATACTTCCATTTTAAAGTCTCATCACTTATCAGAATGCGCTATTGTGGCTTCCTTCCTGATCTGACTGGCTAAGTTATAGAGACAGAAATTTGTCCTGTTCTTGCTGCTATAGATGTTTTTCCCTTTCCCAAGCTAGGAATGTAGCCAAATCTTGCATTTCTTTGCCTGTGGGCTTCTTGTGTTCCAGCAGAAAGCAGTGCTGCCAGGCAAGGGAAGGCAAGTTCTCAGGCTTTGGCTTGCAATAGCCTTGGCCCAGTGAGAATTTGTAGGAAGTGAGGATGACAGTGGCAAGTGCTTGGAGTTTAACCAGGAGAAGCCATGGAATCCCAGGGGTGAGGAAGAGTCCTGAGACAAAGATACGGGGTAGGGTTCTGCAGGGTGGGCTTCTGTGCTGGCCCTGCTTGTGGGTGTCACTCCAGCAGGGGACTAGACAATGCCAGGCTGGCAACCAACAATTGGGTGGCCTTGAGAGCCATGGCACAGTTGTCCTCTGCCTACCTTCAGGACACCTACTGAGAAGGGAGAGTAAGCTGACTGGAGATCAGTGTGGACAGTGGCCCAGTGAGCCCTTATGTCACTCTTTGCACCAAGTACATTCTGGGGCCTTCAGTTGAACTTGAGGATATGAAGAACACTACCAATGAACGAGACTGGGTTTCCCACTAGCTGAATGGTTGTGAGCTCAATGCAGAATAAGACAGTTAAAAATAAATTTCAGGCTTACTACAATGGTACCATTCATGAAAGTGCTTGCCTGGATAAGAACCATTCCAGAGTACAAGATGAAAAGACAAATTGTTCACAGAACACGAAAACTAGATGTGATTTCTATGTTCATCTAGTCAGGACTCTTCATTTTTGGATTATAAAACCAAAGTTTAAGATTAAAAAAAATTCTTTTGTTTCAACTTGGCGAGGAGCTGAGACAGTCCCTCTTCATCCTCCAGTCTACTTTTCCATCTATCTCATCACTTGAGAAATTCAGATCTATTTGTAACAATTAAAATACAGTAGCATTTCATCATGGCCATGAAGAGATTTACCAAAGTAAAATCTCTTAATTTAAAAATGAAAAAAAGAAATCAGAATTTTAAAAGTATCCAGCTCTGGTAGTTGAGGTCATAATAATAATTAAACAGAGAACCATGGTACATGGATTTTTTAAGTTATTTCCCACTAGAAATTGTGAGAAAATAACCTGAGCTACAACTAAAGCAGTTGATATTATGGTTCCTAAGATTTAAAAATCTCTTTCTAAGGCATTTTCAAATATAGATGTGTATGTATGTGGTGGCTATCAAACTGGATAGCAGTTTCTTTTCCAGAGTGTGTGTATGTTTGTATTAAACCTACTTAATGGCTTAAAAAACAGATTTTATTAAACCTTCTGATTGGGTCTTATTTCTTAAGAATCGCCCTATGTAATTCTACTTTTGGTCTAATTTTCCCCCATTATCCAATCTTCTTTGATCTATGTCTTCACCACACCCTGTAACCTTTTGACCTTTGCAGGCAAAAGATCAAGTGACATTTGTCTTCTTATTTTTCCCTGGCCACCTGTGCTAGACTGGAACACAACTGTCCTTGGCACCGAGCTTCTTTCTAGCTGAATGTGAAGCCTACACTACGGTGAGACCTAACCAAACAACCTGAGCATTCATTCACCAGTCAGCCCGGGTCACTGTGAGTCCCTGTGCCAGGCAGACTCAGAAGAAAGAGTATGGGTAGGGCGATGCCCACATGGTGAAACTGTCCTTGCATGCTGCATCACTGAGAGATGCTGCTTCACGGGGTGGCCTGGCGTGTCTGCCCTTCTTCAGCTGTCTGTTCAGAGGTTCCCATAGGAGTATCTCCGCCAGCAGGGCCCATGGTGAATGAGGGCAAATAGCAGCACTGCCAGCATGCCAATCACCAGGAAAAAGACAATGGCAAGGACGATCCTTAGAACTGTGGGAAAATAGGAGAAGCATTATTGTAAAACTAATGGATTAGAAAAATAGGAAGATGACCCATCAATGTTGATTTCTGCCTTAAATGTAAATGTCAATGGCGTTTCTGAAGCAGCCTTGAAATCAGCATAGCGTGATGAAAAGAGCACTGGACAAGGAGTCAGGAAATGACCTAGGTCCTGGTTCCCGCATGACCTCTGACCTTTCAGTCTCAGCTCCTCCACTGTACAGGGAAGGCAATTGTCTCAATTACTTCGAAAATCCTCTTCTAGAGTTAACATCATGTATTTTTTCTACAATTAAAATTATGAATTGTTTTACAGTTAAAATGATTAATTGTTCATAGTCTCGGGGTCAAAGGAATTTCTAAATACTCATCTGCAATCACTAATTGATTCTAAAAGAAATGGAATATCAACTTTTGGTCTTTGAATTTGATTTTTGGTAAATATCTTTTAAAGAGGAAACAGCACATGTTGATCATGGCAAGCACTTTTTAGGACAACTGTGTACTATTGCTGATCTGTATCTTTATTTACACACAGCCCTTTGACAACTGATCAGTCAGGATACACATATATGGAGTTGTTTTAAATGAGAGGCTATTTATTATTTCACCTGGAAAGTTACCCCTCCATACACACACATGCACACATTCTAGTCCACTATAGTATATGCATCATAAGTATCAGTTTGTACCATTTCTAAGTGTAGGTCTGATTTTCTTTTCTTTTTTTGAAGATCATTTATTTATTTTTAGAGAGAGGGCATGGAGGGAGAAAAAGAGAGAGAGAAACATCAAAGTGTGGTTGCCTCCCACACACCCCCAGCCAGCTACCTGGCCTACAACACAGGCATGTGTCCTGACTGAGAATCAAACCAGCAACCTTTTGGTTCATAGGCTGATGCTCAATCCACTGAGCCATACAAGCCAGGGCAGAGTATGTCTGATTTTCATTGTAAAAATATGTGGCGGATCCTAGCGGCTCTGTCTATAGAACTCTAATGCTCCATGGCATACAGTTGAAAAATCACTTACTTGGCCTAACTTTATCATTGCAGTGATGATAAAAATGAGAAATGGAGAGATGAGATAATTTGCCTAAGATAAAGCAGGTAATTGAATTTGGGTTGAACACATGGGATCTTATCAGTCGTATAACTTTAAAAGCCATCTATTCACTAAGGACTTCAAATTTAAATCTTCCCCAAACTCAAGACTCCTATATTCAACTGTGTCCTTGACTTATTCCTTTGAGCATCTCACAAGCATTCCAAAACTGAACCCCCAACCCCTGTGCACCCCTGGCACCCTTCTCCCTGCCAAATCTATTTTTCTTGTATCCTCCTTATTTCAGCTAAGAAACCTTCTTCTCCTAGCGTTTCAGTCCAAAAACTCCTGGAGTCTTCCTTGACTCCTCTTTTTCTCTCACATCCTGTACCCAGTCTGTCAGGAAATCCATTGGTTCTATCAAAAACTAGATCTGGAAGCCAGTGATTTCTCCCCTTCTCTGCTACCACCCTGCTTTGAACTACCATCATCTTTTACCAGGATTACTACAGTGCTCTCCTGAGTTGCTCCCCAGCTTCTTTTCTTTCTTCCCTACAACTGATCTGTTTTTAACAACAGCCAAGTGACTTCCAGTCCAACCACAGCACTCCTCTACTTTAAGTCTGCAATGAATGCTCGTCTCACTTGGAATGGAAACCCAAGTCCTGATGATAACAGTGGATGAGACGCTTCACCACCTGGCTTTACTAGCCTCTTGGATTTCCTCTGTTATCCCTCTTCTTTCACTTGATCTCTTTTGGTCACACAGGCCTTCTTGCGAACCCCCAAACATGCCAGGCACACTCCGGCTTTACTGTCTTCGCTGTGTTGTTACCATTGTCTGCATGCTCTTCTCACGTATTTCTGCATCTTGCTACGGACCTGGCTGGAGACCTGGCTTGCAACTTGGTTATGTGCCCTGGCTGGGGAATCGAACCAGTGATCTTTGGGTTCACAGGCCAGTGCCTTATTCACTGCGCCACCAGCCAGGGCACCTTCACTTTCTTTGCCCAATTCTCATCTTCTCAATGGGGACTTTCACTTAAAGGTGCAACCAATATGCCCTCTCTCCACACCTATTTCCAACCTGTTGTTTGTGATCTTCACCTTCCAAAGTATTTATTTATCATATTTATTGAGCACTCCCAGCAGGTGCTCAATAAATGTTGGTGGCATAAATGGATGATCTAGGACTCCTGGGTTTCTAACTCTTAGTCCAGTGCTTTTCTCAGGATGTCAAGATGCCTCTTATCATCATGAGAAGGTGAATATTTAAAAAAAAAAATTTAAAGCTTTAAAAAAAATTATTTCCAGAGAGGGGAAGGGAGAGAGGTAGAGAGGGAAAGAAATACCAATGTATGGTTGCCTTTCATCTCTCTCCTGCCACGGACCTGGCTGGAGACCTGGCTTGCAACCTGGTTATGTTGCCCTGGCTGGGAATCAAACCAGCAACCTTTGGGTTCGCAGACTGGTGCCTTCTCCACTGTGCTACCAGCCAGGGTGAGAAGGTGAATATTAATAAAATTAGATCCTGGTGATTGGGTGCCTTCAGTAGTGAGGGTGGAGTTGATATAAAGTTGGAGGGAACTAAATGAAATTGAGAAAGGGACATAAGGACTAAATGAGAAATGAGGGAAGGGAGGTAGGTTGAGATCCAGGTTTTAGAAGCTCTGGTTTGCCATGGGGTGAATGCATTTACAGAGAACACGGTTGAAGATCCAGCTGAAATTGGAATAGAAATCTCAACACTCATAGTTTGAGATGGTAACAATGGCTTAACTTCATTCAGCAGATCAGAATGAAGAAACTGTGTTTGATTTGATCTAGGGCTGGTTAGTGGTACGGTGGACAAGGGTATGAGATGGAGCATTGTTATAACTGTCCAAACTGCCCAGACTGAGGGCAGGAGTGGAAGTGAGGAGTGAGCTGGTATATACCAAATCAAGTTCCCCAGGTTTTTCATGAATGATGAGACATGTCTTGGGAAACTTGATGAACAATGGCAACAAGGATGAGAAAAAAATTATAATCAGATGGCCTCATTTCTGAGGTAGGAGGGGTGCTGGGGTGAGGTATTATTGAACAGGACCTCTAAACAGCAATGTGGGAACAAGAGAATGCTAATGTGACTATGCTGAGAACACAGAGGTCAAATAACACAGACACATTGAGATTGTGTGTGTGTGTATGTGTGTGTGTGTGTGTGTGCGCGCACTATATATCATCAATGATTGCATCTCTATAGTGCAGTCACATTTGAGGCTCATTTATAGCTTTTCTCCCTTATTTGTTGAACAACTGTGTCCAGCCATGAGGAAATCAGGCTAGGTATGGAAGGTTGAACATTTATTCAGTTAGGAATGTTGGTGGGAGGTACCAGGTTATAGGCATCGTTGACTGCCTGGAGATTCAAGGAGTAAAATGGTACATGTCCCACCTTTAAAGTTTATGGTTGACCTTTGAGCATGTGTATTTGTGTGCTGTAGATTCTCAAATTTACAAGGATTGTTAGGGGAAATGGGAACTGCCCACTAGTAAACCTTCCTATAAAATAATTGGAGTTGGAGATTGAGGTAGGGATTAGGTGAATGCTAGTGAAGAAAAGTCTGTGTGAGTACAATTTTGGAATTGAATAAAGAAGCATTTTTTTTTAAAAACAGGAATGCTATTATTTTTAAGTAACACAGTATGGAATTTAGACTTAATCAGCAAAGGCTCTGGTTAATTTTATTGATAAGAGAATTAAATTAATTGGTCTACTAGCTGAAAACATTGCCTAAAGGATTTCATGGGTGGAAATGCCCTAAGGTGAAGGGTTGCTCTACATTCTGTATATCTAGAATATATCTTATTTAATGGTTTTGTCCTACTTCCTGTATAGGCTTTCTCTGAACACCCTAAATGTCCTTAGTTTGGCCTTTAAAAAATAAATGATAAAAATTCAGCAGTTAGAGCTATTAATTCAACTTATTCAGGCAACTTGTATTTCTATTTGCTAAATTTGGTGGCCCTACTAAGGAGTCATTCAACCCCTACACCCTCCCATGCTGCACCCTGTTCTATAGTCTCTGTCAAACTAAGTGACCACCTAGCCCAGCGGACACTTTCAGTCCCAGGAATTTCCAAACATGAACACAATCTGCCTTCCTGAAATGTTCACCTGCTGCACATAGTATCCCTGTTCGAGACTGTATAGAACAAATGCAATCCTTTCTACTTAAAAAAATTCAAATATTAAATTCACTTTATTGAAGACCATCTCACATTATAGATTCTTAGATTTCTATGAGCTAAACCCAGTTGTGTGCTGATAACTGGCCCTAGGAAGGAGAAGGAATTAGTCCAATAACATATATGAAGGACCATGGAAATGGACAATAGTGTGGGGACTGACTATGAAAGATGGGGGGTGGGCTGGGTAGAGGGGGAAAATTGGGACACCATTAATAGCATAAACGATTAAACATTAAAAAAATAAAAACCATACTCTGATTTTTGGCATATGCTGACTTGTGGTGGAAATACTCAGCTGTGACACCATAACCAATTTCAAACTACCAAAGCGAAGTCATTGAACTGACACTTGGTAAGCAATGTGCACATTTCACTCTTATCTGTCCAAGCTTGCTCCAGCACCTCAGTCCCCAGGTTTTATTTTTATTAACATATTATATTTCACTCTATATGGATCTTGAATTGTTGATAGTGGTGTTTTGAGGAAAAGATTTCTACAAACATAATACAGGTAGATTTGATAAGAGGTTAGCTGTGGAGAATGGAGAGGGTGGTGTCAAAAATAACTCCCAGGTAGGCCCTGGCTGATGTGGCTCAGTGGATTGAATGCCAGCCTATGAACCAAAGTGTCACTGGTTCAATTCCCAGTCAGGACACACCTCTGGGTTGCAGGCCAGATCTCCAGTTGGGGGCATGTGAGAGGCAATTGCGCACTGATGTTTCTCTCCCTCTCTTTCTCCCTCCCTTTCCCTCTCTCTAAAAATAAATAAATAAAAATCTTTTAAATAAATAAATAACTCCCAGGTTACTAGATATTGCCATTAATTGAGATGGAATCTGCTCTGGCTGGGTAGCTCAGTAGGTTAGAGAATCATCCCAATATGCCAAAGTTGTGGATTTGATCCCTGGTCAGGGCACATGTAAGAATCATCAACCAATAAATGCATAAATAAGTGAAGCAACAAGTCTCTCTCTCTCTCTCTCTCTCTCTCTCTCTCTCTCTCTCTCTCTCTCTCTCTCTCTCTCTCTTCATTGGTCACAGGCACTTCCAGGTGATGAGGGCAGATACAGCAGAGAACACAATAGATAGAATCCTTCCTTTTACAGAGATGACAGTTTATCTCTCTAGAAGTGGCCTCTTGAAGGAAACCTGTTGGAAGCTCTTTGAACTCTGAATCTTCTGCCAAGTAACTCTTCTATTCTTTCCAGCTTCAAGCCACTAGGACGCTCGATATGTTGTTCCAGTACCTTGCACCACTCCATTAGAAACCTCCATCCAGACTGATTGCAGGTGGGTCAGTTTTACCTCCTGCAAGAGGCCTTCTCTGATACCCTTCCTCTCTCACTCCAAATCCAGCTAGCTCTTGTTCCCATAGCAACCCTTATAGTCCTAAGACATAAACCCTTCTTTTTCTGTGTAATATGTAGCTCTTTACTTCCCACTACGTTGTAACTTGCCCAAGGATGTTTTCTTAGCAAATTTTTAAACATTAAAAAATATATATTTCATTTATTTATTTTTAGAGAGGCGGGGGGGAGGAGTGGAGAAACATCAATGTGTGAGAGAAGCACTGATTGGTTGCCTCTGGTATGCCCCCAACTGGAGCCCTGGCCAGAAACCCAAGCAGGTGCCCTGACTGGGAATCGAACCAGCAACTTTTTGGTTTATAGGCTAACACTCAATCTACTGAGCCACACCAGCCAGGGCACAAGAGTTATCTTAGATAGATGAAGCAGAGCCATCCATCAGCTTAGCCTTTATCCAAAGCAGTAAAGTCCAAATTAAATACTTTTTCAATGTAAAATGTTAATTTAAGCCAGTCAGGTCAATTTTTACTTTACATATTTTTCCTTCTGTACATTAAAATAGAACTGCCAAATGAAAAGTCCCTAAAATTTGTCCTTCAGGAATTTTATTATCATTGAACACATACACTTTTCAAAATTCATTATAAAATGTAATGGTAACTTCCTAATAATGACTTTCTTCACTATTTTTACATTTGGAGGAAAGTTGCATGCATGGAAGAGAAAGAATAATTGGATGGTGGGCCCAAGGCCAAATACTTACTTGGGAAAGAAATAATACCAATAAATAGATTAACCAGTATCTGTGTCAGTCATCCTGTGGTCAGCTGGGAGAGGGAATGGGTTTGCTCTGGACTCTGGCACCCCATAGAAACCATTTTTAAAAACCATTTGCTCTTTAGCCATAATGGTAATGTTGTTCTCTAGATGTGTTATATCTGTCATGTGGCAAATCTATAAGGCTCTGAAGAATTGTCATTTGAACATGAGTTCTTCTTATATTGTGAGTTGTTTCAGCAGGACCTGCGAGTGCTTAGGTTTTCTGAAGATACCTGGAGCAAAGCCTTATGCATTCATTGCTTTTGACTTGGAAACAGGTACCACAACCACACTTTCAGCCTTTCCGCAAGTTTTGATCTTGCAGGTATTCAGGGCATTCTGACATTTCTAATTTTGTTCCCATTTGAAAAGTATCCTCACACTTCCTCTCTTAAATCAACTTCACATTCACTATCTGTTGGAGCTTCAAGAGCAACTCCACTCATGCAGGACCCTCATATCTGATGTGTTGTGCCTAACTATCTTGTTCTCATCAAATTGCTTATCTGATATGATGTATGTACCCCAAGACCTGCTGTATGTATATGTACAGTCAAGTTTCCTAGCAAGTTTGCTTTTTCAAAAGTAACATGAATTTTCCAGGGCCAAAGGATGCAAAGAGGTATTTATTTTTCAGCTTTGCCACCAAATGCATTTTAATAGAAATTTTAATATATAGGATCAATTTCCTGGTGTAGAAGGTTTCTCCAGGTCTCTCTACTATATTTCATTTCTTTGCTTCTTTTGAGAAGGCTGCAAGTATTGGGTAAGTTGATTCTTTTTGCCCAATAGCCTAGGATTAAGGTCCTTTTGTCTCGTGATTCATCAAGATTGTAGATTTTTTTTTTTAAAAATCTGTTCCACTTCAAACTTTGAAAGAATAGCCTTGTTCCATTCTGCATGAAAGTCTGAAATCATTAAACAACAAAAGGTCCTACATAGCCAACCATGTAGCTCATGGTAGCCCCATGAACTTTGATTGAAGTCTTATCTATGATTATATTTGGCCTTGATGCCCTTTTCTTTAACACCAAAAAAGTTAAATCAAGGTTTATGGCAAGTAGGGGCAGGGCCAGATAGAGAGGTAGGAGTTGCCTGAAACTGAGGTCCCTGAAACATACAATTATAACCCAAAACCTATTGCTTTTAAATCTGGAGGTAATGGCCAGGCTAACTTCTAAAAGCATCATCTACCCTAAGAGGGGGTATTCTACTCTTTCTGCAAGGATCCGCATGTACCCTAATCCAAAATGTCCTTAGTACCTGGATGTTTGCCAGTGCTCCTGCACTCCGTGGACCAGTCTTGGGTGATCACAGAGGCAACCAACTCAGCAAACTTCGTCAAAGGACAGCTGAGTGTGCAGCCTGGCAGCACGAGGGGATATGGCTCATGGTGAGTCTCATTCCGATAGTACATCTCTACAAAGTACTTCCTGGTGGGGGAAGGTAGAGGAGAGAGCTCCATTAGTTCTGTGTAGTTGAACTACTAAATTTCTTCCTACTCGGCTCGCAACACATCAGCTGAGGGACTAGTGGAAGAATTTATGGGAAGGAGCTGATTCTAACTAACTTAGAGGTGGGAATGGAGAGATTGGGGCAGGTGGGCCAGATATGGGGGGTAAAAAGTGGGGGTGGGGGGTTGGTTTGTTAGATGACCAGGGGCACAGGAGGTGGGGACTAGGATACAGAGAACAGGCTGAAAAGCCATGGTTGGAGGGGTTGAGAGTGATTTGGTGAGTCTTTGAATAGGAATTGGGGAACAGGTGAGGTGCTGGGATTTCTTTTTTGTCTTCTTTCATTTTTATGCTTCTTATTTGCTCCTTTTTTCCTCTTCATCTCTCATTATTTTTCAGTATTTCCTCTGACTATATCTATCTCCCTCTCCTTAACCAGATCATACCATAAACATGGAACTAAATAAAACACATGTGCTTTAAAAAACAAAAAACAAACAAACAAAACCATATGTGCTTGAATATATAGCAAAGACTTCATCAAAATTATACCTCAGAATGAGGGGGTGGTTATATATTCAAGTCTTTATAGTTTCTCCTTTTAAAGAGGGCTCCCTCCATACTGGATTTCAAAAATCAGTGTACTGTCCCAGGAAGGTCACAGGCCTAAACTAATCTCAGTAAAGCCAGTATGAGGTGCTTATGAAAGTCATTTGCCAAAGAGGAAGTAGGATTTAATGATTTTTGTGGGGTGAGGTGGGATAGTAACTGCACAATTGCCATTTTGGACGTTGTTATAAACAACACTTTTAAAACATAACTTTTAAAAGCCACACAAACAAATATTCACTTACAAGGTGTTTTTAAAAACTTCTTTAATATTACATGAGTGAGTACTTATAATTGTAGGGCAACTCTTCCAGTGACAGCATTTTTATCTCAAGATGATATGGCATGGGGAGGGGGACAGAGGGGAGCAAAAAGGGGATGGATGTAATACAACAACAACAAAAAAAAAAATTAAAAAAGAAAATGATATGGCAGAGATGCCCAAAGTCCTTCACAATTCAGGATTCTCTTTCCATGGAATAGTTGTAGCTGAGAAGTAGCTACGTTTCCCAAACTGCCTTGCACCTCAGTGGGACCAAGTGACTAATATTAGCTAATAGAATGTAAGAAGAAGTGATTTGTGCCCCTTGTGGGCTAAGAGGTTCCTAAGCAGGTTGCTTTCTCCACCCTCTTGCTTCTTTCTGCAAGCGTGTTGCAGATGAGCATTCACTCTTGAATATTGTAGGTCCAAAAGATGGAACCATGGTCCCTGAATCATTCTGTGTGACTCACACCATGGGTCACCTCCTATTGGATAGGAACATCTAAAGTCATTAGTCAGATGACTAAGAAGTAAATCTCCATTGGATTAAGTGAGCCTCTGAGAATTTGAGGTTCATTTCTACAGCAAACAAAATTACTCTTAATAATATATCTGGTAAACAGTTTTAGGGGATCTAAATTTGGCTCTAGTGGTGAAGACACCAGTTAAGATGCATACAAAAGTTTGGGTACATTTTTTCATAAAGTGTGAAAATGGAGAAAAAGTAATATGTTTAATTTAGCGAATTATTTAATATAGCATAGGATTTTAAAGTTTTTGTACCTAACTAAAAATATATTATGAATATAGTCAATCTAACAATAACAATAACAAAACCTGAGTTTCAGTGATATTAACTTTGAAAAGCACCTCCTAGACACTTACCCCTTGTCAAGGTACAATTCCACGAAATGGCAGGAAGCATAGGGAGGAAGGCGTCCGTTGTAGACATCTAGCGCCATCTGTAGGCCACTCACAGTTGTATCATGCTACAGAGATTTGAAACAAAGCATTTTTTATTTTCACCTCTGGTTCAGACTTACATTCGATAGATAGGTATTAAGCACTTGTAGAGTGACATGATAGTTTGTGATTCAATTAAATTTATCATGCCTCCAGTGATTTAATAAATAGAGATGGGAAAGAACTAGTTTTGGCTGAGCATCTATCTGCTGTGCTAGGCAGTGAGATTTGCATACACATTAGTATTTCTATTTAAAAGATGGTGAAACAGCACTGGCTGGTGGTACAGTAGATAAGGAGATAGCCTGCGAACCCAAAGGTTGCTGGTTCAATTCCCCAGTCAGGGCACATAAGCAGGTTGCAAGCCAGGTCTCCAGTCAAATTCATAGCTGGAGGCAGGTGAAAGGCAACCACACATTGATGTTTCTCTCCCTCTCTGCCTCTCTCCCTTCCCCTCTCTCTAAAAATAATAAATAAAAAATATTTTTAAAAATATGGTGAAACAGACCTGGAAAATTTAAGCAACTTGCTTAATGTCATATAATCCCAAATAGAAGAAAATACATTTAATCCAAGCCTTGTGATTTTTCCCCATGCTTGTTCCCAGTAGCATCTCTACTGAGCTTGTGTCATTGATTTTCATTAAATTTTAAAACATTTTGGAGCATATTAATGCTAGATTATTTTTGTGTATAGATTAGAAATACCTGTGACTTTAACATTGAGGAGGACTATGTGAAGTTATAAGTATTTAGGGAGTACAAAATGTAAGGAAGTAGAGTGTGTAGCTTAAAAGTAATTGTTCAGTGTTTATCCCAGAGCAGCTGGGAGGAATAGGAGACTGGTTTTGTCACTGATTAGCTATCCTACTTCAGGAAATCCTCAACTTCCATATACACCAAATGGGCACAACACTTGTTTGCCGGAACTACATTGCAGTGTATGCATATTCAAAAGGGGTTAGAACCGGTTTACTAGAAAAAGCAATGGCGTAAAAGACATATGACTTCCC
The DNA here is from genome assembly GCA_004026585.1 of Noctilio leporinus. NCBI lineage: Eukaryota > Metazoa > Chordata > Mammalia > Chiroptera > Noctilionidae > Noctilio > Noctilio leporinus. The sequence goes on along the minus strand of PVIW01002334.1, from coordinate 202,751 downwards.
GGAAGTCACACAAGTGAGAACTAGAAACCAGATTAGAAACTAGAATAGTGATAGAAGGAACTTGACTTAGGGTGGTAAACACATAATACACTATACAGATGAAATATTATATATCTGAAACCCATATAATTTTATTAACCAATGTCACCCCAACAAAATCAATAAAAAAGACATGGGAGAAATGTGCATAATTGACTTTTCAGGCCTTCCTCTCTCTAGGAAGTGATACTCCCTGAGCTCTTTCTCTAGTCCATGAGTATACCATTTAGGACCCCTGATGATAAAGAGTTCCACGTACCTTCGGCCATGTTTTCTATCTGCGTACAGAATGAAAACATGGCTTTCTATGGCCAAACCACACCAGAGGGATCCTTTATCAAGAAGACAGTAGAAGACTGAGGCAGCATTCTCTGTCCAGTTTCCCTGCTCATCCTGAACGTTATGGACAGGCATTTCAGTGCAGGGTCCCTGAAACTCTCCTCCAACTGTGTTTCTTCCAGTCTCTCCTGCTCCAAGATGGATGGTTCTCTCTTTTTTTCCTGTGCCCAAATGCAGCTCTAACTTCAAGCTGCAACTTTCCTTTTCTTTTCCTCTTCTACCTGTCCCTTCACCATCTGGAGTTGTCCACTTGGATACTCCCAGGGCATTTCAAACCCAATTGTCTAGTTGGTATATTCCCCTGGCCCAAGACCATTTCTGGGAAGGATTCCAACTTCCTCCCAGTCATTGAGGCTGGAAACATTGCCTTTATCTATGGTTTTACCTCCCATGTCATTGCCCACATTCCAGTTCGTCACCAAATCCTGCATACTCAGCTTTTCCTCATCTGTTGGTGCCCTGGTTTGGAAAAGAAGTGAATGCTTTTCTTTTCCAAAGCACCAAAGCATTGGCTTGTGTGGTGTTTCTATACTGCTATGCATGATATTTTTATGTTTACTCATCTTGTTAGTATTAAATTGTAATTTCATTGGAATTACACATTTAATTCTAAAAGCTTTGAATGGATGTCTACCATCTACTGGGCACTAGGGAAATGATGATGAAGTGGATGAGGCCCCCCACCTCCAAAAGATTACAGATCTGAACAAATGGAGGGCCGAGTGGAATCAAAATTACTTACTGCAGAATACATGTGCAGTTTTCTCTGGTTTGATGGCTGAGTTGCTCTCTTCAGGTGTTTGAGGATGTCGTTGACCAGGACACCTTAAAGAAAATAGATCAACCATGGAGCTGGACCAAACACAGGCTTTTGTTTTAGTCAATAAACTTTCAGTTAATTCATACTTAGTGATCCTCTCTGCCATGATCCTCAAGACTTAAGAAGAAAGAACTAATTTTGGTTGACCATCTGCTAGGTGCTAGCAGTGTGACTTACACACATTATTTTACTGAATCCTAACTTGTACCCATTTCTGGGTGAGGAAGCTGAGGCCCAGAGCTACATTGCCTCACACAACTGGGGAAGGAAAGCTGGCATGCCAGGACTCTCCTACAGCAGATTCTGTTAAAGCTCAGATTAGGAGGCTGAGGAACTTAGAAGGGATTTCAGATGGCTCTTTTTTCCCTGGAGTTGTTAGCCAATACTTTTCTTCAGGGCAGGCCTAAAATGACAGCAGGGCATGTACTTCTCTGTCTTCACCTCTTCCACTTTCTGGCAGCTGGACCTGTTAGAGGCCATGGGAGACAGCAGCTCTCTAGTTGTCTGTACTGTTCACAGACTGTTTCCTCTGGACCATTTCTGTAGGTTCTCCCAGATGTCACTAATAAGGGGACCTCTAGCATTTTTAGCTTTCATATGTCTCCAGAGATGAAAGCTTCTTCCTTTTACAGTTGTTGCTCCTGAGGGGGTGAAAGGCAGATGCACAGCCCAGTCTCCATCCATCTTGTCTGCAGACACTAAAGTCTGAGGGGTATCTGGGGTTCCAGGTGCTGTTTGAAGGACATGCTGTCTCAGGAACTTCTACTACCCTCACCTGAAGAACCCTTGGTCTCTGTTGGTGGTCTTTCTGTTACACTTGTGCTACCTTATCTTGAGAATGACTTCTTTTTTTTTATTTTTGGTAATGAGCAGGGCATTGATGTTCACAGATACATACTGTGAACATCAGTATGGGCAGCCACAATGGGCCAGATACTCTGCTAGGTGAGTCAGACATGTTTCCTGCCCTCAAAAAGCTCACAAAAAAGTCAGAGGAGACTTTATTGGTCTGCATACCAATAAGCACAATAAAGGACAACTACAGAGGAAGGAGACCTACTTTCTGTAGATGCTGGGACTTCTTTATTAAGAATGGAAGAAGCTGGGTGCTACATCTCCAACAGGTCTACATCTCTCTGTCTCGGGGAAGGTTGCCTTCAGGAGCCCTTTACGGACTTTAGCCTCACCTTCATGCCACATCGGTATTAAACCCTGTGGCCAAGTGTCTTGAGTCATGACAATCTTCATTGTGTCCCTTGTCAACAAGTTCTTTTTCAGCAGCCTTCAGTGTTGATAATGGAATTGATATTAGTTCTGGGTCTGGCATGATTGTCCACATTGTTTTAGGAATAACTAGGGGTAACTATCACAATTATCCATAGGCTCTGGCATTTCACTAATGATATTTTATAGGAGGGGAAACAGACTCAGAGAGGTTCAGCAACTTGTCCAAGATTACACAGCTGTGAGCAGACAGACTGAGCAACACTGAATCCAGCATGTCCTAGACTTCAAACCTCTTGCTCTTAGTCATGAGACCATGCTGTAATATAAGCCAGCTTCAGAGGTCCCTGTTGTATCATTTATTGAATCTGATTAAACTAAACAAAATGCCAATGATTGGAAGACATAAACATCACTTCCCTCACTCTTGGGCTACAGCATGGACTGGCAACATTTGTATGTAAAGGACCAGGCAGTAAATATTTTAGGCTTTGTGGACCAGATGGTCTGCCACAACTGTTCACTCTTGGGTGGAAGCACAAAGACAATCATAGACATAACCTAAGACTGAGTGTGGCTCAGTTTCAATAATGTTTTTTTTTTTAAATAAAAAATAGGTAGCAAGCTGGATTTGGAAGTGCAGGGTATAGTTTGTTAACCCCTGGTCTTGAGCAATAAGAGGTTTCCATTAATATGAAATATATGGCTAGCCATATATTTCTAAATGAATGAGAAAGGTTTTCTTGGGGGGGGGGTGTGGTTGGGGGATGACAAGGAGGATATTACCCAGCAGCATCACCCCTGAAACCAACTGATAGAATAAAAAATGTTGGCAAAGGTCAAAGTCCTGATGTTCCCCTAGGGTGCTGTGTCACTCAGACAATACATGTTTTCTCTGCAGGATGCCAACCAGCCTGTTCAGCATCCAACAAGCATGTAGCTGACAAGTCTCTCTTGCCTAGCCAGATTGGAACAATAGGCCGAGCTTGTGCTTTGGCAGGGATCACTCAGGAAACAATTTCCTGGCTTGTCAATAGCGCTGGGCTTCCTCCAGAAAGTGGGATAGGTGCATTCACATGAGGGCTGGCCTTTGGAGTCCAAGACTGAGAGAACACCTTAGGGAGGGCTTCAAATCAACAGACTCTAGTTCAGGACACTCATCGGATGGGAGGACTGAGACCCAGAGAAGGGAAGTGATTTCTGTGAAATACAACCTCTCGTAAACAAGTGGAAAAAAAAGAAAGAAAGAAAGAAAGAAAGAAAGAAAGAAAGAAAGAAAGAAAGAAACATGAACAAGCTGCTTAGATAAACCTCATCGCTTGCTTACATACAGACTGTTGCATCTATTATTAGACTTATTGACAACTCCCGCCTGGATTTTCTGCTCTTTTCTTCACCATCTCTTGCATCTAGAAAAGTGTTTCTGAAACTTTAATGTACGTATGAGGCTCTTAACGAGTTTTATTAAAATGCAGATTCTGATTCAGCTGATTTGGGGTGGGGCCTAAGGTTTTGCATTTCCCGTCAGATGATAGCTGATGTTGCTGGTCCTTAGGCTGCATTTTGAGTAGCACAGGGTTAAGTTCCTGAGCCCACGATGAATAGGTTGGAAGAAATCAATCAAGAGTCCTGCCTCTACCATCTAATGGGACTTGATAAGAACTCATAATGCTGGCACCTGGTGGGCCATCCATGCATGAGGCCTGGTGCTTATATAGCCAATGAGGCCCAACCTTCACCTTCTGTTGTTTAGTACATAAGATTTGAGCTGCTTCCTGGACATCCCCTTACACACAGTCTGTATCCTGCCTGGTGATTCCCCGCCACATACCAGATTCCATCAAAGGCTCATCATTGGATGCTCTCCCTTCCCACTAGGTTGGACCTTGTTGCTCATGCACTTAGTGTGGAGTAAGGACTTGTCCATTTCTATCAGGTCTGCCTCTGTGCAGTGCAGTCAAGACTGCTGTAACATCAGGCCTGTAACTCCATTAAGTCATTAATAACCACTGTCCTAACGTATTTGCCACAAGCTACTTGGTACACTTCATATGGGACTACTCTTGACTGTCCTGACTTCATACCTCATTACTTGTTCTTCTGGTTACAGCTTCCCTGACTCTTGTAGCTACAATTGACTCCTCTCCTGGGTGGTGATTTGAATTCTTTCTCTAACTATGCAGTCCTGAATGAACTTCCTCCTTATCTGGTCTAACCACCAGGATACTTTGCCTCTATTCTCTAGTGGTTCTGCTGGACTTGTCCTGACCCTGGAGTCCTGTTGTAACTACTGACTTTCTTCTTCAAACTGTCTACAGTAGATGACTTGAAACATCTCCTGTGGCTTAGAATTGCTTCACTGTTATGTGAACATGACATAACGAACCTTTGCCTGTTCTCCATCTTTAGTTATAATGCCTATGTTAACAGCACCTGAACCTGACACACTCTTTGGTGTCTTGGCCTACCCTACCCCATGCCCTGAGAGGCCTCAGTGTCTGTCCCATTCCTGCCTGGTCCTGGCTGCTTTCTTTCACCCAGCTATCAAGGTTGTAAGGGATTGGCATCCTTTTACCTGGTCTACCTTCATCATGATGGAATTTATCATAAGCTACAAAGGGCCATATCTAGTTGGGAATAGGAATCATTGAGAAATAAACACTTTTAAATACCAATGGAAAAATTTAAGCTGAGTCATAAGCTTGTCAATTGCAATAGGTATTAACTTATAGGGCCTAATTAGCCTGCAAAACATGTTTTATTAACTTTGCAATAGCTACCATCAAGGGTTTCAGGAAAACAGGACACTTTTGTCATACCACCCACTTGAAAAATTCATCTTATAGGCCATCAGACATAATTGATTTTCATGGGGCTCAGATACAGAATGCTTGATTCTTTGATCTAAAGAGGATGAAAAGTATCATTTAGCTTTAGCCCAAACTATTCATTTTCCAGAAGGCCCAGAATGGGTAATACTGATAATTATAATAACATATAATGTTTATTGCCAGTGTATCATGTACCAGATAGCACTTGTTCTAAACCTTTTGAATATGTTCATTTAAATCCTTATGACTTATGAAGTGGATATCATTCTTATTCCCATTTTGCATAATGGAAACTGATACGAGAGTGATTTATTTACTCAGTGTTACTTAGCTAATTAGTGGTGGAACCAGGACTTAGAGCTGTATCATGCAACCACGAATCCAAAGTGCTCTTTTCATTTTTAAAATGTACTTACCCCCCTGCAGTCTAGATTTCTCTCTCTGTTTGTGAATTCCATAGAAGGACAGTAGGGTCAATTCTGATAATTCTCTCAACTTAATCATGGTATCCTTTGTGGCCCAGGAAGGTAAAGTGAAATTGTGAATACTCTGCAGCAAAGAAAAGGAAGCAAATGTATATTTTTACTTCTGGCCGCCCTTTTTGTTGACTTTCTATCTTTCACCCCAGGAGAACTACTGAATCCAGCCTATCTTGTCTTGTCATTGCTTTCTAAGAAAACTTTGCTTTGTGGTGGGTAGAGGTATTGATTTTCAGAAGGATAATTCACAGAAATGAATTTGCTCTTTCCTACCAAGTCCTTAGCTTTTGGCTTAATTCTGGGTCAAAAGCTGATTCCTACTTTGCAGAGTAAAGGTGGGGTAGGGCAGGACTGCACCATATTCTTTTATGAAAGATTTAGAAATCTTTTTATTAACCTAGGGGGAAGGAAAAGCTGACAGACTTAGATGATGTTTCCTTAAAAACTGAATGAGGGGCCTAAGAAGATGGATGGGAAGGGTAATATATTTCTAGAGCCTTCAATAATGTTCTTCTACTGCCCTCAGCTACTAGGGCACCGACTCTTGAGGAAAGCCTGCACCTTGAACACAGAAGGCATTTGGTGAATATTTGTTAACTTGATGACTGAACTGTACATGTATATCAGGGCAGGTAGACCTTGTGCCAATATTTATTATCTGCTTTGAAGATTTAATTAAGATTGCCCAAGTTTCAAAGGCGGGGGGGGGGGGGGGGAGAAAGAGAGAGAGAGAGATCCTGAAAGTGAAGGCCTAAGAAAAGTGAGGAAACAAGAGAGAAAGAGGTGAAAAAGAACACACACCATGACCATATTATGGAACAGCTCAGACCAAACAGTAGTAAGGAAGAAAGAGAGAGAGAGAAAAAATCAACCCTGAAATTAAAATGTGGGCTTTTTTTCTCCACTGAAAGGTCTTTTATTAATAGGTTAACACATCTTCCTTGAAACAGATGCTGATGAAAAAGTAAAAATATTAGGAAAGTAGTATGTGCTTGGGTCAATGAACTCTGACATGGAGAGCAATGGAGAGGAACAAATGGTGTCATCTGTTACTGAGTCGGAGCTACGAAAGTAATTACTGCTGCCCAGACACTCACAATGACCTCAAAATTAGAAGTGGTATCAGTCACGTGGGTGGTCAGAATTTTGCTAAAGGCTTTAGTGAGCTGGTTGGAAACCAGGATTATAGAGTACTCCTTTTGGCCAGTAGGTGGAGCATGGTGAGTGAGAAACACCAGGTGTCCTTGCAAAATTCAGTCATTTACCTAGCTACAAGTCACCTCATAGGCATTATACAGAAAGAAAGAGATCCTTTCCTAATAAATCATTTTGAATAGCTTGGCTTGAAGTTGGTTTGCTTGTTCCTACATTCAGAAATCAGATAATTTTTTTTTTCTTACTGTACAATAACATTGTATTTTTTCATTAAAATCCATGACAGGAGCCCAGCACTCCCAAATGACAAGGCATAGAAACAAAGCAAAACAATTTTTTGAAGCAAGGCAAGTTTGTTTGCAATTTTCTAAAGGGCGAAAACATAAATAACAGAAGTCAGAATGTTATAATTAATGTAAAAGACATCTTGAATTACGTTGCAATATCAAAGAAAATATAAGTAATACATCTGCAAATAAGCAAAAGAAAATGTAGTCATCTATTTCAAAGTAAGCATAAGTCAATATCAGATTGCAAATTAACTGTTAATGCTTTTTTTCTTTTACCTCACACAGTAAGGGGTCGTAGACTTTACTCCAAATTCCAAAAAGGTTTGTGCCACGGTATCCTGAAAATTTTTCCACCTTTTCTATAAGATCCTGAAACACACACAGGGAAAAAAATTCTACACCAGCATTTTTCAATTTCAATATCACTGCTATTTTAGACTGGACCACGTTGTGTTATAGAGGCTGCCCTACATATTATAGGGTATTTAGCAGTATCCCTGCCCTCTACCCACTTGACGTCAGCATCATCTCTAGTCCTTCAGTTGTAACAACCCACAATGTCTCCAGCCATTGCCAATCTGCCCTGTGAGGCAGATTAGTCCTGTTAAGTACTGCTAATCTTTACAGAAAAGTGTGCCAGAAACATAAGCTATGATAATGCCAACCCAAAGAGTTTTACAAATACAAATTGATCATTTCTTATTACATTAAAAATGTGAGCAAAAACTGGCTTATCGCGACATGTTCCTGGTTTGCCCTGGAATCAGACTGAAGTGCATTGCCTCAAACTTCTTTTTGCAAATAGGTTAAATATAATTCACATATACTTATGTACATATAAATAATTTCATAAGACTATCCCACAAGTAAAATTCTGGAGCAATTTAAAGCATTATCAAATTACCCTCAGAAAAAGGCTATATCAATTTCTTCTTCTTTTTTTAAAATTTCATTCACATAAAAATGATTGGCCAAGGCAAGAAGGGCAAGAATGTCCTAGGCCACAGCACCCCAGGAAAATACAGCAGAAACACCACCTGGTTATATCTGACTGTAAGTGTGAAATGTGGGCGGGATGCAAACATTGCTTTAGGTTCTTAGCTTATCATTATAGTGAAACCACCCACTGTTTAGCATCTGCCTGATGAAATTAGGAGCAGTTTCTGGGAAGCATTTTGGAAGATATTGTCTGATGGATAATTTTTCCAGGAAATAGTGTACCAATATTAACCCCAGCATATTTTTATCAAACAAATAGCATTTAACTAGATGAAGATACCCAAAGCTCACTCATCATAAGAGAAAAAAAAAATACTAGAGCACAATGTCGTGTAATAGTGGTAACACTGTGCTTCCTTGTCTCATTCCTGATTTTAGAGGAGACACTTCTAGGGATAGCATTTTTTTCCTAAACAGATTAGCAAGTATCCCTAACGTCTATACTGTTCACAAGACTATGGAAAATAGGTACTCTTCATGCACTGTTGATAGTAGAAATTGGTATAACCTTTGTCTGAAGGTAATTTGATAATACTTTAAATTGCTCCAGAATTTTACTTCTGGGATATTCTTATGGAATTATTTATGTGCACAAGATATTGAGGCAGCTACAAAAGTAAAAGACTGGAAATGACCCAGGTTTCCATCAATAAAGACTGGTTAAATAAATTATGGTATGACCATAAATTCAAATACACAGTAATAGAAAACAGTGAGAAAACTATGTACAAATATAGAAGTATTTCCAAGATATTTTGTTAAGTTAAAAAACAGGTGTCCAATTCTGTAAATGGTTATAGCACTTTTGTGTAATAAGGGGGAAAACTACCCGAATCTATTTAAGTTTATTTGCATATCAATAAAGAAACTGCAAGACTGCATAAGAAAATATGGCCAGCAGTTATGGGTGGAGTCATTGAGAGACTTTCCACTCTATTCCTTTAAATATATATATATTTGATATTTGAACTGTGTAAATATATTACTGATTCAAAACATTATTTTAAAAGTATAAAGCGGGCCCTGGCTTGTGGCTTGGTGGATAAAGCACCAGCCTATGAACCCAAAGGTCGCTGGTTCAGTTGCCAGCCAGGGCACATAACCAGGTTGCAAGCCAGGTCTCCAGCCAGGTTCTTAGCTGAAGGCAGGTGAAAGGCAACCATACATTGATGTCTCTCTCCCTCTCTGCCTCTCTCCCTTCCCCTCTCTCTAAAAATAATAATATATAAAATCTTTTTTAAAAAGTACAAAGCATCACCTATGCATTTTGTATGGTCTTGAAAAGGAGTATTTCACAAAGTAGAGCCATAAAGTAAAATCCTAATGGTCCTTTGTATGTGAAGACAATAGTCCTAACCCCTCATCCTCATAATAAGGCAGATCACTTTAGATTTGCATTGATTATAAGCCAGATATACACTTTCGCCTTGTTCTTCTCAGGGACACAGGTACAAGATCCAGAAGGAACTGGCTTTTTTCCTGACTTGTGGCCCAGCACAGTGATAGGGCCCATGCAGGGATGACTAATCATTCAACAATCCAACCCATCGCCATAACCTGCCACCAGCAGGCACGTCTCACCCACACTTTTAAGAAACTGCAGCTTCATCCTTGTCTTGGCCTTCACACTCACACCACTAAATGACAGTATTTTTTTTTTTAACCTTATAAGGGTACAGCCTCTTCTGGAATTCCTCTGATTTCCATGTCTCAGCCAGAAGTTCTTGAAAACGAGAGCAGTTACTGAAAGGCAGGTATAACAACTGAGGACAAAAGAAAAATCAGAAAAACTTCATGAGTCAGAAGAACTTCATTAAAGAAGCTGCAGCCATATTTTAAACATCAGGTGTAGAGAGATCTTAATAAAAGATTCAAATATATTTTGAGATGAACAGAAATTCTAAAATTGAAGGAAAAGAGATAAATGGTCTGTAGGTTTTACATAGTAGGATATGCATCCAGAACTGAAAACTTTTCATTTTTTTCTTTCATGAATTTGCCTAAATAGGACTGTGCTATTGGTAAATATTTACAATTCTTAGTTTTCCACGTGAAATAATAACCATTATTTTGCTTTTTCCCCTGACCTCTTTTATTTCTACGTGCTCACGAATACAGAGAAATGAATTACAGGTTCTGGAAAGAACTTTGAGAGATCAACTAACCATTTATTGACTTAATTCTTGCAAATTCACAGACTGCTAAAATAAGGGCATAAGTAAATCAACAGAAAAATATATCTAAATATATCTAAAGACCTATAATGAAGACAAAGTGATCATGCTAAAATGAGTTTAAATCCAATAATCTTTTGAAGCTTTAATAGGTTGGTAACTCCCACGTTTACAATCTGTGGCTAGTCCAGCCCTGAGTGGATATCACGACTTGGATGGTTCTCTTCTTCCTCAAATTTAATATGGACGAAGCTGAACTCCACTTCTTCATTTTAACCATTTCCTGTTTGTGATCTCTCTACTTCTGCCAACAGCAACATGTATCATCCTGCTTCACAAACTCATCACTTTTGCTTGTTTCCTTTTAAAATAATTCCAGAAGAGATGTCCCTCTTCTTTATCTTCATTTTCCCTTCCCAGTCCAAGCCACCATAATCTGTGTTTCAACTACTGGGAGAGCTTTTCACTTGGTCATTTGGTGTCCATTCTACCTTCATATTTCATTCTCCAGGAGCAGCTCCAGTAGTCCTTTTGATTTTATTTTTGTGAACATTAATCTCTTTTCAAGCATCAGTCAGATCATGCCATTCTGTGGTTCGTAACCTTCACTGGCTTTCCATCTTACTTGGAATAAAAACCAACTCTCCCAGTGAGCCCCTAGTGCTGGCTCTGCCCTGCATTTCCACTGCTGTCCTCACTCACCCCTCCCCACAGCATTGTGGGGCCCTGGCTGTCCCTTGAACGCACAGGCTTGAGGTCCCTGCAGGTTGCTCCCATCCTGGATTGATTTCCATCCTGGATTTTGCGACCATCCTGTCCCAACCGCCACACATGGCATTGTTTTGTTTCCTTCAAGGAGCTCGTCACAGTCTGAGATTATTTTTTTGATTTACTTTTGTATGATCTATTTCCTATAAAATATAAATTTGAGCACAACCAAGATTTTGAATAATTTATTCACTGCTGTGTTGTCAATGTTCAGAGCAGGGCCTGGTATATTAATAGCTACTGAGAAAACATTTTTTTAAAAATAATTGCTTCCTGTGTCACTTGTCTTCTCTCTCTTTCCTTCTGCCAACACCTATACCATCTAATTTCAGGCCTCATTTTCTTATTGCTGAACGGCTTCAACAGTTATTCTCAGAGGCTCAAGTATATTTTCCTTCTAAGCCATTGCCAGACAAATGCCTCAAAGTACCACTCACTGAGTGTATAATCCTTTTAGAAAATAATTATTTAATTTTATTTTTCAATTACAATTGACATCCAGGAGGTATACTTTTATATCTATTGCTTTACATCTAAACTTCCTTACATAACTTTCAGAATTAGAAATGACATTGTTGGAGGGAAAAAGCACGGGACTGCTCATTGAAAGGTCTAGATTTTAATAAATTATTTAACCTTTCTAGACTTCAGTTTTCTCATTCCACATATTGCATGAGTCAGGATGAAAATACATAGAATAATACCTAAACATTTGCTCAGTGTTTTTTAGTTTACAAAGTTTTTTCCATTTCTTAACTTGTTTTCTCGAGTCCCTATGAAGAAGTTAGGTAAATACTGTTGTTCCCATTTTATAGAAAAGAAAACTGAGGTGCAAGATTACTCAAGGTCAAGTATCTGAATTAATTGGCTCTAAGACCTGGGATTTCCCAGCTTCAAAGCTGTTATCAAATGTTGCCTTTCAGCCTCATAATTCCTACTGGCTATTAAATTTGGTTTCTCACCCTGGCTGGTGTGATTAAGTGGACTGAGTGCCAGCCTGTTAATTGAAAGGTTGCTGGTTTGATTCCCAGTCAGGGCACATGCCTTGGTTATGGGCCAGGTGCCTAGGTTGGGGTATGAGAGAGGCAACCAATCTATGTATCTCTTGTGTACATGATGTTTCTCTCCCTTCCTTTCCCTCTCTCTAAAGATAACTAAACTCTTAAAATAAATAAATTTGGATTCTCTAATCTGTACCCAACATAGATTCATTCTAGCTAAATATGAACTCTGAACACAGAAGGGCAAGCAATCTGTATATTCACTTACTGCTATGCTTTCCAACTGCCTTTCTCATTTTCTACCCCTACTCCAAGGTCTTGTTCAAGTTCTCACTCTCACCATGAAGAATTGAATGACTGCCCTTTGGTTGCTCCATGGACACCTCATTCTCTGAATTCTTTTGACATATAGAGCTTATATTGAAAACACTGTTCACCCTCTTATACACATTTCATGAATCATTTTTCATCAAATAGATTATAAATTAACAAAGAAACCTGGCTTCTTATTCTGTTATATTTTTCCACAGCACTTAGCATAGCTCTGGGAATAAATTTGTGTTGATTGGTTGATTTTGTTAGAGTTCTTAATTGGTGTTAGAGAGAAATGTTTTCATCTTAGTGAGTAGGTAGCTGGAGGCCATAGGTAGGTAATCTTGTCTCTCTCTTCCTCTTCATCACTTGCTCCATTTTTCTCTTCCTCTTCTAATTGCTTCTGTATTCTCTTTACTATTTAATTAAATTACTAATTTTCAAGATTAAGGCCTACGATGGCTAATTTTGGTGCTCTGACTAGTCTTTAAGTGGAAAAGATGATGAAGAGCTGCTTTCATTACTTTTTTTGGAAGACTATATTCACAAACTCCTAAGAACACCAATAATCATAATACTCCACTCCAGATTATATGATGGAGAGGTACATAAATAAATCATCTGTCTTCTTAGGAAAACACCAGAAAAATGGGTTGGAGAATATTTACCTGGAGTGAAGTTGACAGGGTTGAGGTGTTTCTACAAAGCATTTGGGAAAAAGGCTTCAGTCACCAGGTGCAGCAATTAGGTCAAATTTCTAGGAGCACTGGGGCAAGGCAAGGACGATAGTAATCTACTTGAGAGATCACTGAGCAGTAGTCCAGGTCCAGCGGTCATGACCATTCTCAGCCATAGAAAAGTGAGATGCTCATGTTTTTAATGTGATGGGGGAATTAGAAGGATCCCTTATCTCCAACTATTGCCTTCATGTAGCCTTAAAGAGTTCTTGATCAGCCCCAGCCAGTGTAAATCTATTTGCGAATTTCTTTCAAAGCAGCTTGCTTTAAGGCACTGGTTCTTGTACTTGGCTGTCCACTAGAATCACCTGGGGAGATTATTTTTAAAATACTGATGACTGGGTCCCAACCTCAGAGATTCAGATTTGTTATGAAGGGTGGTGCCCCAGGCATCAGGATTTTAAAAAAATTGTCAGGTGATCCTATTATGCCACTAAGTTCAAGAGGCGCTGGTTTCCAGAGGGCAGAAATTGCTCTGGAATTGCCTGGTTCTTATAGGGTTGCTTACCAGTTGTGTGGCTTTGGGTCCATTTTGGTTAACTTCTCTAAGCACTAATTTCCCTGCCTACAGAGGAGAACAAGAATACTGTCCATTCAAGGTTGTTAGGAAGGGTAAATTAAATGACACATATAATGTATGTGTTGGGTACCAATCATATACTCAACTCTTTCTTTTTTTTTCCTACCTAGAAATGGGGATTTTAGGGTTAATTTCTAGGTAAAGAGTTATTAGGATATTTTGGAGGGAGGAGAACTATGGGCCACCAAAATAATTGAAGGCAAAACATGGGGAGCCATGTGTGTGTAGACAGAGAGGGACAAATGCCATGAATTGAAAGAATGGCAAAACAAAATACATAATAAAGACCCAAAGAGAAATTCTGTTCCTACTCTTTCTTGCCTAGGGTTCTCTATGTTCTACATCATCCTTTGAACCTTTATTTAGGAAAGAATTAAGACTGCACAGCCCAAGGAGAGTCCAGACTCCTAAATCCACAAGCACCGAGCAAATTGCATTCATTACTTTTCCAGGCCCAATAGAATCTCATGGTTTTCCCCAAATACTGACCCGATCTTCAGAAGCAGGGACTGTGTGCACAGGGATGGGATACCAGGGTAGGTCAGGATTCCAGACATTGAAATCCTCTGGGGGAAACAGGGCGGCAAGGTTGGTCATAGCACTCATCAAAGTCCGGTCTATATCTGTGCTTTGAACATGAACCTAAAGTGGGAAAATCAAAGCAGAATCCAAATGAGGAACTGCGGGTTTCCCCATGCAGCTAATATCTAAGAAAGAGCAGGATACCTACATCAAAATATTAGCAGACATTATGATAGCATCAGGATCATAAGATCTAATATGGAAGAGAAAGTATTATGAGCATGCTATGCTATAAATCAACCTGGTATGCCAACAGTTGAAGTGATAAGTGGTGGCTACTTGCTACTACCTGCTAAGCTCCAGTATTTATAGATGTCCATAAAATTTTGAACTTACTCCTATTCATAATTTTTCAGGACAAAATATTTCTATAAAGAGACGTAAACAAAATATCTGACTTGTTGAAGTTCCTTGGGAAACAGGCGAAGCACCTTGACAAGTACAACATTAATCATTAAAGTCTTTCAGAGGCAGGAGGCTCCCACTTTTAGCTCCCCAACTTGCCTGTTGATGTCTGTAGGGCCCACTCAGGAATTTTTCATATCTTTTCTTTAAATACTTTCCAAGTTCATAATGCTGCATCATGCCCAGCTAGGAGAAAAATAAAAGCAAAAATTACTGAAAGTAGGTAAATAAATAAGATACATATTATTTATGTATCTCATCTCTCATTAAATCAGTAGTGTGAACAATGGTGTACTTGAATGGTTCTACAATAACAACACATTTGTAAATAAAAAACAAGAAAGGAAAGCTGTAATTTTTAGTTATGACTCCCCAAGAAAACTGCCTTCATTAGCACTTAACATAGAGGCTTGCACAGTAAATACTTGGTGATGGATCTGGTTTATGTAAATGATTCATCCCTGGTGTGGTAGAGCACTCAATGGTCATCTTTGTTGGCAGAGCATTCAATGGACTAGTTGACTACTTGGTGGGGGGCAGGTGAGGGTTGGAGAAAGAAATTCAACCATCTGGTAAGAGGTTGGATTTGATGAACCTGAAGATCACTTTCAATTTTGGGAGCCATGTTTTATTATTTGTACGGTTTATCTATGCGTGGTACAGGAAAACTAGAGCCTGTTACCAAGTGTGGTCTGTGGATCAGCAGTATTAGCATCTTTTAGGAGGATGTTAGAAACCAAGTTCTTGGGCTCCACCTACTTTAGTGATGAGCTCAGGAATCTGTTTTCAACAAGCTCTTTAAGATTCTGATGGCCAGAAATCACTAAGAAGCATTGCTGTGCATCAGAAGCAAAATTTATCTACGGGTGCTTGTTGAAATGTAAATTCCTCAGCAATTCCCCCAGGGACTTTTGCTCACTAAATCCTGGGTGTAGCCCTGGAATCTGCACTTTAACAAGTCCCCTAGGTGATTCAAATCGTAGTCGAGTACTGTGCTTTGAGAAACACTGCGCAAGTCTGTGTTTAATCCAGAGCTTCAATGGAGCATCAAGAGTCAAAGAGGATGTGGTCATTGTGGCTTCTGCTTGGTCCTACTCACTCATTTGCTTGTCACTCCTGGCTACCACTGTCACCACCTCCCCTCTAGATTGGGGAGGCAGGTAGAAAAGGGATAATGTGTGCTTGGAGGTTTTCAAGTTTCCTAGAATAAGTAGGTATTATGGGTCTAATTATTGTTCTAACTTAAAAATGATTTTTGAGGAAGTAGTTATGTTCCACAGAGCAGTGCTGTTCAACCTGTACCATGCATAGAATCACCTGGAGAATTCATTAAAGCAAAAATTCCCCAGTTTCCACCCCAGAGTTTCTGATTTAGTGGGTGGGACCAAAGATTTTACAGGTATATCAAGTTGCTAGGTGAAGGTTACACTGCTTACCTAGAGACCACATTTTGAGAGCCACTGATCTTGAAAACCATCACCTGTCATTATGGACATTAGAAGTACCTGGTCAAGGGTAACATTTGAGCTCTGGAACTTTGCTCCTTCAAGGGTGTCCATGAACCAGCACCAATGGCATCACTTGTACATCTACATGTTAGAAATGCAGAATCCCAGGTCCCATGTCAGACCTGCTGGTTAGAATCTGCAATTTTAACAAGATCTCCAAATGATTCCTTTGTACCTGAGAGCTTGAGAAGCACTGCTGTTCTAGGAGAATCTGGTGTTTAGTGGAGAAACTCAGAGTAACAACACAGATCCCACAGTCTGAAAGAATCTTTTGACCTTACTGCAAAAGCACAGCAGGGAACAGGAGTCCATATAGAACAGTAATTATTAGGAAGCATCACTGAATTGTTGTAGCATTTCTTATTCACTAAGTCACAGGCTGAGCATGCTATGGCGGGAAGAGCTCTGACCTGAAAGCCAGAAGATGCTGGCCTCAAATAGCCTCTCTGAGTTTCCTTCTCTATAAAACGTTGTAGTTGCGTTAGGGCAGTAATTCTCATCTGTGGCTGCACAATGGGGTCAATGTGTCACCCAAGGAGCTTCTAAAAATCCCAATATCCAGGCCACACTCTAGACCAATTAAATAAGAATCTCCCAGGCAGACGTCAATACTTTTTAGAGCTCATCAGATAATTCCAATGTTTGGTCAAGATTAAGACCCATTAATGTTGGAGATATCCAACTGTAAACATTCTTTGACATCTTCTTAATATACTTAAACAGGTGCTCTAGTCAGTACAGAAGCAATGTACCTGGCCTTACTGCTCCAAACAGAAGAGCCATCTGCTCTTACAAGTGAAGGATATAGGGTACTGGAGCAGAGACTGCATTTGCCTCTGTTTCCCAGTTCACCTTCTCTTCAGGTGCTAGATAGGAAGTAGGGCTTCCTGGGAATAAGTAAGTGACCACTTACAAGGAAGGCTCAATCCCAACATATCCAGCTGACAAGAGATCAAATTTGCTATCAGCATTTCCAGAGGAATCATGTTTTCCCAACCCCGTTGATGCAGCTTATTTTATTTTATTTTATTTTATTTCCACTAACCCCAGACTTTTCAAAATGTCATTAAAAATAGGGGTAACAACAATTAAGAGAATATGCAAAATAGCTCAGATCAGTTTTTCACGAAGGTTTTATTTTTCCTCTGTGCCATTGGGTGACAACTGCCACTGGAACAGTCCCAGTGCAAGGAAGCAACCAAGGGTTTTCTTTCAGCACCAGCTACCAAATCCTGGCACCTGACGCAGCTTATTGAGTTCAAGGTTGCTTTCTACTTTCTCAGTGGAGCCTGAGAAACTCAGGGGCTGGCTTTCAGCTCTCTTCAGTGCCTCTAAACTCTTATATTCTTGCCACCTCTTATCCTTTAATAAAACCCACAGTAGCCTGTGGTGTGGTTCAGTGGATTGAGCACCAATTTACAAGCTGAAGTCACTGATTCAATTCCCAGTCAGGCACATGCCTGGATTGCAGCCCAGGTCCCCAGTTAGGGGCACAAGAGGCAACCATACATTGATATTTCTCTCCCTTTCTTTCTCCCTCCCTTCCACTCTCTCTAAAAATAGGAAATAAAATAAAATAAAATGTTTAAAAAAACCCACAGGGTAAAAAAGACCACAAACAGGCAATTCTCTGTACTTTTCCTACAGTTACTAGTCACTAAGGGTGATGGGCATATTCAGAAATAAACTAGGATAATCATTAGTGCCCCTCATTCTATAATCGCAACATAGTTTAGATTTTTGGATGCCAGGTAATTGTACAAAATATTTTCCCAGATCGGAGTTATTAAAGTAGTTACGTGGTTTCATTAGATGACAAACCCCACAATCTTTAGTTTCATTTGAGACTTATCACCAATGTTAGCCAAAAATCCAACCAACCTGAGTAAGTTGGCCAAATCCTTGAGGCCATGCGGATTCTTTAATGGGGTCATTGGGAAAGGTTTCGATGGGACTTCGGTCTCCATGCCTAAAAACCTGAAAATAAATCAAGACAGTAATGTTACAATTTTCATTTAGGTATTTTGCCTCTGCTCCTCATGACCAGGTGTATTTTAAACCACTGGTTCTCAGCCTTGGCTGCTCATGAAATCACCTGAGGAGTTAAAAAAATTCTGAGGATGCACTCAGCCCTGGTTATTTTGTTTTAATTAGTTTGGGATTCGGCTAGGGCATGAGATTCTTAAAAACCTACCCAGGTAAGTCTTAGGTTAAGAACCACTGTTCTAAGGTCACTAACACCATTCTTGTGTTTCAGGTAACGCAAGTAACAAGATGACTAGCCATTGGAAGGCAGGCAAACCACACGTGGAGACTGGTTTATACATTGGATAAGATGAGGAAGAGCTTAGCCAAAATCACTTTGTTACAGACAAACTCTGATGAGAATTATTCCTTCCTTAACTGTGGTGACAATAATGGTGTTAATTTTTTTTTTTTGCTTGTAATAAAACAGTGGCTATTAAATGCTACAAGATTTGCAACCACTCGGAGCCAATGCTTGGTGAATTTTTAGGAGGTTGAGGATAAAGAAATTGGGATGGGGAGATGAGAAGAGCAAATTCTCAGCACTTTAAGGAGATACTTTGGGCATGCATACATGCCATGCTATCTCGCTTGGCCATTTTACTCTTTGGGGAAAGTAGTCTGAACTTTTGAAACCTTGGTTCTTTGAATATACTTTCTGAGCAGTCTACCAAATCAAACACAAAGCTACTTTATAAGCAAATAATAGAGGATGAAAAATTCTCAAGAAGTACAAGATGAAGTCTACACTGATGTCAGCAAACATTTAATTGCATTATCTGAGATTCCCTGCATTTTTCACTTATACAATTAACTAAGACGCTCCATTGTAAAGAAAGCCAGGAGGCTGCTCTTTTGGAATTACATAAAATAGTTCAGCGGACAGTGAATGAGAACAGTCTCAAAATTTTAGCCATCTTTGAGATGGGATTCTAGGACAATGAGGGAGGATTCTAAGACCTGGGTAGTGTCTCTGACGTCTGAGGAAAACTGATCTAAGCCAATAATACCTGCCTTCTTAGTTAGGAGCATGGACCTCTTTCCCCTTAGATTATCAAGTTTTAAAAAAAATGACAATAGCCAACACAACAATAACCGTCTGGTGCGAATAAATAAAATAATACCTATTTTTGTCAGATTGGCAAAGAATACAATATAATTTTTAGCATGTCGCAGAATTTTAGTAATTTATTGTGTGCGGTGAGATGAAAAGGTTGAAAATTGCTTCCCTAAACTAAAATCTCTCAGTAGAACAGGCTATAGGAAACAGAGAGCTAATGGTTCAGTAGATCTTAAGAAAACCTTTTGGTCAGGTAAGTAATTACCATTATAAATGGTAACCTCACAGTAGGAAGAAAGGCTGCATATTCTCTGACAAGAACCAACAATTATCATTCACTTAGGGTAATGACCAGAGATTATTGAGATTGACCATTGGTGCTCCTCTTTTCACAATGGAAATACTTTAGACTTTTAGAACCCAAAATAGTGCAGTGAAAAATACTTTCCCATATCTGAGTAACTCACATTGTTATGTGGTTTCAATAGATTATAAATCCTGTGTTGTTTAGTTTCCAGGGTTTCTCAACCTCCGTACTGTTGACATTTGGGTTGGGTAATTCCTTGTGAGGGGCTGTCCTGTGCATTGTAGGGTGTTCAGCATTTCACATCCCTGGCCTTTGCCCACTTGTGACAATCAAGCCTCCAGACATTGCCTAACATCCTCTGGGAGCAAAATCACCCCCAGGTGGGAGCCACTGAATTAGTTAAAAGAAGTCAGATGAGATGATTTACGTTTCCTACCAACCTATAACCATAACAATTCCTCAACATTTTTTGAATCTTTGCTTCAACTTAGAAATTGAGCTATGTGCTTTTTATACATTTAATCCTCTCATCAAGTCTATGAAGCAACTATTATTTCCATTTTACAAAAAATAATAATAATTAAGGATTTCTAAGGTTTTATTCAAAACCTTGGAAATCTGTTTTAGACTGATGACATAAAGTGGCTACTTTACATTTGCATTACGGTTCACACTCTCATACGTGTAGTATATCATTTGAACTTCATGACAACTTTGAGAAGTAGGAAGCATAGTTAGGGTCATTGTCCCTACATAGTTTTGGAGAACTTGAGACTCAGCTGAACTAAGTGACCTTTCCACTGTCTCATACCTGGTAAGTGATGCTGGAACTTAAATTAATGAAAGTTTAAGATTTTCCTGGGTATGACTTTCAACTTTTATTTTAGCACATAGCATTAGAAAATTTAGAACAGTATTGGGCTGCCAGCTGGAGAAGCAACTTGCTACTTTTTCTTTCCAGGAGGAGTGAGGCAGAGCCCTGAGGATCTGCTATCCCTGAAAATGTGTGATGGCTATAGCCTCATGTGAATTTGCCCAACCACAATGTGGAAGTTACCCACCCCATTGTGGGCATGATGTGCTTAAGATGTGGTGGCCATTTTAATCGAGGATATTTTATGACTTGAGTAAGAATTTTGTAGGTTAACCATGATGACTGAAAAGAGCTTATACTGTGTTACTCATCATCTTTGTAAAGCCTGGGTGGAATGAGAAATTTTTCTCTCTGATGAGATCAACTGAACTTGGGTCTTTTCTTTTGCTTAGGGAAGAATGACATCTCCCTATTTATGGATGGAATATGGAAGTATGGGATTATAATAGGCGTGTGTGGGCAGAGGGATTGAAACAAGTCTGGCCATGAGTGGTAATTATTGAAGCTGGTTGATGGGTATGCTGGGATTCACTATACTTATTCTCTCCATATAAATTTTAAAATAGGATTTCTCTAAGGGTTTTCTAGTCTCTGGATGTGAAAATTCAGGAAATACAACTTACTAAAATCCTTTCTTTAAAAGCCGTGGAACACATTAGAGTATTAAAGAAGTGAGGGGTCCTACATGTAAGAGACCTTGAAACACAGTTCAAAGCATGTTCAACTCCCAAAGCTGATTTGACTACTGAAACTCATTTTACCAAGCATCATCTATTAACAACTCATCAAACTGGCATTCTATGGGAAACATGTTGGCAAACCTGTTTAAAAGATCATATGGAGACTCTGTTAATAAGACAGAACAAAAACCAGGGACAGTTTTCTGCTGTTTCTGCCAACAACAGCTTTTCAGAGTTGGGGGAAATTTATTTATTATGGGTCACAGAGGAAAAGCAAGAAAACCATCTGCTGCTTATGAGTCAAGCCAGCACACCAAACCTTCAAGGGGATATCTCAGCTTCCTGTGCTGGGTCTTAAACGTACAACAGAGGCTGAGGGCACGGCTTCTGGGATCATACAGCCTGGGTTCAAATCTTAGCTGTATGACTCTGGGCAAGTTGCTTAACCTCTCTGGGCCTCACTTTTCTTTTTCTTTTTCCTCTGTGAAATAGCGATCATAGGTTTTTACAAAAACCTCATAGGGTAGTTGTTGGATTTAGCAAACAAAAAAACAGAATGCCCAGATATTGTATGGAACATACTTATGCTAAAAATTATTTGCTGTTTATCTTAAATTCAAATTTACCTGGGTTCTCCTGGCAATACTACTTTATAGGGTTGTTGGGAGGATTATGTGACATAACCCATATTGAACTCCCAAAACAGTGCCTGGCACTTAGTAAGCACTCAATTAATTATTGGTTATTGTCATTAATATTACCACTATAATCAGAGGCACCTTTCTTTTATTCTGGGTCTCCTGATAATTTTCTAAGGATTTCTATGGATATATAACTGAACCATTTATAATCAAATATTGGCTGTAATCAACAGAAGAAAGTGGTATCTTCTGATTTAGTCCTTCGATAGTTGTTTTGTAAGGACCAAGACAGGTGTATTATGTTGTCCTTCACCTGCCATTAATGGAAGGAAGCTTTGGTAGGAAAAATTGTTAACATTGTCCTTGCGTGGTAATTATTAATTTTTTTAGCTCCAAGTGAACTACCTTTTAAGGTTTTTCTTAGGGAAGGATTAACTTGACTCTAAGAGCTGTAAACTAAGAGTGGAGGGGAAATGAGAAGACCCACAAGAGTTTGGTGGTCAAGGGAAGTTAGCCTGGGCTGGAGTAGAACATGGAGGAGAGACTCAACCACATGCAGTTAACTGAGAGTTTATTGTCATAGCTCAAAGAGGATTCCAGCTCAACCAGCTTGTTCCAAATTTACAGTGTTGGCAGTGGAATTTCTGCAGAGTCCCTGCACTTGCTTAATGCGTATGTTGGCAAGGAACCCATGTCTTAACTTCCCCAGGAACTAAAAGTCTAACTTGCCTGGATTTCCCTATATATCTAAAAGTTTAACTTCCTAAGGAAGGTACACAATATTATATAGCTTTTCCAGCACAGAAATCTGACAGCTTGTGAATTGTTTGTAAATAAATTGATGGTATATACAGGGTGCATGCAATCAATTGGCAATAACTTTGCATCTCCTTATTTCATGTGCTTATTATGAAAAACTATGTTTCTAAGGTTATGGTTTAACATCATTGTTTCAGATATAAAGTATTAAATTCTGAGAGCACCATCATGTTGAAGGAATACAATGTTAGAGCAACCATAATTTTGGGACTTTGTGCAGGGCAAACTGCTAAGAAAATTGCGGACTTCAAAAACATCCCTTTATGTACAGTTTACAATGTGAAGAAGGTGTATGATGCTGATCCTGATGTTGCCACACCAACAAGGAAAATGCATAAGGTATGCAAGGATTGCATGAGTCCAGGTATTGTGCACAGAATCCAGGAGACCATCAATGAAGATCCAGGATGTTTACTTTTTTTTTTTTTTTTAATAGCAAGTCTAAATTTTTTTTTTTTTAAGATTTTATTTATTATTTTTTAGGGAGAGAGGCAGAGAGGGAGAGAGACGTCAATGTATGGTATCCTTTCACCTGCCTCCAGCCACCGATATGGCTGGAGACCTGGCTTGCAACCTGGTTATGTGCCCTGGCTAGGGAATTGAACCAGCGACCTTTGGGTTTGCAAGCTGGAGCCTTATCCACTGTGCCACCAGCCAGGGCCCACCTTGACATTTTGAGAGAAGTAGTTGTACCATGGATGAAGCAAGTTGCAAATGGACATCATTTTATCTTTCAACAAGATGGTGCACCAGCACATAATGCCCCAAAAATGCAAGAATTTCTCAGTGTCAATGTTCCTGAATTCTGGTCAAAGGAAATCTGGCCTCCTAGATCACCAGATGCAAATTCTTTAGACTTTATGTATGCAGCATTTGTGAGAGAGCTGCATAAGCTAAGATTGAAAATATGATGATGTCCATGGATAGAGAAAAGTTAATTAAAGCATGCTCAAGATTCCAAAGTCGAATCAAGTCTATTATTGCAGCAAATGGAGACTTTTTGGAACAATTAAAAAATAATAATGACTATGTTTATGTGTTTACATATGAGAATAAATTTATTTCAAAATATAACACTTTTGTGGTATGTTGTTTATTTTACTAAAATTTTGCCAATTCATTGCACACCCTGGTTCTCCTTCATTGTTGCCTCATGACCTAGTAAAAATTTACTAGGCTAAGAATCATGATTTGCATAAACACATGGTTATGAAACTTTCTTAGGAAGGAAAATAAGTTCTGACTACACTAAGCTGACAGAATAGGAACTTCATGTTTAATTTTAAAGCAAATTATGAAAAATATAATTATTATAAAAATAAATTAGGAGCATTTTACAGAAAGAAAATTAATTTATCAGCCTATTTTCATGATCATATTAAAAACTGTGAGGCAGAGAAAGAGATCAAGAGCCTGTGAAAGTCAACGGTCAGAGGCAGAAGCAATAAGTGAAACAGATAAAAGAGAACTAGAGATACAGAGAAAATCAAAGATGCAAGCAGAAACCAAGAGATATGAAAGAATTAATTCCAGAACTCTTATGTAAAGCTGTAAATCCCCTATACTTTGCTAACTCTCTATTTTCAAAACACTGCCAACAGTGTAAGTACTTCCCCTGACAATGTGCATTTGGCAGCCCCTCCCTCGCTTTTTATAGCTGCCACACGCATGGGTGGGAAAAAAATAATTAAAAAAAAAAACATGATTTTTAAATGGCCAACCAAGTCTATGTATCAGGAAGTCATCTTAGAACTTGAGTGTAGTTTCATTTTTGTGCTTCAAACACTGTTTACAAACAATACCTTTCAATTTCCTGGTAAACAGAAGGGCTATTTAATTCGGAAATGACTGGTTTTTGGTTTGCAAACAATCATTTAAGTGTATGAAGCTAGTTTCGCTCCTGGTACTAAACAGAGGCCACTGAGGCTGCTTCTCCCGGACCAGCAGCTGTCGAAAGGAATCTGCATTCAAGGCAGTTGTAAAGAAAGTGGATCAATAAATAACCCTGGCAAGGGTGAAACTAACCAAAACAAACACCTCTGTGTCAGGACATGTTTACTCTTCAGGAAGAGTAACTTGTGAAACTTGGATTATTCACTCTCTGGGTTTGTTCTTCCCAAAACAACACAAGGGGAAGATGAAACCAGGCACCTGGTTTTCCCACTGGTCACGGTGTTACAAAAGCCAAGAGAGAATCCTACTCACCAGCATCACGAACTTGAGCTCCTTCGCGACCGCGCCTCGGTCCAGCCAGGAGAGCAGCAGCAGCAGCAGGTGCAGGGCAAGGCTGGCCGCCGCTGGGGCCGCCCGGAGCGGGCCGGCTCTCATGCTGGGGAGCGCTCTTTCAGCTGCACGTCAGGACTTAGAAGGGTCAGCTTCCCCTTCAAAGGCCAGCGGAGGGGAAGCCACTTAATCAAGGATTTAAAGGGAAGGCAGAGCTGGGAGGAGCCAGGCTCCTAAATTGTCAACTCTCCAGGTAGTTTAGGGCGGGGTTTGGTACAATCAGATGATTTGGGGACTGGGTGTTCAGAGATCACAAGGCTTCTGGTTTTAAGTTAGCAGGTTGAGACCCAGAGAAGGAAAAGCTGTTGCTCAAGGCCACAGAGCATATTAGTAGACCTCTCTTTTTGAGTTTACTTTTAGCTTTATTTCAAATGGGGTGCAGTACGGCATTTGCTTTGTAGCTGTCACTTGGGAAAGGGATTTACCCCGACTTTGGAAACCTTGGGCCTGCCATAATTAAGCTTTTGGGAATCCAGGATGGTAAGGAGTGAACCATGGAAGAAATCACAGGTACCAGAGTATGTTGGGGTCTGTTACCCAGGCTAAACCTGAACTCCTTTTTCTAAAACTCCTATGTAGCCTGTGGAGGTATTTTTAAATTGAAGAAAAATAAGAGCAATTTTCTCTTGAAAAATTTCAGTCACATGTTATGATATTTGGGGCTCCTCTGTAGTATCTCAATATTAGGGTTAAAAATGCCTTTCTTGCCCCAGCTAGTGAGGCTCAGTGGATTGAGTGCCAGCCAGCCTGTGAACCAAAAGGTCATCGGTTCAATTCCCAGTCAGGGCACACACCCAGGTTGTGGACCAGGTTCCCAACTTGGGGCATACGAGAGGCAACCACACATTGATGTTTCTCTCCATCTCTTTCTACCTCCCCTTCCCTCTCTCTAAAATAAATAAATAAAATCTTTTGAAAAATACCTGACATGGTTCAAAGTCAACAACAAACTCATCCACTGTTGGCCACAGCCCTTATATCCTGGATGAGTCACACACCCTCGCCTCTCTAGCCCTGATCCCATCAGGGACAATATAAGAGAGGCCATTTTGGACTAAGGAAACTTGGCTTTCCAACTTTTCTCATCCTGTCAGCCCTATTCACAGGCTGAAACAGGATTTTTGAGCATAGTTCTTGTCCTGATATTCCCACCCCATCAGCGGAATAAGGCTTTCCCTTACTACCTGTTTTCTGGTGGTGCCTTGAACTCACCTGTGACAGGAGGGTGCTGTTATGTGCTCATAGAGTGGCTGAGAATGTGGTGTCGGGGATAGCTGTTGCTTCTTCCTGCATGGGGAAATATACGCGAAGCATGAATACACATGTGGTTAGGATTAGACCTTTAAGGGGACTTGTGATCCTTACTTTGTCATCACATTCTCCACCTGCCAGCCTCCACTGTCACTAAATGAGATTGGGAAAAGGGGTTGTCTAGGGCAGAGATGAGGTTGCCACATGGATGAACCACTACTATGTGTGCCAAACAATCAGAGGAAAGAAGCTCCAGCCACCTGTCTACCATTCACCAGCTTGTTCTGAACCACATGCCTTAAATTATGCCAGATACCCAATTCTGTTCAGTGTCTTATTTTTTTCCAGGATTAGCCTGGCTCCTTGTTCTCCAATTTTCTTCTTTGTCTCACCCTTAGATGGATGCCTGATACTATTCTGACTACAGCTTTAGTGCTTCCTGACAGTCACTCTGGTTCTGTAACCTACTTGTGCCTTGTTGTGTGCTAGGCTGAAGAAGCCCTACTTGTGACCCAGACTCCACTTCCTCTGTGTCACCTCCTCTGGGCATCTTTTAACCTTTCAAGTAAGAGCAACAACACCAATGGCAACAGTTTCTTATAGAGAGAACCAGAAAAACAAAACAAAACAAAACAAAACAAAATGGCTTGAATTGTACACATCTCAATTCGAACTTAATTCAAATTAGTTTATGCTTCTGTCTCAGTTTATCCAAACTCCTACTTTGATCATCAGATATAGGGGAGGAGAAGATCATAAATGTAGATCTGCCCACCATGAAGTAGGGTTTGAAGACCCTTAACTCAGATAAAACCCATTTTAGAATCTTCTTTGGTCCCTTGAATCTTAAACTCACAAAGCCTTTGTAAAGACTGAGTCATCTGGAATAAACACATGGGTATGGTAGCATTGAAAGTATGACTTGAAAAAATATTGAGTTTTTTTAGACATACCAATGTAGATTGTCAATCATTTTATTGTCAATGATCAGCAGAACTTACTGACTGAATCACCTTTATTTCCTTGTGGTATTTCTTTCATCATACATAAGGTGTTCAACCTGTAATTAGTACAGTGTTCGGAAGTTCCGTAAGCGAACTAGGTTATGCTCATTGGAGAGCAAACTCCTGGATGAGATTTGCCTGTAGAAAATGTATTAGGGAGTACTCTCAGGATCAGCAACATTAGGGAGAAGACAAATAAGCAGGATTGAGAAGAAGACCTCAGCTGATCCTTCAAGGAGTCCTAAAGCCAAGATAGCCTTTCTTGGCTTATTTATTTATTTATTTATCCTGTTACAAGGCCGGTTCTTTTTTTTTTTTTTTCCCTGTAATATTTTTATTTATTTATTTATTTATTATTTTTTAAAAATTTTATTGTTGTTGTATTACATCCATCCCCTTTTTGCTCCCCTCTGTCCCCCTCCCCACCCACCCATTCCCCCCAAAGTCAATCCCACCTGTTGTCCATGTCCATGGTTCCTTAATACTAGGTTCTTGTCTAAGCTGCTCCCCTTCTTTGCCTCTGCCTCCCCCCTCCCCCCAACCCCGTTCCCTCTGACCACTGAAGGCCTATTCCTTGTATTCATATACTTGGTTCTGTTTTGCTTGTTGTTAGTTTTGCTCATTATTGTCCCGTAATGGGTGAGATCATATGACAAGGCCGGTTCTTAAGCTATTAAAGAAGTCTTGTAAATGAGGATGAAGGGGCAGAGCCTCTTTACCACTGTAGTAGCCAGTCATTGGATGCAGGGCACTCCTGACAGGGAATTGACCATGGGTAAGGTGGCCTCTTTGGCCATGGCAGTTCTCAAAGCAGTTGGCAGCTGAGTGATATCAGACAACAAATTCTCAAGAGCTGGGGGGAATTAATCTTCATCTCATGAAGGGAGACCTGGGTGGTATAACTAAGAATCAGGATGATGAACAAATGTTTATAAGGAAAAAAATTCATTTGGTTGATCTAAGACTATGAAAGTACTAAGCGTGCCTCTGAAAGCAAAAGACAAGGTTGGAATTGAAATTCATTCATAGGTATATTGGTTGTTCACCAGGTAGAAAACTTATGCTTAAACTCTCTGACTTTCCAAGTCTCCTCAATTATATTATTTGGCTTTCAGTGTCATATGAACTTTGAACACTCAATAATATTGATTGAGCTCTGACTGGTGTGGCTCAGTGGGTTGGGCATTGTACTGCGAGCTGAAGGTTAGCCAGTTCCATTTTTGATCAGGCATATGCCTGGGTTATGGGCCAGGCCCCTGTTGGGGGTATCTGAGAGGCAGCCAATTGATGATTCTCTCACGCATTGATGTTTATCTCCCTCTCTTTCTCCTTTCTTCCCCCTCTTTCTCTAAAAAACAAATAAATTAGAAAATAATATTGACTGATTAGTCAATATAAAGACAAATTATTGCATCAGAGCCTTGTTGCAATGCTAATTGCTTTCAGGCAAATCTAAGGTGGGTTTAGAAGTAGAAGTTCTTCTCCCCTCAACCAGTCATTTTTGTGTGTGTTATGTGTGTCTGTATGTCCATCTGCTCTTGTTTAATATTTAGACAAACATCCCCCTATACCACCAGTAACTATGTTATCAGAATACTATCAAAGGTGGCTATAACTGAGATCATCTTTCCTATACCTCTTTGACTACAGCACATGTAAGAATTACCTAGAAAGCTTAATAAAATACAGATTGCTGGGCATGACCCCCAGAAGTTCTAGTTCAGGAGATTCAGATAGGATCAGTAGCAGTGCCCTGCCAACCCTTATTTGGAGCATGAAATGAAAGAAAAAAATCAGTAATACTGATCCTGTCTTCATTTAAAATTTTAATATTTTAAAAATGATTGATTGTTTACATTAATTTTTATATATGATATAAAATGTTATTTATCTTGACTAAGGGTTTTTTTTTTGTTTTTTTTTTTTGGCACCCTTTTAAATTTTGTGCCCAGGGTCAGTACCCAATCTCCTCAGATATGTCCTAGTTTCCAGACCTGCCTCTTAGAACTGAAAGATGGGAAAGAACAACTTTTTCTTTTCTTTTGAGATTAAATGATCAACTTTCGTTCTGTCCATAGGAAATGAGTGCTTGGGGTGAGATGAAGCCACTATAGTGAGGCATCAAGAGCTGAAAAGAGCCCAGTATTTTTGTCTGTTGGTCTAAATAAAGCTGACCTCCCAGCTGCTCCTTGGACTGTAGTTACCTGCACAGGGCTGGCTTCTCTCACAACCATTCCCCTGCAATAAGGATGCTTTTCTCACAGTCAGATCTAAATAACCTGCTAGAACAGAGATAACAGTGACTCATAACTGAGAAGAAGCTCTGGATAACAGAATAGGGTCCAGTCTTTTTGAAACTGTCACTCAGGACTGAATCTCCATTATTTGGGTGCTGGCAGGAAAGAAAAGGCACAAGTGGTTTGTCACAGTCCACTTTGCATGTCATTCCAAGGCTCTGATTACCGGAAAGACTGGGAAATATTGTCCTGTCGCTTTCACCTTTCCTATAGCCTTGCAATGTGGAGCACATTGAGCCTACTGTAGTTCAAAGGTTAAGGACAGAACTCACAACTTACAAGATATTATCCCATCTTGTTTTGTTAAATGTGTATTCAAGAAAAGACTGATGGATATGCCCAATATTTTTTATGGTGTTTTTTCTGGGTGACATGATTATATGTGGTTTCATTTTCTTCTTTCTGCTTTTTCCCACTTTCCAAATTCCTTGCAGAGAACAGATATTTTTACTAAAATCAGAAAAGAAATTTTAAAATGTCTAATATTAACTACATGTTATTTCTCACTTGATACTTGGGTATTCTCCCAGTTGTAGAAGGTGAGCCTGAAAGGTAATTCAGTTTATAGCATAGTTCACCTACCTATTTCTGTTACATGGCCAATTCCTAAGCTGTTAAAGAGAAAAATTTTCTTCTCCTGCCCCAATTTCTGCCCCCACCCCCTTCTTCCTCTTTGATATGTTTTGTCTTAAAGAGATTCCACAATTTCTTGTAGTATTATGAAAATCCAAAAGTAACACAATGTCCACTATGAAGTCTTCAGTTTGTCCTAGAGAGTCTTCTGAATCAAGGTATGTGAATGGCCTATTAAAAATCTTCCTCTGAAAGGGGATAGATGTAATACAACAACAATAAAATTAAATTAAAAAAAAAATCTTCCCCTGAAACCTTGGCTGGTAGCTCAGTGGAATGGTGCCAGCCTGCAAACCCAAATGTCTCTGGTTCAATTCCCAGCCAGGGCACATAACCAGGTTGAAAGCCAGGTCTCCAGCCAGGTCTGTAGCTGGAAGCAGGTGAAAGACAACCATATATTGATGTTTGTCTCCCTAACTTTCTCCCTCCCTCCCTTCTCTCTAAAAATAAAAAAAATAAAATCTTTTTTTTTTTTTTTTTTAAGATTTTACTCATCATTTTTAGAGAGAGGGGAAGAGAGAGAGGCAGAGAGGGAGAGAAACATCAATGTATGGCAGCTTTTCACCTGCCTCCAGCTATGGACCTGCTGGAGACCCAGCTTGCAACCTGGTTATGTGCCCTGGCTGGGGAATCGAACCAGCAACCTTTGGGTTTGCAGGCTGGTGCCTTATCATCCACTGTGTCAAAGAAATAAAATCTTTAAAACAAAAAATTTTCTCCTGGATTCCCATCATACTTAAAATCCAAAATCCCTCTATGGACTACGAGGCCCCATTTGATCTGGCTTCTTGTACCGCTTCAACTCATCTCTTAACGGTTCTCTCCTTGCTAACTTCACTATAGCCACACTGACCTCATTGTTCTTAAGCCACAAATGCTTCTACTTTATGCCTGTTGCATTTTACAGCGTCTCTTGGATTTTCCTTCAAATGGGCTGATTCTTTCACTATAATTATTTAGGTAGGCCTTCCTTCACTACCCAGTTAAACTAGCAACATCCTAGGAGTCATACCGCATGTTTTACTTTTCATTCCTGATGTTATGTTATATATTTGTTTCCTTGCTTCTTGTCGGTCTCCTCCATTAGAATATAAACTCCATGAGAGCAGAAGAGTTTACAGTTCAGACCTCTTTGGATAAAACAATACTTGGCACATAGTAGGGGCTCAATAAATATTTCTTGAATGAATGCATTCTTACTAATAGACTCACTTATCTAAAAATAATCTTCCAACACATTTTGAAACTATTTTTTAAAAAACATTTTAATTTATTATTTTTAGAGATAGGGGAAGGGAGAGAGACCTCAATGTATGCTTGTCTTTCACCTGCCTCCAGCTATGGAGCTGGCTGGAGACCTGGCTTGCAACCTGGTTATGTGCCCTGGCTGGAATTGAACCAGTGACCTTTGGGTTCACAGGCTAGCTATGCCACCAGCCAGGACCTGAGACTTCCTTCCAGTATTCCTTAACTGGCTTTTGGTTCATCCCATTACCAGAACAATGGGCGCTTTCAAAGCTTAGATGTCTTGCTTTGAATAAATAAAATCATGCTTAATCTTTATCAGTTGATTATATGACTTTCAAAGCCCTGTGATTTTCTGAGTCCTTTTCTCCATTATTAGGCTGCTGACTTTAGACCCCCTGCTAATTTCTGCCAATGGAGGTATGTTTTGGAAGAATCAGTCAGATGAAGGAGAGACATTTTTTGAATCCCATACTTGTCTTGAAAAATTAATGTAATTTCATTTTATCTGATAATATTTTAAATTACTTATCATGGGACACACATTTCATGATGATATTACACACACACACATGAATGATGCCTTAGGATAAATAAATCCTTTTCTGGAAGTGTGGCACCAATTATTCTCAAAGGGTTGCTAAAGTAAGAAAACATGGCCTGGCTGGTGTGGCTCAGTGGATTGAGCACTGGCCTGTGAACCCAAGAGCCACTGGTCTGATTTCCAGTCACTGCACATACCCAGGTTGCAAGCCAGGCCTCCAGCCAGGTCCCCAGCTGGAGGCAGGTGAAAGGCAACTATACATTGATGTTTCTCTCCCTTTCTTCCTTCCTCCCTTCCCCTCTCTCTAAAAATAATGAATAAAGTCTTTAATAAAATAAAATAAATGTTGGGGTATTATATTGTTGTAGAAAAGATAAAGATGTTTGTAGCCCAACTTTGGTTGGGAAATAGATGCCAAGACAGGGTCAAAACCACAAGCTGTTATTGAGGATAATGTCTGTTGAAGGAAAAAGGGAGAAGGGACAGGCAGAGACAGCCTTTAGACTGTGATGCCAGTTAAACACCTGGAAAAAGACAGGTGGATGGAAGAAGGATTGGGTAGAAGGGATCTCAAAGTGTGTGCAACCCTGAGTAAGTCTCAGGCTACCACATGCACTAAAGGAATGCAGTAGCTCACTGTGCACAATAGCTGTCTGGGAGCCTTCTGAGTGGAATGTGACGTCTGCTCCAGTGCTCTAGTGGATGTCAAAGGCTGTTGACTAACTTCCTTCCTTGGAACTTGCTGGCAAGTTTGTACTTGAAGACAGATCTGAGTATCACACATCCATGTGTGCTCAGAAAATTGACTGTGACTAATTTTCTGGACAAGGAATGGCAGTTCTCACTGGCTTGGTGTTGTGGGAGGAACAGTAGGGCCTCAGTCCAGGTACCTGGCTCCTGACCAGGTTCCCCCTATCTGAGTGCCTGATTTGGAACTTCCTTTGAGAGGGCATTTGGTAACTTCTCTGAAGCCTGTCATCCTCTTTAGTATTCAGGAATCTTTTGGCGGCAAGTGACAGAAATCTATTTTAGTTCATTTTATGCAAGGAAGAGAATTTTCTTTTTTGCCTCAAGTAACTGAACTAAGGAATGGTAAAGATCACAGGAGAACTTGTAACAAATATGCCACAGGGATTCATCTAATTCATTCTTTTTTTCATCTCTCTCCATTGTGGCTCTAATTTCTCAAACCATACACCCTCCCAACTGGAACTAGAATCAAGACTGCTCATAACTTCATCCCAGAAAAAAGGACTCTTCTCCAACCCCAGTTCAAAAACTCTGGGGATGAGTCCAATTGGTCTGGTTTTAGTTGTATGCCCACCACCTCACACTAATGCAAACACTTATTTATTCAGAATCTATACATGCGGCTGGCTGTTCTAGGTTCTTAGAATGCTGGAGTACAGCCAAACAGGTAAGTGTCTCCTTTTGTGAAACTTGTATTTTTGGCAGGGAGAGGCAGAAAAACCAGTAAATTAAGAAATGGATAGGATCATTTCAGCTTGTGATAACTACTGTGATTGCAATGAAATGACATAATGTGAGAATGAGAAGCTCTGTGGTAGGGTTACTTTCTCTGGGTGGACAGGGGGAGCTTCACCCCGAATGAAGTGAAGGTGTGAGCTCTGAGTGCCTCTGGAATGGAACTCATTGAGCAGAGTGAAAAGACTCTGTGACTGGAAGGAGGTTGTTGTCTCAGAAGAAAGAAAAGAAGGCCCATGTGACTGGAGATTTGTGAATGTGTCAAAGAGGGGGGAGAGATGAGGTCAGAGAGGCGAGGTCTTGTCCACTGTGCAGAGGAGCCTGGATTTATTCTACAAGCAGTGGGAAGACAAATGAGGAATTTTAATCAAGGAAGTGACATGTGTTAAAAATCACTGCGGATATTTATCAAGAAGGTGTTACAGAGGGGTGAAAGATGGAGCAATACATATTTGGAAGGACCAATCTTGGATATGAGATTGGGGGCAAAAAGCACTTCCAATCCTTGGACTTGAGAATTGGATGAATAATTGTGCTGTTACTGAGGTTGCCTATCAGGAGGCTTTGGGCCATGAGTTGCTGCTGCAGAACCACCTCAGTTTTCATATAACAGGTAGTACAGAGGTAGAATATTCCAGGATTGGTTAATTAGGGGCTCAAGTATGTCACCAAGATCCTAAATTATTTCTTCTAGCCCTTTTCATCATCTTAAGATGGCTGTCACTACTTAGGTATAGAATCATTCTGCTATACCTATAATATAGCTGTAATACTATGTGGTAGGTACTAATCTTAAACTTTGTTTTATAGATAAGGAACTTAAAGCACAGAAAGATTAAGTTACTTGTCACACAGCTCAAAAGTGACAAGCCAAGATTCAAACCCTGGTATCTAGCTGCAGACTATGTTCTACAAAGGGGAATAAATAAGCAACATTCAAGTGTTTGAAATGCCTGTTAAAAATCTAAGTAGAAATGTTGAATGACTATTGGTATATGAGTCTGGAGTTTGGAAGAGAGACTGGGACTATTGACGTAAATGTGGTTATCCTGGACATAGAAACAATGTATGAGGCCATAGACTTACATGAAATCACCTTTAGAGAGTGTGCCAAAGGAGGAAAGGAAAAGCCACTCTATACATAGAGGAAGTTGACCAGCAGTTGCCTAGGCTGGGGGTGGAGACCAGAATTAGCCATAAGTGAGCAAGAGGGATCTTACTGGGGCAAGAGAAACGTTCTACCCTGGATTGTGGTGAGGATTGCACAATGCTGTATACAGCCATTTACAAAAATCATTGAGCTGTACACTTAAAATGAGTTTTATGAAACGTAAATATACCTCAATAATGTTTTTAAAAAGTGAAAAGGAAAGGATCAAGAATAGAGCACTGTGGCATAATGACACTTAGAGTGCAAATAGGAGAGACCCGGAAGTGTGTAATGAATACTTGAAAGGGACCAGAGGAATGCAGAGTCATAGGAGCTGGTTGGAGTGCGTTTCACGGAGGCAGTGGTCAACTGTTTCGAAAGCCCTGATTGTCTGCAACATGGAGAAGGAAGACTGACACAGTGGCCACTGGATTGGCCAAGATGAGGCTGTGTTGGGTCTGATGGGAGCAGGCCAGCGGAGTCTGGGTGATGGATGTATAATGGGAACCAATTGAGAAGGGAATGAGAAGCAGGGACAGAGAAGAAGCCACCACCAATGCCTCTTTGGAACAATTTTGTATGGAAAGGAGCTGAAAATGGGGAGAAAGATGGAGAAGCTGAGGAAGAAGATGTGTGCCCTCCCCACTCTGTGTTTGCGTGTATTAAAGTATTGAGTTTATATGATGATGCCATGAAGAATGTAGAGATACATCCTTGAGTAGGGACAGGGAATGGGACACAGAACACAGTGGGAAGGTTGGAGAGATGGGAAATGGATCATTCATGCATTGGAATGGGAATGACATCAAATTCTATTCTACAGTAAATTGTAAGTGCAACATCATCTGGGGAAATGGAGCAAGGAGGGTGGAAAAGGTTTAGGTTTCAGGAGCAAGGTGTTGGGAATGTCATGGATAGTGGAGGAAGGAGCATGTCATGGATATGTAGTGCCCATGTAGGGCCCACCTAAAGTCTTGCCTGTAATATTTTAACATTCCTGTATTTATATTGTTTTATTCCTTTATGTTTATCCAGCACATTTGTTGAAAGTAACTTTCCAGTTTTTTGTTGTTTTCTAAATTTCTTATTGCTCTTTTCTAATTGTCATTGTTAGTCCTTGAAACATAATCTTGTCCTGGCTAGTGTGGTTTAGTGGATTGAGTGCCTGTCTGCAAACCAAAGAGCCACCAGCTCCATCCCCAGTCAGGGCAAATGCCTGGGCTGCCAGCTAGGTCCCCAGTGGTGGGGGCAAGCAAGAGGTATTCACACATTGATGTTTCTCTCCTTTTCTTTCTCCCTCCCTTACCCTCTCCCTAAAAATAAATAAATAAAATCTTAAAAAAAACTTAAATCATAGTTGTGATATGGGGGCACTTAAACCATACTCCTGACTTTAAAGGAACTACCTCTAATGTGTCACTGTTAATCAGGAAGCTGGATTTTTAATTTTTATATATATATATTCTTCACCAACTTCATTCATAGAATTAAAGATCCTACCTTAGGAAAGAGTGGGGAAAAATAATAATTCTGCCTTATTAAGATCCTCTAAAAATTAAGAAAGTATAATGAGTAGATATTGGATATTCTACAATTTTTTTTAACATTCTACAAATTTCTTTTTAACATCTGTGAAAAAAATTATTTTTGCTCCTTTGATCTTTTAATATGTGGAACTTAAAATTTCTGCAGCCAATTCCTTTTGATCATGTTCCAGTTTTCTTTTTTATGTGCAATTGTGTTTTATTTCTATCATTTTAGTTTTGATTTTTAAACAGTGTTCATAAATATTGATCTGTAGTTTTCTGTGTTATCATTTTCAGGTTTGGGTATTAATGAAGCACTGGCTTTGTAATTACTGTTTGAACACCCTCCTTTTCTTTTCACACTTTGGAACCATTTTAATAGCATGAGAAGTCCTTTTCCTTGTAAGTATAAAAGAGGTTGATTGATATCCTCTGTGAAATTGTCAAGATTTAGAGGTTTTTAAAAGACAGTTATTAGACAAGTTTCTCTTTGGTAGTATTTGGTCTCTTGTTTTTTCCATCTCTTTGGCTGCTTGTTTTGGATATTTATATTAATATATAATTTATATTTAAATGTGGGTTTGAAATTTTATGTTAAAATAATCCATTTCATCCAGCTTTCTGATAATATTTTAAAATTCACTTTATATTTGTGTATATGTATAGATTTTTTCTGCATGTAAATTTGTTTAAAAATTATATTAGCCAGGGAAACATCTATTTGTTGTTGATCCAAGATTCAAATCTCAGGTGTATTTTTAGCTCTGTTTCTTGTTTTTCCTTTTTTGCTTCCTAATTCATGGCTTTCTGCTTTAGTCTTATTTTTTCTTACATGTGTATCATTTGATTTACTTTTACTTTCTTCCAATACGTATGGGTTTGAAAGTTTAACTCTTTCTTCATCAATAATAAAACAGTTTAAAGTTGCAAGTTTTCATCATGGCTTTAGAAGTTTCTTACTATTTCTTATACAATGCGATTTTATTAGTGTTATTCTCTAAAATAGTTACAATTTTTTCTTTGAATTTTTTCTTGCCCAAATTGAGAGAGGGTTTTAAAACACTTTGGCGACAGGGTACTTTGTTTTCCTATTAATTTTGAAAAGTAAGCTAGAGTTTCCTACTGTAATTGTATTTTTACCCACTTCTTGCATTTTTTGAAGTTGCCTCATGGATTTATATGCTATGAATTTTGTTGTATAAAAACTTATGATAACTGGATCTTCATTGTGAACTGCACCATTATTTTGATATAGTGACTACATTTGTATATATTTTCTCTATCAAAGTGGCATATTTCCCCAGTTATTAAATGGCTAAGCCTTTTAAATTACAATGTGTAACCTAAACTTCCTCCCATTTTGAGCCTGTCCATCATCAAAACAACCCACATCCCATAATAAACAGCCCAATGAATTTGTAACTTCTCCATCTTGATCCACAGCTGCAACTACATTGTTAGGGTTCCAGATGTCTCTAGGTCCTTTCTCAGCATCATGAAAAATGTAGACTGTGAAGAATTTATTCCTCATAAAGCTAACCAACCATTCAAACACACAAACTCACACCTTGGACAATAGAGGGGCCTAGGGAACAGAAGGTAGGCTCTAGGGTTGTTCTAAAAGAATCACCCTGGATGTTGGGGAAGAAATGAAAAGCAGGATCCTGCCCTGGCTGGTGTAGCTCAGTGGATTGAAAGCTGGCTGTGAACTAAAGGGTCACTGGTTCAATTCCCAGTCAGAGCACATGCATAGGTTGCAGGCTAGGTCCCCAGCTCGGGGCAGGTGGGAGGCAAGTGATTGATGTGTCTCTCACAAATGGATGTTTCTCTCCCTCTCTTTTTGCTTCCATCCCCCTTTTTCTAAAAATAAAGAAATAAAAAATAATTTTTAAAGAAAAGCAGAATCCTGGGCTCTGCTCCCAGAGGTACTGATTCGGAGGGTTGTGCTTGGGCAGAAATGGGAGTGTCTAACAAATACTCCAGGTGATGTTACTGAACATAGCCCATGCCTCTCCCTTTAAGAAACACTGACTTAGAGAAAGGACTCAGGCTAAAAAATACACACAAGAAACACAGAAATCCTGGAGAATGCTAAAAATCACATGCCTTAGGTTGTTTGCCCATGTTGCCCAGTTGGCCTCCCAAGGGAGCATGAACAATGACTCGAAAACCCTTTTCCCATGAATTCCATGGCCTCAGAGGACATCCCCCCATGGAGCTAGTAGGGGAACAATGCTGTTGCTACTAAGGCTTTTTAAAAAAAATTCTTAAGAACTTCTGGTCAAGATGGTGATGAAGGCAGATCATGACTTGCATCCTTGCACAGCACATCAAAATTACAACCACCTAAAATATGGAACAACCATCACTCAAAACTGTCCAAAATTGAGTTGAATGGAAGTCTGACAACTACGGAATTAAAGAAACCACATCCATCCAGACTGGTAAGAGGGGCATCAGCTCCTAGGGCTGCTATAACAAAGTGCCACAAACTGGGCAGCTGAAAATCAGAAATTTATTGTCTCACAGTTCTGGAGGCTAGACATCTGAGTTTAAGGCTGCCTAATTAAGGTTGGTTCCGTTCTAGGGCTGTGAGGGAGAAATTGTTCCATGACTGGCACCTGTCTTCTGGTGATCTTTGGTGCTCCTTGGCTTGTAGATGCATCACCCTGCTCTTTGCCTTCCTCTTCACATGGCATCCTCCCTGTGTGTGCGTGTCTCTAGGTATGTTTCCCCATTTTTTAAGTCATATTTGTTAGGGCACACACTAATGACCTCATTCTAACTTGATCATCTGCAAAGTCCCTATTTCAAATAAGGTCATACTAGTATTAGTATACACAGGTATTGGGAGTTAGGATGCCATCATCTTCTGGGGAAACACTACTCAACCCATAATCCTCCTCCCCCTGGCAACATGACTACGGATTCCAACTGCTATGACTACTAACACTGCATATAGCCTTCCATTGAGTACTTGGTTTTGGTTCTTTACATTTGTGTTAGCACTTCTTTCAGAGGGTGGCTGATCAGGCAGGCAATTATTTACTTTCTAAGTAAAATTGGAAGAGTAAAATACATTCATTGGGGACTTTTGAAAATGATAAATTATAAAGGGGAAAATAATATGATAATAATATCATGAGTGAATAGTATTTCACTTAATCTAAGATATGATTGATTTTAGGTGGATCCTAATTTCAAAATGTAGAAATAGATGTCTTAGAATCAATGAAATGCATATATATATATACACACACACATAATTAGAAGCATAAAACTTAATGAAAATTTCCCAAATTCCAAAAAACATACAGTTTTTTTTTTTGTATTCTCACTTTTTCCCCTGGGCATTAGCTTAAGTATTTTCCTAGGATATTACATACATATTTTAAAATTATGTTAATAACTGCATTTCTTATAGTGTAATAATGAACACTTATATATTTTTTGTTTCTATTTTGAAGTACACTGAAATGAATGTTGTTATAGAAATCTTATGTAATTTTGGATTATTTCCTTAAGATAAATTCTAGGACTGCAACTACAGAATCAAACGTGTAAATTTTTATAATGCTTTCATAATATTGGAAAACTGTTTTTAGGAAACTTCTTTCAATTTTTAGCACCATTGGCCACACATAAGATCTGAGTTGAAAGCATATGATTTCCACATCTGAGTATTTTCTCCCTTCCCTTCCCTTCCCCTCTCTCCTGCTTTCTTTCTCTCCCTCCAATTTGATATGCCAGAAATAGCATTCTATTGTTTCAGCAGGTATTGGCAAATATAAAAGCTTAATTACATTTCTGGTTTCTCAGCCATTTAAATTTCTTCTTTGGTGAATTGTTCATTAATATGGTTTACCTTTTTTACAGGGTTTAAGTATTTTTCCTACTGATTGGTTGCCCTCTTTAAATATTAAATCTTTATTTTATATATTGCAAATACTTTTCCTAATTTGTTATTGGTTTAAATTTAGTTGATAATATCTTTGACATGCTACAGTATTAAAATTATTAGTAATTACATATATATTTTTTTCTTTCAGCCTTTTTAACCTCAGAAAATGGTTAGCCAATTATTTACCAGAGCTCCAAGAAGCCTAATTGTCTGAGACTATACTCAGGCAATTAAATAAAAACACTTTCTAAGGTCCTTATTAAATGCTGTTCTTTTGCTGTTGTTGTTTTGCCTTTTAAAGGGTATTCTTGCTAAATGTTAAAAATGTAGCACAGTATTTTGCAGACTCGGCTGTAACCAAATGAGCTTTACTGGAACCCAGCCAGGTAAGCTTAACCTACGGCAAAGAAGAAATCAACATGTAATTAACCAAATAGTGGATATAAGCCATAGCTAAGCCTTCTGGGAGACAGAGCTTTGGATGTGAATTCCCCTGTCACTCATCTGAATAAAATTACCTAACGACAGCCACATCTTACTCTTGAATAGAGAGTCCCAGGTGGTGAACACCTTGAATTCAGTAATACAGGATAATTCATAGGATTTTCTGAAAGCTTTCTGTTGTCAGCCCCTGTGACAAGGGCTTTACACCATCCTCACAAGAAACCTGAAAGTGTGGTTCACAACCTTGGGTATTTCCCAAGTGAAATCTGAAACTGCCCCTCCCCTTCCCCAAGAAGGTCAGGAGGAAGTAAGAGGCAGAGGCTTCACATCAGTAGCTGGCAGGGGAACTTCCCTATGAGTTTGTCTCAGGCCACGACAAGACTGGTAGATCTCCGCACATGCCCACCAGAGTCTTAAATGTTGATATAGAGACTGAATGAGGTTCAATCACATACACTGTGCAGGTGATCTCAATCACACGTTGCTCTCACAAGGCTGTGGCCTTGACAATGGCTCCCACTGTGGGGTCGGTGGACTGTGCACACATTCCCAGAAATGGTGGAATAAGGAGCCTCCAGTTGTCTGGATGGAGATCTCAGGTCAACCAGAGGTCATGTCCTCTAGATGATGTCTCCCAACAGAAAGGTAGCTGTCATCTCCCACACACAAAAAAGAAGGAAGAGCTTTCTTGGGACACAGAATATTAAGAGTTGGAGTGAAATCCAGGGTTTCCTGAATATAAAAATTAGCACTTTGAAGTTTTCTACCATATCTCTGCTAAAAGGAATGTGTGAGCCAGAAGTTTAAAGTAATGACAATTTTAAAAGCTATTATCTTGGTATTTAAATTAGCAAGAAATTATTTCATTTTCTATCGTGAATTTACTTAATAACTATTTATTGGAACCTGAACTTTACTGGGCATGGTGGCTGGTGCATGTTGGTGACACAGAGATGTTTACTTTGGGGAGGTATTTAAGACAGAGGCAAGTGAACTCAGATAAACTAATAATCACCTGACAATGGGATGGGCTTGAAGTGCTCAGGAAAAAAAACAAAGGAATTAACTCTGTGTGTGTGTGAGACATTCTTCCATTAATCTCTGAAAACCTAGGTTGTTTCTAAGCAAATCTACCCCAGAACTTGGAGTTCCTTCCTCACTTGACCACAAGTCTCTGTATGGTCCTAGCCACTTCATATGTTCACGTGAACTATTGTTTGCTCTCCACTCCCCTCTGTTTTCAACGTGAACTCACTTTTCTGAGTAGTAAATTTATGTGTACCTTTTGGACAGAAACAGAACAAGTGAATTAGGGTAGAGAATGTTTCTTGAATTCCCAAATGGATTTTTATAAGGTCAATCTATGTTGGCGCCAATGGTTGAGTTAGAAAAATACCACCCCTTTTAGAATTTGTTTGCTTTGTATCCCTCTATATTTGACTTATACTTCCTACTGAGGCAATAGTGAGGGGCTGGCAAGCTTACTTTTTAATAGGAACTTAAACTGTTTTACTTTCTGGATTTAGTATAGTTTTCTGAGTGTTTTCCCATTACCTCAGACTTGGAAGTGACCTCAAAGGCCCATTAAACTAATCACTTGTCCACTTTCCAACTCTTTAGAGCAGGATGTGATATAGAGATTAAGGGTTCATGCATAGATTTGACTGCTGATCTCACTTCATACAACCTGTATCTCCAGGAAACTCCTTGAGCTTGTGAAACCTTACTTTTCTCATAAAGTGAGGATGATCATAATAGTGTTTAACTCATGAAATTTGCGGTGAGTGGCAGGAGGCTGACTCAATACATAATACATAGAGTGGGGCAAAAATAGGTTTACAGTTGTAAAATACCATAAACTTATAATACACTACTCACAATTGTAAACCTACCTTTGCTATACCCTGTACATAATATGTGTTATTATTTTAGACAACTGATTTTTTGACACTCATTTAAGAGATATTTATTGAGCATCTGCTATGTGCCCAGGCAACTTTAAAGTGCTGGGAATACAGCAGTTAATTATAATTAGAACAACGTAATAAAAGCAACAACAACAAAAACATGCTGTCTTCCTAGAGTTTACATGAAATAACTTGATAGTAATAAGTTCTATGAAAAAAATTAAGCAAGATAAAGGGGAAGAAATAGATATTATTGGATACAGATATTGGAAGGTCTCTTTGAATGGGTGAAACTTGAAAAAAGAGACTTGAATAAAGTAACAGAGTAAAAGGTGAGTCTGAGAGAAGAGTATAGCTGTGAGTTGTGAAGGGGAGGAAATCTAGAAAATAGAAAAGTACTTGCTTTTTCCATTTTATGTTTCCTGCCAAACTTGATTTTATTCTGTGCCTCATGGGGACTTGTTTTACATGGATTATACATGTTGATGAGCTGATTGGGTTGAGCGACTCTTGAAGGACAGTGGGCATTTGATCTCAGCTCTCCAGCTGTAAGTGTAGCTGTCACTCACTCTAGCAGGCCATGCAGATCTTGGGAGCCCAGAATTAGAACCTGCATAATAAATTAGCTGAGCTATGTAGTGCATAATGAAGATCTCCATTTTACTTGGAGAGCAGTCACCAAGACCAAGCCACATCTTAGAGGTGATAAAAGTATACTATGTAAAACTGACTTCCCATAATAGGTAATGATATATTACAGGTAAATTTTTTCCTTTCCTTTCTTTTTTTTTACCATAGGTTTTTCCAATTTTAAGAATTAAAGGAAATGTTGATTAAATGACTTTCATATTTTAGGCACTTTATAGTATATGTGTCTCATTTAATCCTCACAACAATAAAAGAGAAGAGAATGTGTCTTAAATATATGCAGAGGCATTTAGTGAATGTACAGGTTCTGATCCAAGAAAAGTACCAACTGCATTGGGATGAAAAAAGCATGAGATTCAGAAGAGTGGTATTAGCAGATCTTGAACAATGAGAGAAGGAAGAAAATCTGGGGGAAAAAAAGGCCCGGGATACAACAACAATAAAATTAAATTTAAAAATAAATAAATAAAAAGGCCTGGCTATTGTGGCTCAGTGGATTGAGTGAACTATGAGCTGAAAGGTTGCTGGTTCAGTTCCCAGTCAGGACACATGCCTGGGTTTCAAGCCAGATCCCTGGTTGAGGATGTGAGAGAGGCAACCAGTTGATATATCTCTCACAAACTGATGTTTCTCTCCCTTTTTCTACTTCCTTCCCCCTCTCTCTAAGAATAAATAAATAAAATATGAAAAAAAAAAAAAACAAAAACTGAACTAAC
The DNA here is from genome assembly GCA_004026585.1 of Noctilio leporinus. Taxonomy (NCBI): domain Eukaryota; kingdom Metazoa; phylum Chordata; class Mammalia; order Chiroptera; family Noctilionidae; genus Noctilio; species Noctilio leporinus. Next base: position 159,068 of record PVIW01002334.1, on the reverse strand, counting down.
AGAGTTCCAGTGGCTAAGGACTTTTACTATTTCCTTTGTAATGAGAAACTGAAAATTAATACCAGATCTTTCTTTGTTGGTTGGTTGGTTGGTTGCTCATTCAACTGGAGCCTGTGTAGTAAACTATATGTGGTTCTCATTCTAGTTTGGGCTCAGTCGTTCTTGACTAATTGTTGGTTCCAGATATTGTTCTATATAGCTGTTTGGCCTGGGTGGACCCGGTGACCTGTGCTCAGAGCCGGAACACCAGATTAACACCTTCTCCATTGTTTTAACAATACTTATTTTTCTCTTCCAGTGCATCCACAATACAGCTGCACATACAGCTTCTTTTTAGAATGTACTGTGCGCCTTTTGCTGTAAGTTCATTTCTACACAACCTTTAAGAGCCAGTGTAAATGTCACTTTTTCTCAAAGTCTTTCTTGACTCTTCCAACAAATTTCTCTGTTCTACAACCATTGTATACACATCTATTATAACATAAAGCCACTTGTTTGCCTTCTCTTCTCTCCAGGTAAACTGGGAACAACTGTATTGTATGACACACACTGGCTTTTATAATTTATTATAATAATTATTATTAAAAGATAATTTGAATTTTAATTGTCAGAAGAACTTTATCTGAAATGAAGACCCAATTATAAGAATACTTACAATTCTACCTTTAGAAAGATAATTAGTTTAGTCATTTTGAAGACATACCAATAGGAAACTGCACATTGAACTCAGGGTATATGTTTTCTTCCTTCCTTCCTTCCTTTTTTTCTTCCTTCCTTCCTTCCTTCTTACTCAAATATATATTGAGTATTCACATTTTGACAAGACTTGTTTTAGGCATAGGGGATACAAAGTGAAGGAGCTGCATCCTCCTACCCTCCAGTTGTGTTCTTTGTAGAGCTTTTCATTTGCAAAAAGAGAAAGATAAAAGAAATTTGTAGAAATCACAGTTTGAAATTTGTAAAAAAATCATTGAGAGGAAAAGTTGTTAGCTGGTGATGAGTTTTGGGTCAGTTGAGGCAGAATTCACTTAGAAGGGTAAAAGTTCCCATCAGTTAATAAAATGCATTATTTAATTGCCATGAATCCAGATTGTCTTAACTTTCCCTTATTATATTCTTATCAAATGAATATAAGATATGGCCCCTGATCTTGAGAACTTCAACAGTGGGATAATATCATTGATAAGAATCTGAAGTTCTTTGCCAACATGATGAAAAGCTAGCATTATTTTGTCTTAAAAATAAGTTCCAGGAAACAAGATTCTAAGAGTCTGACTTGCTTGTCTAGATCAGTAATTCTTCAAGTGTGATCCTTAAGACTAGCAGCATTTGCCACTTAGGAACTTAGGAATGGGGCAAATTCATAAGACCTAACTCAGGGTTACTGAGTCTGAAACTCTGGGGATGAGAAGGGGTAGCAATCAATGATTTAACAGATGGTGTGAGTCTAGTATGCTCAGATGCAATAGACAACTACTGCTCTAGCCTAGACCCTCAATATTCACAGTGTTGTCCATTGACCAGCAGCATCAGCATCCCCTGAGAGTTAACTAGGAAGATAGTGTTGGGTCCCATTCCAGACCTACTGAGTCAGTGTTTGCACTTCATCAGGATTCCCAGGTGATATGTATGCACCCTACATTTGTGAAGCACTGTATTGCTCAAGACATATTGTACCTTAAAGAGCACTGAGCCAGGGCCAGACTATGACTCCTCCCATCTCAATAATTATAAGCTCACTCCCCTATGCATTTGTGTGTTACCATTATAACCGACATTTTGAAAACCTGGACAGCACTGAGCTTTCTTGCAGAGCAGGCTCAGCTCCTGACCACAAAGATGGAGGCTGGTGCCACTTGAAACATAACTAGTTTGTCAATAGCCAACAAATAGCTGCTAAAATTGTCAGGAGATTTCCCCTTTCTTCAGATGTAATTAAGGTTTTATTTGTTTGTTTGTTTGTTCTGTTTTTCTGAAGCAAGGGTAATAGTATTTCCAACATAAGTTGGTCAAGCAGACTTACAAAATAACGTGTAATGGGACAAATTGGGGATTTCTCAGCCTGGTATTACTTTGGCATTGGTGAGGGCCAGTAGAGCCAATCTGATGAGTAAGATGCTATAAGGCTTTCCTAAAGGGTTGTTAAGTGCCTTATTGTCCCCATGCCATCCTTGGCAGCCCAGCTCTTCCTAGACAACCCATGACCCAACACTCAACAAACTAAAAGTATTTTTTTTGTCTGGCACACCAGGAGCCCCCAGAGTCGTAAATAATGTGGCTTACATCTCTTCTGATTTGTTGGTGCACATATGCTACTAGTTGAATGTAGTAAATCCTCATTATTGGCAGACTCTACATTTATGAATGTGCTTACTTGCTAAAATTTATTTGTAATACCAAGTCAATACTCATGGTGCTTTAGAAGTCATCTGTGGACATTTGTAGAATGTTGAAAAATTTGACCTGCCCACTATGCACATTTCTGCTGAAATGTCCTGCCTTCTTGTTTCAGCTCTTAGGCTGTCCCTTTCACAGTTTATTTAGCACAATGTTTTTTTTTGCATTTTTGTCGGTGATCTACTGTTTAAAATGATCCTGAAGAGGAGTGCTGAAGTGCTGTCTAGTGTTCCTAAGTGTGTAAGACTGTGATGAGCCTTAAAGAGAAAATGAATGTGTTTGAGAAACATCATTCAGATGTGAGTTATAGTGCTATTGGCCATGAATTCGCTGTAATCAACAATGCATATTAAACAAGGTACTTTTAAACAGAAACACATATAAAGCAAGGCTCTGTATCTATCAGGTGATGAAGATGCTGTGATCAGAGGCTTCCAGGGATCTAACCCTGTATTTCTTCTAGAAGCAATGGTTTAATATTCACTAATTCCGTGTTTGTGGCACCCGCATACAATATAAGTACTGTGAATAACAAGAATCAACTGTACTTAGAATATCACCCAGTTTATAAATGTTTTTAATCTAGTTGTTTACCATTGATAGCTTTGCTGAACCTGTGAAGAGTGCTATTACTCCATCTTCCCACTGGAATGAGTTTTAAAGTATTTGCTAGGTAGAATGAGGAATGGAATTGTCAAGCGTGGCAGATAAACATTTCTGAAAAGGTGTGTATACGTCTTCATCTGTGTATTTCCAAGGCAGCGTTTACTAAATGTTTGCTGCTTGTGGTTAATTGATTGGGAACCTTAAAGGGGAAACCCCATGAGTCAGTGATGGAACTGTGGGGAGGGATGGAGACTCAAATAGATCTCTAGTCAATGGCCCTTGGAAAATTCATGATTCCTTTACCTACAGAGTAGATGTGAAAGGCCATGGTTCCTGCCCTGAAGAACACAAAACTATGGTCAAGACAGACATGTAAACAAATCATTCCCATTCCGTAATCATGGTTATATTCAAACTGATATAGTAGGATTGTGGGAAATTAGGGAAAATGCCTGATTTTTCCAGGAGGTTTCATGGAGGAGTCATTGAAGCTGAATTTGAAGTAGGGAGAGTTCCTTAGGCAGGTAAGAGTGTGAGGTTAAGTAGAAGGTGAGGAGAATTTTGGACAGGAGGAGCAGCAGAATTAGCAGAGGTATGAGTGTCAAGGGTGTGTAGGGGGAGGGAGGAGGTTCCTCGGAGTTTGTGTAGATAAGGAGGGGGACAGAATGTTGGTGATGGGGAGGGGGGTAGTGAGTGGACCTCATGATCAGGGCTTTGGACTTGATTTTGCATCTCATAGGAGAGACCAGTACAAGATTAGAGTCTAGGAGAGATCACTTTGGTATCAGTGGGAAAGATGGTTGGGAACAGGGAGACTTTCTCCTAATATTAGTGCTGGCAATTAACACCCAGCTCAATCTGGCTCTACAGAAAAATCTGTGTCATGGGGCCCCCACACAGATTTCTACCATGGCCTGTTTCCTTACATTTAACCTTTTCAGACTTGAATGGGCATACAAATCTCACTGAAATGTTAATTCTGATTTAGTAAGTTTAAGTGGAGCCAAAGTTTCTGCAGTTCTAAAGAGCTCCCCAATGATGCCAATGTTGCTGGTCCACAGATACAGTTTGAGGAGAAAGGCCCCAACTTGCTTGATTACTAAAACAGCCTGTTTTAAAATTTATTATTATTATTATTATTAAAGACTGGTGTCTGGTGCTATTTAATAGGTACACAGGTACACATAGGGTGTGGCCTGGGCAATGAGAATTTAAAATGTGCCCAGGGTGAAGTATTTTTATTTGTTTGGTTTTGAAATTTCACTAGAAGGTACTGGAATCGAACCACCAGCCATCCAGAGTGGGCAGTGAATAGGGATTCAGTAGCCTGGCTACTGAAGGCTGGAGTGGGTCGGTGGAAAGGGAGTTCTCAGTTCATTGTCTTCCAAAGCCTGTGGTCCCTGGGAAGGTGAAGAGATCCTAGGGAATCCCTAATAATTGCCTGGTAATGATGTTTTCAGTGGTTGGCCAAATCATTACTGAAGAGCAAGGTGGGAAACTTTTATTTCAGTTTTTTAAGAAGTATATTTTATTGATTATGTTGTTACAGTTGTCCCAAATTCTTTTGCCTTTGCTCCCCTCCATCCAAGTCCCCCATCCCCTCCTGTAGCCCCAACCCCTTTTAGTTCATATCCATGGGTTGTGCATATGAGTCCTCTAATTCCAACCTTTCCTCTATTATTCTTAACTTCCTCCTATCTATCTTGTACCCACCAACTGTTTCCTAATCCCTGCTCCATTTCCCCATTTCACCCCTTTCTCCTTCTCAGCCGATAATCCTCCCAATGATTCCCATATCTATGTTTCTGGTCCTATTATGATTGTTTGCTTAGTTTGCTTTTGTCTTCATTTTTATTTTTTAGGTTCTGTTGTTGATAGTTGTGAGTTTGTTGTATTCTTTTTTTTTTTTAATTTAATTTTATTGTTGTTGTATTACATCTATCCCCTTTTTGCTCCCCTCTGTCCCCTTCCAGTTTGTTGTATTCTTTAAGTGAAAGTCATGAAGTACTTTTAATATTTGAATTTATGTTATTCAATTTTGAGGAGTGCTTTTGCTTTTTGTTTCATTTTGTTTTAAAGGTTTTATTTATTTCTTTTTAGAGAGAGAGAAGGATGGGAGAATGAGTGGGGGTACACATTAATGTGTGGTTGCCTGTCATGCACCCCCAAGTGGGGACCTAGCCCACAACCCAGGTATGTACCCTGACTTGGAATTGAACTGGCCACTCTTTGGTTCATAGGCCAGTGCTCAATCCACTGAGCTACACATGCCAAGTCTATTTCTTTTCTTTTTTAAAAAAGATTTTATTTATTATTTTTAGAGAGAGGGGAAGAGAGGCAGAGAGGGAGAGAAACATCAATGTATGGTTACCTTTCACCTGCCTCCAGCTACAGGCCTGGCTGGAGACCTGGCTTGCAACCTGGTTATGTGCCCTGACTGGGAATTGAACCAGCAACCTTTGGGTTCACAGGCAGCCTATTCACTGAACCACCAGTCAGGGCTAGGGCTGCTGTATTTTTAATGTTCATAATTTTGGTCCTCTTTTTCTTAAATAAGTTGCTTTTACATTTCATATAATAATGGCTTGGTGACGATTAACTCCTTTAGCTTTACCTTGTTTGGGAAGCACTTTGTCTGCCCTTCCATTTTAGTTGATAGCTTTGCTGGATAGAGTAATCTTGGTTGTAGGTCCTTGCTTTTCATCACTTTGAATACTTCTTGCCTGCAAAATTTCTTTTGAGAAATTAGCTGATAGTCTTATAGGAACCCCTGCTTTTAAGATGCTCTCTTTATCTTTACCTTTGATATTTTAATTATGATGTGTCTTGGTGTGGTCCTCTGTGGATTTAGTTTGGGACTCTTTGTGCTTCCTGGACTTGTATGTTTGTGTCCTTTGCCAAACTTGGGAAGTTTCCCTTTGTTATTTTTTCATACAAGTTTTTAATTTCTTGCTCTTCCTCTTCTCCTTCTGGCACCCTTATGATTCAAATGTTGGCATATTTAAAGTCACCCCTAGAGTTCCTAATCCTCTTCTGATTTTTTTTTTTTTCAATTCCTGTTTCTACTTTCCGTGCTGGTTGATTGTTAATTTCTTCCTTATGTTCCAAATTATTGATATGAACTCCATTTTCCTCCCCTTCACCAGTAGTTTTGTAGGTATTTTCCTTTGTTTCACTTGGTCTAGCCTTCATTTCTTCCCTTCCATGTTTGCAGTATTTAAGCACATCTGTCAAGTCTGTGAGCATCTTTATTACCAGCATTTAAAACTGTGCACCTGTCAGGCTGGCCCTCTGTTAATCTGTCAGGCTGGCTATTTCTTTGTTTCTTAGTTCGGCCACAGGGATCTTGATTTATTCTTTTTTTTTGAGCATATGTCTCTGTCTTCTAATTTTGACAGGCTTCTGGTTGCCTCTGTGTCTTAGGTAGAGCTGTCACCCCTGTTAATATTGTAAGGGGCAGAGCCTTAGGTATTCATCAGTATGGGGTGACCTATTGTGATTCTGAATGTGGGGAAAGGGTCTGAGAGGGAACAATGCCACTTGTTCAGCATGTGCCCCTTTTCTCTCTGGATGAGTATTTCTTCTATCTTTTGTTTGTTGCACTTCTGTGCAGCTCAGTATTCTGGAAGATCTGGTTTCTCTAGGGTTTTTTTTTTTTTTTTTTTCCTGTTCTAGGGACAATGCCAAACCCACAGTAAAAAATGAATTTGGTCCATAGCTGGAGGCAGGTGAAAGGAAACCATACATTGATGTTTCTCTCCCTCTCTTTCTCCCTCCCTGCCCTCCTCTCTAAAAATAATGAATAAAATCTTAAAAAAACATAAATTTTATTTCTGAGTCAGAAGTCAGATCCCACCCCCTCCAATAATACAATTCAATTTTATTTTAAGCTACTGGGACTACAATTTATTCTTTTTGGAGTTTTTCATTTTAGGTATACATATATATATATGTATATATCAATATGCGTGTGTATATATATATATATATATATATATATATATATACATGCATATATATGTGAGAGAGTGTGTGTGTGTGTGTTTTCCATGCAGAGGTCTTATTTCTTTCAATATCCTCTGTTTCTCCTCCACATATGTTTTACTAGTTGAAGCCTTCAGGAGTAATGATACTTGCAGTGCTCAGCTGGTCCCCACAGAGTAGAAATTATGATAGCTACTAAGTTGAGGTAAAGAGAAGTCCTAGGATTTAAATGGGTTTAAATCCTTGTGTTTGACTTCCTATGGGGTCTTACTAAACAGTGAACAATTTAAGAGTCTGTTGAAGTAGAGATTAGGTACGTTCACATTTGAATAATGAAAGTTATTATAGCATTAATACATTTCACCAAGTACCCCCAGTTTGGGGACCTTCATTGCTAGAAATGTCTATTTCCACTATCTATTTGAAAGGAATCTCATCTAACTTAATTACTAATGTGAAAATATATATTGTCTATGTACATGAATCATATACTTTAGTAGTTGGTAACTTTCATCCAAAATCAGTCTTCACTCTCAGGATCTTTCCTAATGTAAATATTGACTAATTTCTCAACACACCGACTACCAGTTGGTTGATATTTAAAGCATAAATTGCTAACAAAATCTGTATATTATATACTCACAAACAAGCATTCATTTTGTAACAGTGAACAAGAAAGATAGCATGTATTCTATATAATATACAACCACATTTTCTTACCTTTTTCTTTTTCCTTAACTGCAATTCATTTCTCTAAGAGTTATTGCATGTAACTTGATTTTCCCAACTTAAGAAATAATCCAATCTAAGAAAACTAAACCTGCAGTAATGCAGATACAACAAAAATACAAAGTGATATGTTATTTAGTAAAATATACTTATAACAAGATTATTTTAAAGCATTCATAAATTAAAGTTGGTTTTTATTGATTCAGCTACCCTATGTCTTTTGATTGGTGCATTTAATCCATTTTCATTTAAGGTTATTATTGAAAGGTACTTATTCGTTGTCATTTTTCCCTTTGTACCTGTGTCCTTCTCTGTCTCTCTGTTTCTTCAACTTCTTAAAACAAACCCTTTAACATCTCTTGCAAGGCTGATTTGGTAGAGATGTAGTTTTTTAGCCTTGTTTTATCTGGAAAATTCCTTATTTCACCTTTCACTTTGAATGAGAGCCTTGCTAGGTAAAGTAGTCTTGTTTGTAAGCCTTTGTTTTTCATTGCTTGAAGTATTTTTTGCCATTCCCTTCTGGCTTGTAGTATTTCTGTTGAGAAATCAGCTGATAACCTTATTCGAGTCCTCTTGTATGTTATTAGCTGTATCTTTCTTGCTGCTTTTAGGATTCTCTCTCTGTCTTTGAAATTTTCTATTTTAATTATGATGTGTCTTGGAGTGGGCCTATTTGGGGTCATCTTAATTGGGACCCTCTGTGCTTCCTGAGCTTGCATGACTTTTTCTCTTCTCAAGTTAGGGAAGTTTTCTATCATTACTTTTTCAAACAGGTTTTCTATCCCTTGCTCCTCTTCTTCTCCTTCTGGTATTCCTATGATATGGAGATTGTTATGTTTCATGTTGTCCTGCAGCTCTCTGAAAACCTCTTCATTCTTTTTCAGTCTTTTTTCATTTGGTCTGGGAATTTTTTTTCTATGTTGTCCTCCAGCTTGCTGATCCAATCCTTTGCTTTCTCTAGCCTGCTTTTGATTCCTTCTACTGTGTTCTTCAATTAGGAAATTGTAGACTTCATTTCCCTCTGGATCTTATTGATGGTTTCTATGTCTTTTTAAATGCTGGTATAGTTCTCAGTAAGTTTCTTGTAGCTTCCCTGGAGTTCTTTGTAATAACCCTTAAGTTGTTTGTAATTTTCTTTGAGTTCCCTGACTCATTTAGCCTCTCTGTCATCATTATTTTGAATTCCATATCTCATAGTTTGCTTGCCTCTATTTCATTTAGCACTCCTTTCCTTTCAATGGGGGCTTGTTTCTTTGTCTCTCTATTTTAGGTGGCTCTTCTTATTTGTTTCTGCTTCTTAGATTGATCTGCTTTGATTTCCTATCTTAGTGGTGTGACTTTCTGTGGTATAGAGATTCACTTTCCTTTACTTCCTGGATCCACACCAGATGATGTCAGCTCTGTCCCAGTCTGGGCCTAGTCAGCCTTTTGGAAACCACCAGAGAGTCACTATCTTTGTCTGTCTCCTTAAACTGTTAATCCAATTAATTTGCGATGGGGGTCAGGTTTAGGTACTTCTGGGCTGGGCAGATTAATTCAGCTGTTAATCCAATCAATCTGTCTTCAGCATCAGGCATAGATACCTCTGGGCAGGGTGGATTAATTCCTGTGGGCGGGGCTATCCCTTGCCCTCAGGCTACTGCCACTTGGAGAAGAGTGGTCTGCCTGCTGAATGGGGGATGGGTCAGCACTGGGACCTCATGGGCTACTCCCTCATTTCTCTCTTCAAAGCCACTGGCCCAAACTCTCCTTCAGCATCTCTAGCCAACTTTGCCCTCCCTCTGCTGGAGACCAGGGTAAGTGGGTGCCAATGTATTTTCCTGCTTGGTCCCTTTAGGAACTCCATCTCTCTTTAAACCTGGTGGCAGCTTTTGCTTTTCACAGCTGGATGATGTTTCACTCTCAGCTTTGTTGCTGTGGGCTGGATAGCTCAGGTGGGGTTTTAGAACCCACCTTTCTCAAATGGGACCCCTAGCTGTTGAGATGTTTCTCTGTCCCTTCAGCTGCTGCCCGTGGGAGCCCCGACAGCCCTCTTGTATCTCCGATCTTCCTACCAGTCACCTTAGGATTAATGAATTGGCCTCTTCTGTTATGTCCTTGGTTGCAAGTTTTTTTTTCCTGCTGGTGTTCTGTCGGTTATTCTGGATGATTTTTCTCCAATTAAGTTGTAATTCCAGATTTGCTCTGGGAGGAGATTGGTGTAGCTCCTCTTACTCTTCCCCCATCTTGGTTCTCTCTCCTCTTTCTATTCTTGATGTTAAAAGTTTTTCTTTTTAACTTATATGCATGACACATGGACATGAACTCTGGCATTGCCAGACAGAATGGAGGTATCAGGTGTAGAGGGACAAAAAGGGAAAATTTTGGAAAATTGAACCAACAGTAATAGCACAATCAATGAAATATGTTTTAAAAAGTTTTTCTCCTTAAAGTTATGAATATTATTATTATTCACCACAGGTTCCCTTTTTAATTTTCTGAGACAATGATAAACTTACCTCAGTAAGTTTAGTAAGGTGGAGGATTACATTAAAGGATTTTCTAAAGTTAAACCATCCTTGCATTTCTGGGAAGAAACCATTTTGTTTATGGTATCTTTTTCAGTTTTACACATTGCTAAGTTTAATTTGCTAGTATTCTGTTTACCATTTTGCTTCTATGGTAATAATTGAGATTGTCCTTGTGGGAACCCAGATATCAGTTATGTGGTAACAAGGATATGCTGTAACCAGGGCAGAAGAAGCAAACAATGCAGAAAGTATGAATAGTCTGTTTTTTCTTGGAGACCAGAAAATGAAAAGAAAATAGCTAGGTACATTTTATATGGTTTTTGGGGACAACCCCACCAATCAGAGATTAACAACTAGCTGCTACCCCAGTAAGAGCCAATAGAAGTCAGATGCACCACCCTCACCAGAACTCTGTGATCATGGTGACCAGAACTCTATGCTGCATTGCACTCTACATCTGTGGTAACCAGAGCCATGTAACCATGGTAACCAGTGCAGTTCTTCAGCTTAAAAGCACATCCCCAATCCTTTGGGATGAGCTGATTCCTATAATTAACTCTGGGCTGATTTGTATCGTCAGCTCTTTCCTCACTTTCCTCCAATAAACCTCCTTGCTTCTCCTACTGGTGTTTCTGACTCTTTGCTGTGCTCCTGCGTTCCCATCCTCACTAAGACTTACAGTCCTGAGGTTTTTTCTTATTCACACTTTATTAGTTTGACACCAAGGTTATGATGACCTTATTAAATAGTTCTTTGGTTACTTATTCCCTGGAAAAGTTTGCATAAGACTGAAATTATTTGTTCCTTGAACTTCAATATTTGATAGAGCTGGATGGTTATATTATTTGAGCTCATTATTCTTTTTGGTGGATTCTGATTTTTATTACCTTTAAATTACATTTCATTTGTTATGCTATGAGAGTTGTCCTGACTTTCCCCCTTTGCCCCCTCCACCAGAACCCCCTCACTCCCTCATACGATCCCCCCACCATTGTTCATGTCCGTGGGTCATGTGTATAAGTTCTTTGGCAGCTCCATTTCCTATATTGTACTTTACATCCCCATGGCTATTTCGTAACTACTCATTTGTACTTCTGAATCCTCTTACCTCTTCATGCGTTCCCCCCCACACCCATTCCTTATGGCAACCATCAAAATGTTTCCTGTATCTATGATTATGTCTCTGTTCTTTGCTTAGTTTGTTTTTCAGATTCAATTGTTGATAGATTTGTATTTATTGCCATTTTATTGTTCATAGTTTTGACCTTCTTTTTATCAAATAAGTCCCTTTAACATTTCATATAAGAATGGTTTGGTGATGATAAATGTCTTTAGCTTTTTTCATGTCTGGAAAGCTCTTCAGAATCCTCAACCAAGGATATGTTTATTGACCTTTATAGAGAGAGAGAGGAGAGGAGAAAGAGAACAGAGGGAGAGGAGTTGGGAGAGAGAGAGAGAGAGAGAGAGAGATTGCCTCCCACACCCTTACAAACACTGACTAGGGATAAAACCTGCAACCTTGGTATGTGTCCTGGCCCAGACTGGGGATTGACCCCACAACCTTTTGGTGTATGGGACAATGCTCCAACCAACTGAGCCACATGGCCAGGGCAGTGACGGATATGTTTTAAAGGAGCAAAAGCAGGGGAGGTACCCAGCAAACAAGTGTTAGATACAGAACATAAACTTTTTCAACTAAAAAATTTGCTTCTTTCTATACTTAGATGTTTAATTTTTGCTTTTGTAGGATAATGTTACACTTTGAACACATGGGGTTAAAAAATAAAATATCAAGCTGGGACAATTTTCCCCAATGTTTTACATAATTTACAAGTAAAAGATTTCATGGTAAAACATGTTTAGGAGACACTTTGGACAGCCATTACCCTCTTGGAGTGTTATAAGGCACAGTGACATGTTAAAGGCTCTGATAATCTTGTAACAACATGATCTGATTCATTTTATTGAATTCAATATTTCTTGAACTTGTTTTTAGTAAGGAGTCACCTCATTTTTACACAATAACTTACTAATGTACTGCATAATTTTATCAAATAGGTTTGGGAAATGTTAGTCTGGTGCTGCTTCTGTGGGTGGGAGAGAGATAGTATCCCTAGTGACTTCCTTTCAGCCTTTCTTCTTCTTAGAGAAGCAGAAAGGCTGAAAGGGCTGAAGGGACCCCTCCCTGTTTACATTTCATCAGTGCTTAGACCTGTCACTCAAAGGTTTTGTGTGAATGACAAAGGCCTTAGCTGAGGTTCATAGCTTTGGCTGCTGTCACAAAAGAGGAGAAGGTGGCTATATTTGTTGGTGAAAATTTGTTTACAAGGGGCCCTGGCTGGTGGCACAGTGGATAAGGTGCGGCCTGTGAACCCATAGGTCGCTCGTTCGATTCCCAGCCAGGTCATATGACCAGGTTGCAAGCCAGGTCTCCAGTCAGGTCCCCAGCTGGAAGCAGGTGAAAGGCAACCATACATTGATGTCTCTCTCCCTCTCTGTCTCTCTCCCTTCCCCTCTCTCTAAAAAATATAATAGTAAATAAAAATCTTTAAAATTTTTTGTTTACAAGGAATCTTACAGGAAATTTGTACAGAAACCCTCCTTTATTCCACAGCTCTGAGAAATTCTGTGAGCCAAACACAAGGTTTTTTCTGGGTGTCTAAGTGCCTCAGTAATGATTTGAACAGTTTTCATGCATCTGTTGCAAGCTTTTCTTTGTCAAAATCTGTTTTAAGAGTATCAACTCAACAGTATAAAATATCACTCCTTATTTTAAAATAGCAGATGAGAAAATAAAATCAGATGGGTGTTAATTCTCTTACAGAGAATCCCACTTCAAAGTGAAGAGGCAAATTGCTTTGGGGAAAGTCCCCATCAGGTCATAGCCTCCCTGGAGGAGGATAGGTCAACATTTCCATGAGTGTGGTTAGAGATCAAGTGAATCACTGCATTTTTGGCATCATAACATCCCCATCTGTGACAGATCAGCAACTGTCATTTTCTTCAAGCAGCACCTAGACATGGCTGCTTGAGATTACCTATGGGATCACAGAGAGGCAGAGAAGAGAACGTGAATTCCCTGACCTTCAGCCCTGTAGCTCAGTTTCCCTTTGTTTTAGGTCCAGAAGTATGGTTTGGCTAACACATCCCCCGGGGAGGCAAAGCCTTGTCTAGAAGGCCTTGGGAAGGCCAGGATCCAAGGTGCCAGTTGAGGTTTGGGGAAGCTCAGGGGTAAAGTCGATTCAGGAAATAGATGTGAACTTGAAAGAACAGCCCTCAGGGGTACACTTAGAAAATGTTCTGCCCTGGAAGGTGTGGCTCAGTGGATTAAACACTGGCCTGAGAACCAACCAAAAGGTTGTTGGTTTGATTCCCGGTCAGGGCACACATCTGGGTTATGAGCCAGGTCTCTAGTTGGGGGTGGGTAAGATGCAACACATTGATGTTTCTCTCCTACTCTTTCTTTCTCCCTTCCCATCGCTATGAAAAAAAAAAAATCTGGTTGCATTTCTACTTCTGAACTAAGAAGACAGATAAAAAGACATATGGATAAAAAATTAAAAGAAACAAAATGTTCTCCAGAGTCCCTTTGACTTCTATGATCCCAGGGTCCTTCAGCTTAGAAATGAGGTGGTAATAAGGGTAGCAACACCTGCCTGAGGTCCATTGCTTACTATGTGTCAACCATCCTTTAAGTGCTTTATAGTCATTGTTTTTTTTTTTTTTTTTTTTAATTTTAGTTTTTTTAGTTGATATTCAATATTATTTTGTATTAGTTTCAGGTGTACAGCATAGTCGTTAGACAACTGTACTTCACAAAGTGGCCCCCCCCCAATATCTCAGGTGCCTACCTTTCACTTGTGGGAACTTGGATATCAGCTATGTGGTAACCAGGATATTCTGTGACCAGGCCAGATGAAGCAAACAATGCAGAAAGTACAAATGGTCTGCTCTCTCTTGGAGACCAGATATTGAAACAAACCACCTAGGTACATCCTATATGGTTTCTGGGGACTCTCCAACAACCCCACCAATCAGAGGTTAACAAGTAGATGCCACTCAGTAAAAGCCAATGGAAGTCAGATGCACCACCTTCACCAGAACTCTCTGATCATGGTGACCAGAACTCTATGCTGCATTGCACTCTGTGCCTGTAGTAACTAGGGCCCTGTAACCATAGTAACCAGTGCAGCTTTTCAGTTTAAAACACAACCTCATTCTTTTGTGTGGGCTGATTCCTACAGTCAGCTCTGGGCTGATTTGTATAGTCAACTTTTTCTTCACTTCCCTCCAATAAACCTCCTTGCTTCTCCTACTGGTGTTTCTGACTCTTTGCTGTGCTCCTGCGTTCCCATCCTCACTAAGATTTACAGTCCTGAGGTTTTTTCTTATTCACACTTTATTAGTTTGGACACCAAGGTTATGATGACCTTATTAAATAGTTCTTTGGTTACTTATTCCCTGGAAAAGTTTGCATAAGACTGAAATTATTTGTTCCTTGAACTTCAATATTTGATAGAGTTTGATGGTTATATTATTTGAGCCCATTATTCTTTTTTGTGGATTCTAATTTTTATTACTTTTTAAAAAATTTATTATTTTTAGAGAAAGGGTGAGGGAGAGAGGCATCAATGTATGGTTGCCTTTCACCTGCCTCTAGCCACAGACCTGGTTGGAGACCTGGCTTGCAACCTGGTGATGTGCCCTGGCTGGGGAATCAAACCAGCGACCCTTGGATTTGCAGGCTGGCACCTTATAATTTTTATTACTTTTAAATTACATTTCATTTGTTATGCTATGAGAGTTGTCCTGACTTTCCCCCTTTGCCCCCTCCACCAGAACCCCTCACTCCCTCATACAATCCCCCCACCATTGTTCATGTCCATGGGTCATGTGTATAAGTTCTTTGGCTGCTCCATTTCCTATATTGTACTTTATATCCCCATGACTATTCCGTAATTACTCATTTGTACAAAAACAATACATTTTTGAGAAATTGACAGGACAAAGAAAGTAAGTGCTCATTTGACAGGAATTTAAGCAGGTTTAAGTATTTGTTAGTAAGAAACCCAAAGTTTAGGCTTTGGGTACAAAGCCTTTGGGATTTTTTTAAAATTTAATTTTATTGTTGTTGTATTACATCCATCCCCTTTTTGCTCCCCTCTGTCCTCTTCCCCACCCACCCATTCCCCCACAAAGTCAATCCCACCTGTTGTCCATATCCATGGTTCCTTTATACTAGGTTCTTGTCTAAGCTGCTTCCCTTCCTTGCCTCTGCCTCCCCACTACCCCCAACTCCCTTCCCCCTGCCCACTGAAGGCCTATTCATTATATTCATATATCTGGTTCTGTTTTGCTTGTTGTTAGTTTTGTTCATTATTGTCCTGTAATGGGTGAGATCATGTGGTATTTGTCCTTCACTGACTGGCTTATTTCACTAAGCATAATACTTTCCAGTTCCATCCATGTTGTTGCAAAGGTTAGGAGTTCCTTCTTTCTTTCTGCTGTGTAGTATTCCATTGTGTAAATGTACCAAAGTTTTTTTATCCAATCATCCACTGATGGGCACTTAGGCTATTTCCAGTACTTGGCTATTGTAAATAGTGCCGCTACGAACATAGAGGTACATAGGTTCTTATGAATTGGTGTTTCAGGATTCTTTGGGTATAGTCCAAGTAGTGGAATTGCTGGATCAAAAGGCAGTTCCATTTTTAGTTTTTTGAGGAAACTCCATACTGTTTTCCATATTTGGTTTTTTTTTTTATAAAATAAGTCCCTTTAACATTTCATGTAAGAATGGTTTTGTGATGATGAATGTCTTTAATTTTTTTCCTGTCTGGAAAACTCTTCAGAATCCTCAACCAAGGATATGTTTATTGATCTTTATAGAGAGAGAGAGGAGGGGAGACAGAGCGCTGAGGGAGAGGAATGGGGGGTGGGGGAGAGAGAGAGATCGCCTCCTACACCCTCACAAACAATGACTAGGAATAAAACCTGCAACCTTGGTATGTGTCCTGGCCCAGACTGGGGATTGACCCCACAACATTTTGGTGTATGGGACAATGCTCCAATGCTTTGTGGAGAAGCAGAAAGACTGAAAGGGCTGAAGGGACCCCTCCCTGTTTGCATTTCATCAGTGCTTAGACCTGTCACTCAAAGGTTTTGTGTGAATGACAAAGGCCTTAGCTGAGGTTCATAGCTTTGGCTGCTGTTACAAAAGAGGAGAAGGTGGCTGCATTTGTTGGTAAAAATTTGTTTACAAGGGGCCCTGGCTGATGACACAGTGGATCAGGTGCAGGCCTGTGAACAGCCTGTGTAAAGGCTATTGCTACTGCTGTGGGACAGATTTACCCATTTGTGTTTGAAGGCAGGAAAGAGATTTTATAATTCATCACTTCATTGGTTTGAATCCCTAACTGAGCACCTTTTAAATCCTGCTGCACATTCAACCCAAAACAAAAGGAAAACTGGACCAACAGTAATTGAGGAAATAGACTCTTTTATTCATTCATGGCTACAATGTAAGCTCCAGTCCCTTTGGATATTATTCCAAACTTTGCTGTAATATAAAAAGGAAGTTTACAGGACATGACATTGCTGCTTTTACAGAAGGACATTCTATTTATTTTCACAGTAATTCTCATGTCCCCATAAGCAGCGCTGTCACAGAGTGCACTACCTTAAATTGTTTTGTTACTGTTTCTTTCCAACTTGAGCTAATGTGTTTTGTTTGTGCGTAGTCTTTTACATTTTTGCATGTTGAATATGGGCACCAAAGAACCTACACAAGTTATCTTTTTCAATTGAATGTGCACAAATAAAAGTTAGGAAAACGTCTCTTTAAAAAATAATTTTTTTAAAGAAGATGCATATTGTTGTGAAAAAGCACTCATCTCTTACAGTAGATTTTTTTATACTGTTAAAGGGAGGATGCTCTGGGTTGCTAAAGCAGAATTTTAGATGGCTGCATTTCAGAAGTGGGTCATCAGAAGTGGGTTGTAAGTAGACAACACCCTGCCTAGTTAGGGCATCAGGGAACACTAGTCACTGAAAGGAAGAAAGAGAAAGCAAATGTGGTACAGACTAGTTCTTTGGCAGAAACACACCCTGTGAGCTAAATCACTGCCAAGATTGGATTGAAGGGGTCCTTCCTTTCATAACGAAGATCAGAGAGTAAAATAAGCCATCTCTAATGAGCCTCTGATATGTTTTTAGGATCCAACAGTTTTGGTTCTACTGTCCCCAAACTTAAGGGAGCTTATCATTAGACCCCCTGGGGACAGGTGGCACAGTAGTGAAGGACTCTGGTGGGAATCCACAGGCCTGAGTCAGAATCTCACTAACTGAATGTCCTTTGGCAAGTCTCTTTACTTCATGGTCCCTTTTTGCAAGAAGAGGACATTAATAGTACCTAAATCACCATCTGTTTCAGCAAGAGAGATGTGTGTGTCTTGTGGGTGCTCCTCTCCTCAACAAATGGAATTTCGAAGCCAAAATGTAGAGACAAGTGACATGAATCAGCACTGGCCAGACTCCAGCACAGACATCTGCTTCGGAGCTGGCCCAGAGTCTGGGGAGCAAAGGGGAAAGAGAGCTTGTGAGGACTTGGAGACACCCAGAACTGCAGTTCGGAGAGGGCTGAGAAGCAGCTGTTCCAGTGGATGATACGGGTCTTGTTTCTCTGTATTTCCAGCATCTAGAATGTAGTGGGGATAGTCAATAACCACAGGGAGAATGCCTGCATAGCATCATTATCTCATAAATGTTTCACCAAATTTTACTTAGCTTGCAATGAGCCTTTGCCGTCCTTCAGGCCTGATGCCTGCTATACCCACTCAACTGGCTTTCAGGCCCTGGTTGGCTGCATCCTGGGGGGCTTGACACAAGCATGTGATCTTGCCAGACTCATTATCCACTGTGAAGAGCCTGGCAGCCATCTGTGAGGAATGCGTCTTGAAGAGCTTTAAGGCTCTATGCAGGGCTTTGGCTGATGCGCCGCTCTCCATCTCCAGGATGACGAGGGGCTGGTCGGGGTTGTTGTCAATGTGCTGCTTTGTCTTCTCCAGTACTTGATGTACTGGACATCGGCTTTGCTAGCCTGGTCTAGGTCATCCATGGTCTTCAGGGATTTGAGATTCTCCCAGAATTCATCCTTCTGCCACTGGGGAATGACTGCAGTGGCCAGCGCCTCACCAAGGTGAACAATCTCCCACTGCATGTTCTTGTTTGGCACAGTCTGGGCCTTCACTTTGGCCTCCATGACACAGAGAGATTTCTTCAAGGTCTCTGCCTTTCTGAGGGCCTTCTGGGCTTCAGCACCTGTGGCCGCCACAATCCTCTGGATGCCCTTAGCAATGGCTTCCTCACAATCACAAAAGCTCCTGCATGACTTGAATTCTGCATGAACTTGTGAGTTCCCCCACAGAATTCAACAGAAGTGAGTGAGCCAGCAGGCCCAGAGGGGTCGTCCAGCAGCTTGGACACTGGGACCCCCACAGAGACGACTCGCACAGGGTCAGGGTAAATTTCATCAAACACAGCCTGTAGACCCTGGATGGCCTTAGCTGCTGCCAGGGGACAATCCTGGGCATAGAGAGGCTTGGCTGCCTCAGTCACCTCATTAACAATCTATTGGGTGGACATGGCTCCCTTGGCAGTGACGTCAAATCAACGGTGGTCAGGAACAACCAGGGAACCTCTCTGGTCAGCTTCCCCAAGCACAGAGCTCAGGGTGAAGTTCAGAATGTGGGTAGCTGTATGGTTGCTCAAAACAGGTCTCCATCAGGGCTCATCACTAAGCAGTCAGACCTGATCCTCCACCTTCTGGCTGCCATAGATTGTGCCCACGTGCAGCACATACACTCCTCACACCTGGAAATTCTTCGCTGTAAACTCCTTTTACTATGGTTGCATAAAATAATGTAAAAAGGACCTGAGTTAAGAATATATGGGAACTCTGTGTACTAATGTTTTAAATCTTCAGTAAATCTTATACTATATCAAAATTAAAAAGAAAAAGTTTTGTAAAAAGCCATAAACAAGATTCTGGTGCACAAGAAGACTAGACCAAATAAGCAGAACTCCGTACAAAATACTGCATCAAGAGGCTTTTAAAGGGGGAGGCTCCTGGCACGATACAGAATAATATTTTAGTTCCATTTTGTAGACAGACAAACTGAAGTTCAGAGAATTTTACTTGCTAAAGTTTACCCAGATAATGAGTGCACGTAATTGAATTGGATCTGATGTGATAGACCTGGTTTCACCATTGTTCATTGGGAAAGCAATTTGCCAGAACAGCCTATTGAAAGAATCCTTGGATCCCTTAGACGGTAGCTGTAACAACATTTGTGGTTGACAATCCGAAGTGGTTGGTCATCGGAGAGCCCATGCACAGGAACATCCCTGTAACCATTAGGACTCTAGCAGAATACTTAAAATCAGCTCAGAGCATCCATGTGAGAATCTACACATTGCAGCGAAACAATACCGTGCAGTTGGTGTGGAAAGGACTTCAGTGAGAGCTCAAAACTACAACTTCATCAGAGAGACCACGCAGAAGAAAAACCTACAAATGTGAGCAGTGTGGGAAAGGCTTTGCAAGGGGCTCAAGTCTCCTCATCCATCGAGCAATCCACACTGATGAGAAACCTCCAAACTGCATATCCAGCCGCGAGTGTACACAGGTGAGAAGCCCTGTGAGTGCAGGGAGTGTGGAATGAGCTTTAGTCAGTGCTCTAACCTGCACACTCATCAGCGAGTCCACACAGAAGAAAGGCCCTACAAATGTGGAGAGGGCAGGAAGGCCTTCAATCAAAGTTCAAACCTTCACATTCATCTGTGTGTACACACAGGGGAGAGACCTCACCAGTGCTATGAGTGTGGGAAGGACTTCAGCCAGAGCTCATATCTCTGCATCCATCTCAGAGTCCACACTGGGAAGAAGCCCTACCACTCGGCAAGTGTGGAAGGGCTTCAGCCAGAGCTCCAACCTCCACCAGTGGGTTCATAGGAAAGATACCTGTTAAAGAGCTCTTCAATTACATGCTTGTACTTTAAAGACTTAATTATTTTTAACTTCACTGTTCCCTCTATATTCTATGACAGAGAGAATTAATGAGTTATTAAGGTATGTTCCCTCACTGAAAATAATTCCTTCATTTAAAGTATTTAAGTGCCAAGAACTTTTGTTATGCTATACAATGAACTGCTTGTACACATCTATACTCTGTAGTTCAGCCAGTGTGATTAAAACTGTATTTCCTACCCAGCATTTATAAAACAAGAACTTGATGTTTACCTAAGCAAATAATAATAATAATTTTGCAGATGCCCTTCTCTCTGTCAGTTCAATTCCCAGTCAGGACACATAACCAGGTTGCAAGCCAGGTCTCCAGCCAGGTCCCCAGCTGGAGGCAGGTGAAAGGCAACCATACTTTGATGTCTCTCTCCTTCTCTGCCTCTCTCTCTTCCCTTCTCTCTCTAAAAAAAAAAAATAATAATAATAAATAAAATCTTAAAAAATTTTGTTTACAAGGAATCTTACAGGAAATTTATACAAAAACCTTCCTTCATTCCACGGCTCTAAGAAATTCTATGAGCCAAACAAGATTTTTCTGGGTGTCTGAGTGCCTCAGTGATGATTTGAACAGTTTTCATGCATCTGTTGCAAGCTTTTCTTTGTCAAGATCTCAGTTTTAAGAGTATCAACAGTATAAAATATCACTCCTTATTTTAAAATGACAAATGAGAAAATAAAGTCAGATGGGTGTTAATTCTCTTACAGAGAATCCCACTTCAGAGTGAAGGGGCAAATTGCTTTGGGGAAAGTCCCCATCAGGTCATAGCCTCCCTGGAGGAGGATAGGTCAACATTTCCATGAGTGTGGTTAGAGATCAAGTGAATCACTGCATTTTTGGCATCATAACATCCCCATCTGTGACAGATCAGCAACTGCCATTTTCTTCAAGCAGCACCTAGACATGGCTGCTTGAGATTACCTATGGGATCACAGGGAGGCAGAGCCCAAAAACAAGCTAGACAATCAAAGTCCATGGCCTGAAAATGAAACTTTTAATGTTGGGTCCTTTTATACCCTGAAAACTTCCTCCAATGCTGCAGCAAATGGTCTGAGATGCCCTATATCCAAGCTTTCTAGGCTCTTCGCAGATGCTCTTCTCTCTGTCAGTTCTCCTCTCTGCTCTTTCCCCAGCATTCTCTCCTACTGCTTCCCCTCTTACTTTCTCCCTCCTGAGACACCTTCAGATCATGTGGAGGATTGCCTCCTCTCCATCCCTTCTGTCCCCTTCCACCACACTGGGTCCTGGCAGACCAGGAACTGCCCCTTTGACCTAAGGGGAGATCTTTCTCTCTCTCTCCCCTAAGTCAATTTAGCAGGTATCTCTCCCTGGGCTCCTCAGATCAGCCAGCAGGAGGGACCACACCAGTGAAAAGCCCCCTGTTGTACCAGACACTGACTCTAAGTCAGAGCTGTCTCACGCTCCCTCTCTTTTCATGTTGGGGGCCCCCAACCTACAGAGGTCCCCTGGTGCTGCAGATGAAATGAATACTTCCCAGGCAGCTTATGCTAGTGGTGAGAAGGCCAGCTAGTGTTTTGGGGACAAAAGCCTTGTTTTCCATTCTTTCTCTTATCTTCAGAGCTCAACTGGAGCCAAGGCATGCATACAGCAATTGAAATGGCCCTAAAGTTCTTAAGCAGGGAGATATAAAACATTGGAGGATGGGAGGGGAGTAACAAAACTGAAGTGGCCAAAAAATCAGCTTTAGACCTTCCCCATATTTTAGACACACCTGGCAGATATACCTCAGTAGGTACTGCTGTCCCTTACCATAGGATGTAGGTGCTCATTCCTCACAACTTAGGTGTACTATCCATGGTGGTGGCTCATAGCCTCCTGGCATGGATGAAGCCCAAAGATTAGACCCTGGGCCCCATGTTTGGGTGCCAGGCTGTTGGGGACCCCCTACCCACAGAGATCCCTTGGTGCTGTGGATGAAATGAATACTTCCCAGGCAGCTTGGACTAGGAGGGAGAAGGCTGGCTAGTGTCTCAAGGACAAAAGCCTCATTTGCCATTCTCTGAGATCTGTTATTGAAAGCGGTAAACTTGAAGGCATGTAGCTTGTCAATCAATGCTAAACAATGCTAATTACAGGAAAATGGATATTGTTCAGGAATAAGTGAAGGAGCACTGAGATTTCATTCAGGTCAGCATGTGAATTCAAATTATAAAAATATCTGATGTGGATACAACAAGAGGAATAAGCAAGAGGAGAGAGCAGGCCAGTCTTCAAAGGGGCTAAAACATGTTATTATAGTCAGATTCCTGCCAGGTTCCACTGGCTATAGCATCAAGGCACATATACACCCAGCTTTCCTGGTTTTTCCAGTCAGGTTTTACAGGCTTTGCTTGGCCTGCACAGGGCTCCAAACCTTGATGCTTTCTCAGGGGGACCCCAACACTTTCAGCTTTGGCCCTGACTGTAACTCTTCCTGTTCAGGAGGTTGCTGGACCCCAGAGACCCATAAGGTCACACATATCCCCTCTGCCCTCTCCAGCCTGTCCCAGGTTGAGAGCTGTCTTAATTCATATTTCTCTCACCCCACTTGCTTCATCAAGGAATTCCAATATCTCACTGTTTCTCACCTAACCAGGTGCAATTTCTATGTCATTCTCTCTCCCTATCTATCTGCCAAGGAAAAGAAACATATTTTACTGGCAATCCAGATGCATGCCCAGCACCCCAGATAGGCAACACCCTAAAAAGGTCTGCTGTCTTTCTAGCCAGATCAAGGGAAGTCCTCCAGCATTTCATTAACCTAAATCCTGATTCCCAAGAGGGCATCCTTCTTCTCCTTTGCATATTATTTCTCAGTCAGCTCCCCAACATATGCTGCAAACTCCAAAAAATCAGAGATAGGCCCTCAAACCAGTCAATTAGTTATTCTGGCCTCCAAGGTCTTCAATAGTTGATATGAGGAGCTTGCCCAATCACAAACTCAAGCTTTCTAATTACTGGCTTCTGCTCTGAAAGAGTTCCACAAACTTAACCCATCAAAAGGCACAAGTCAGACAGCTCCAGAAGACTGCTTCAAGTGCAGCAAGCCTAGACCTTGGGCTGAACAGTGCCTGGATTCATGAGCCCCTCTGGGACCATGCCTGCTATACAGACTACAGGGCCATTGGATATATGACTGCTCCTGGGTCCCTTAAGGCACTGAGGTGTCAGTTACCTACCCAGAGCAAAACCTGACTTTGATCTTCCAGAGCTTCTGGAACTTGCAGCAGAGGACTAAGGCTGCCCAGAGATCACACAGTCCTTCAGGCCTATCTCCAGGACAGAGCTTCACATAACTTCTTTAGTAGCAGGTAAGCCAGTTGTTAGGTCTTGAGGTCTCACAGGCTGGACCTGCAGGTTCTGATTGCAGGAAGACCATACCTGATATGATGGTGAAGAGAAACTTGCATGGAGCCTTCAGGAGATTTGGCATGCTTTATTGCAAGTTGTTAAGCAGCAGATTAATGACCAAAAGGATGGACAGCTCCTTAGCTGTCCTATGCATGGTTTCCCACACTGGACATCAGGGAGAGTTAGCATAGCTTACAGCAGGGGCAGACTTACTTATATACCCATTAGAACAAAGGAGGCTGTATGTACTTTAGAACAAAGGGGAAGTATAGCCCAAAACAATACCTGCTGTTCAGGGCTGGCTATGTTGGTTTCCCCTGGGCTCAGTGTTCCAGAGCTCTGAAATAAAATTAATTTCAAACCTAGCTAGTTGGCAGACACCAGCAGAAGGGCTAGCCATATACTGAGAGAAACAGGGGAACTTTCGCCAATAAATATATTTTCTCATTAGTATACTGGGCCATTTATTAATTGACTATTGATGGTGACATAGTCTTGCAATTGTCACTACTCCCCTCCTTTCAATGAAATCTGAAATGAGTGCTCCAGTTCTGCCCAGGGTCCAGAGAAAAAAGAGGCACTTCTTCCCTCCAGCCTGAGTTCTCAGGCATCCCTACATGAGTGGGGGCCTCGTGGAAGTGTCTGGGGTCAATCCCTAAGATGTGCAGGGGCCTCATAGGGAATTCCCATCACTGTAATATAACTTGGATTATCCAGGGATGTGCAAAATAAGGGCTTGTCACCCAGTACTCCAAGCCCTCTTGGCTGTTTTGGACAGTCATGGGGAGAAACTGAGACACCTAAGAGAG
The DNA here is from genome assembly GCA_004026585.1 of Noctilio leporinus. Taxonomy (NCBI): domain Eukaryota; kingdom Metazoa; phylum Chordata; class Mammalia; order Chiroptera; family Noctilionidae; genus Noctilio; species Noctilio leporinus. The sequence goes on along the minus strand of PVIW01002334.1, from coordinate 134,603 downwards.
TTAAGAATGACCAAAGGTATAACAACCTTTGGGAGTCCTACTCATAAATGACACACTTTGACCCACTACTCAAATGCCTTAGCCCTTTCTGCCTCTAAAACTTGGCCATGAGGAAAGTCAGTTTTAATCAGTGGTCTGTTAGAAAAAGCCTGCAGCAGCCCTGGCTGGTAGCACAGTGAATGAGGTCCCAGCCTGCAAACCTAAAGGTTGCTGGTTCCATTCCCAGACAGGGCACATAATCAGGTTGCAAGCCTCCAGCCAGGTCTGTAGCTGGAAGCAGATGAAAGGCAACCATACATGGATATCTCTCTCCCTCTCTGCCTCTCTCCCTTCCCCTCTCTCTGAAAATAATAAATAAAATATTTTAAAAAATAAAAAAGAAAGAAAAAGCCGCAGCATCTCTTACCACCCCAGGTAACTTTCTGCAACTCAATTTGCATCTGAATACTCCCTGCCAGAGCAATGTCTTAATTTCTCTCCTCAAAAGCTCTGCCACAACCCTCTGGAACTGGTCCAGCATTTTAAAATCATGAGAGCACTAGCCACAAAGAAAGACAGTGCACTGAAGCAAGATTTTAATCTACAGTGAAAAGTCCTGGCTCTTCCAGGTTCTATTCCCAATTAGGCCTTCTCATTCAAATCTGCCTCACTTATAAGTCTTTTCCTCTTTTTCTCTGACTGTTCCACTTATATCTCTACCACTCTCCTATCTGCTCTACAAAGTAATTGCTGTTTGTTTTGTAGCCAAGTGGCCATCAAATCCCCAAGGCCATAGTTTTAATCACTATCCCCTAGCAGGATATGACATTATTCCTTGCCTGCCTAATTCAAGCCTTGCCACTGTGTCCATGTTAAGCAGGAACGAGGGTATAAAGAAGGGAAATCTCACCCCTTCCCTTCAAACTAAGAGGGACTATACAGAAAGGCTGTAAAAAGTTTTTTCCAACCCCTGGCTGGTGTGGCTCAGTGGATTGGTGCTGGCCTGCAAACCCAAAGGTCACTGGTTCAATTCCCCAGTCAGGGCACGTAACCAGGTTGCAAGCCAGGTCTCCAGCCAGGTCCTTAGCTAGGGGCAGGTGAAAGGCACCCATACATCGATACTTCTCTCCTTTTCTTCCTCTCTCCCTACCGTTTTCTTTGAAAATAATAAATAAAATCTTTTAAAAATAAAATAAAACAAAAATAAAAATAAAAGAATGAAAAAAAAAGTTTTTTTTTCCTATATCTGCCTAAAACCCATGGCTCTCTTTAGTATAATAATTATGTATTATGACATGTTACTCAAGTAATTAACTAACTTTGAAAAACCTTTTTCTCTCAATGCTAAGAATTAAAGTTTTGTCAGCCTATATTAATGCCACATAGCTTTTCTTATCACTTTAAATAGTCAAATATCATTTCATAATATATATTCCGTAGTTGACAAATTTTCCAGGGTTTAAACTTTAAAGGACTTTTCCTTATAGCTTTGGGGTATTTCAAAGGGCGCTTGAAATAGCTCAAGAATTCATTCTTTTCTTTTACAAAAGAGAAAACTTTTGATTAATCAGACTCAATACATTTAAAAATAATAGAAGGCTTTGTCAAACAAGAAAAATAGGTCTTTGGGACACTAACTCTAGAACTAGGAGCTACTAAGTCCTGGGAACAACAGGGTACTAAACTCACTACTCAAACTGTTACTAGGCACAGAAACAGCTAGGTACCTGCCTCTCCAACACAGAGGGAAAAAAGGGTCAATTTTAAACTCATCTGCAGCCTGAGGCTGGAGCCTGCTATCTCAGTGCTTATCTGTAGCCCCTGCTCTGCAGTAAGACAGACTACTTTCAAGGCCACTCCCCACACTAGAATTTTTACAGAGGTACTCTTGTCTTTCCTCTTAGCTCCTGAGGCAAGTAGAATATGTGCTCTGCTGAACCAGGGATGCTATTTTATATCAACGCTAGTAGGCAGATTGTAAAAGATTAACAAGTTTTAGAAGAAAATGTTGACATCATAAAACATGCAGAAATAAATACTTCCAGTGACCCCCTCCTAGCTCGAGACCTTCTCCTATTTCTCCTCTCCCCTCCAAGCCATGCTAATATCCTTAACAACCCCAGTAATAATCATCTGTTTTTTTCTCTTAGTAGACAGCTGTCCCTGTCTGCTATGCCTTCTAATAAGTTTTGTCCACAGGATAGTGCAGGCCGCCACGAACCAAGCTGTCGGTGACATGCCCCTACTCCATACTGTGCTGTATCAACTGATATCTGAAGAAGAATGTAGGGACAGTTCTATGTCCTAAATGTCAGCCTTGAAGTAGCTCTAGAAGAATTGACCTTTGGCCCATCTCCCCAGAATCAATAAAATAAAGGCAGGACTCTAAGGCATAAGACCTGATTTCTAAGAATACTGGTATAATTTTAGTAAACCCCACTACCTCTTTCACTTATTTTCAAATGCTTTCCTAAGACCTTCCACAAATCCTAGATGAAATAGCCGCTGGCTTAGTCCAAATACAAGACCAAATAGACTCATTAGCAGCAGTTACCGTCCAGAACAGAAGGGGACTCGATTTACTCACAGTGGAAAAAGGAGTCTCTGACTCTTTCTTGGGGGAACAATGCTGCTTCTATCTTAACCAGTCAAGGGTAGTCAGAAATGTAGCAAAAAGTCTGGCTGACAGGGCCTCAGAAATTAGACAAAAAACTGCTGAATCGTGATAGATATCCTCCTAGATATCTATCCTCCTACTCTTCCATACTACTAATATTATTATTTCTATCATTTGGCCCCTACACTTTTAAGCTATTCACCCAGTTTTTACAAAAAGCAATCTGGTTGGTAGCTCAAACCCATATTAACCTCGTTCTTCTCCTTAGGGAATCCAGATACTAACTATTAAATACATCTGATAATCATCTGATTTCAGGTACCCAAACACTTGGCGGGGAGATCAGAAGTGGAATCTGATCCCATATGGTGCCCCTCAACAGCAAAAAGTTATAGAACAGACCACGACATCCCCACTCCTCTGATGCCATTCCATCCCCCTTCACTTCTTTCTATAGACTGTGAAAGAAAAAGTCAGAATATGTGGGAACTTGGATATCAGTTATGTGGTAACCAGGATATGCTGTAACTAGGCCAGATGAAGCAAACAATGTAGAAAGTACAAACTATTTTCTCTTGGAGAACAAATATTGAAAACAAACCACCTAGGTACATCCTATATAGTTTCTGGGGACTCTCCAATAACTCCACCAATCAGACACCCCAGTAAAAGCCAACAGAAGTCAGATGCATCACCCTCACCAGAACTCTGTGATCATGGTGACCAGTACTCTATGCTGCATTGCACTCTGTGCCTGTAGTAACCTGTAACCATAGTAACCAGTGTGGCTTTTCAGCTTAAAAGCACATCCCCACACCTTTGGGGTGGGCTGATTCCTATAGTCAGCTCTGGGCTGATTTGTATAGTCAGCTTTTTCCTCACTTCCCTCCAATAAACCTCCTTGCTTCTCCTACTGGTATTTCTGATTCTTTGCTGCACTCCTACGTTCCCCTCCTCACCAACACTGACATCACCATATGTAGTTATTACAATATTACTGACTGTATTCCCTATTCCTGTGACTATTTTGTAACTACCAATTTGTATTTCTAAAAACTTTACTTTGTCACCCAGCTCTCCACTCCTCTCTTCTCTGGCAACCATCAGTCTGTTCTTTGTGTCTATGAATTTGTTTCAATTTTGTTTGTTAATTTATTTTGCTCTTTAAATTCCACATGCAAATGAAACAAGTCTATCTGACTTGTTTCAGTTAGCATTATACCCTTTAGGTCCATCCATGCTGTTGCAGATGGTAAGGCTTCATTCTTGCACTGTTTCTTTTAATATGTGGATTCTGTGACTATCTGTATTTCATAGATGTTGAAATGAAGAATCAGAAAGGTAAGGTCACTTGCCCAAGGTCACACATAAACAAGGACTCATATCTAGATCTGTCTGACACTTTGAACCCTTGGTCTGAACCGCTGTGCCATGCTGCCTGACTTCATGTGTGTATTTTGTGAATAAAATTGCATTTTCACATTCATCTTCCTCCATCTCTGTGTAAGCTGTTAGTTATTTGTTTCTTTTGTAAGATTTTATTCATTACTTTTAGAGAGAAGAGGAGGGAGGGAGAAAGAAAGGAAGAGAAACATCAATGTATGGTTGCCTTTCACCTGCCTCCAGCTACAGACCTGGTTGGAGACCTGCCTTGCAACCTGGTTATGTGCCCTGGCTGGGAATTGAACCAGCAACCTTTGAGTTAGCAGATTGGCACTTATCCACTGAGCCACCAGCCAGGGCTAAGTGGTATTAGTTTGAGCAGGTACAATTACTCCCCTGTTGCTGAAGAGGAAAATGAGGCACACAGGTTGAGCGGCTTGCTCAAGGTCCCATAGAGATAAATGATGAGATCAAGGCTTGGATTCATATAATCTTCATGTCCAGTTTCTTCCCACCACCATGATGCTCTTGGAAATCTGCTGTTTTCCAGTCTCTGCTTCTTCTCTTGCCTCAAGTTATGGTCAAGGCTGTGGTGAGCCTGAAATTGAGTTAAAACCCAATTAATTATGGAAAGTGTATAGTAAAGGCCTTAGGATGAAAATTCATTATCATTTTTGTTGTTTTTAAACAACACCTGAATACATCCCATAAGCAAAATCCATTGTTTTAGTTTGAAATACAGTTTTTCAACTGACCTGCTTCTTAATGCTTCTCCTTGTGAACAATGAAAAAACTGGAGGTAATAACTTTCACAAAACTCCAAGTTGCCTGAGCAAAATCAGCTTTTACTAGTGACTTGCTGGTCACTAGCGAGGCTGGGAGTGGATGAAAATGCAGAGGCAGGAGACACAAGGGTAGGGAGGGCAGCATGCAGCAAGGAGGAGAAAGCAAAGAACCAAGAGCCTCTAAAATGGAGCAGCCTGAGTTGACTCATTACAAAAAAATTCTTTGTGAACCTAACTTTAGAAGTTTCAAAGATAAAAACAAAAATAAAAATCCTGACAGACTGCAGTTTGGTCAAGGTGGTGCTTCTGAGATTTCATTAAAAATAATCCAGTGGAAGCCCTGGCTGGTGTGGCTCAGTGAATAGGTGCTGGCTTGTGAACCCAAAGTCTGAGGGTTTGATTCCCCAATCAGGGCACATAACCAGGATGCAAGCCAGGTCTCCAGCCAGGTCTCCAGCCAGGTCCTTAGCTGGAAGCAGGTGAAAGGCAACCATACATTGATGTTTCTCTCCCTTTCTTCCTCCCTGCCCTTCTCTCTAAAAATAATTAATAAACTCTTTTAAAAAAATAATCCAGTGGGATCTTTCTCTCTCTCTCTCTCTCTCTAAAAGTCAATAAGAAAAAAAAAAAAATTAAACTTATCCAGTGGGTGGGATGAGTGGATGGGGTAGGTAAACAAGGTTGCCACTTGTTGGTAATCATTGATATTGGGTGATTAGTATGTGGAGGTTCATTATAATAACTCTGCTTTCATAGGTGTTTGAACATTTCCAGTTTTTTTAGAAACTCTATTCCCATGGTGGCCAATTAGTGCCATCTATAGGTCATCCATGGGAACTATCCTCTAAATTAGGAAAACTCCCTGAAAGTCTAAAAATGGGACAGAGTGACTAAGAAGTGAAACACTTGGCTACTCATTAACTTCAAAAGACTAAACAGTGGGCAGCTGATGCACTTGCTCCTACTTTGGAGTCAGAGGGTTAAAAATATAAATTTTTCATGTCTTTCCATGTCTTCATTCATAGGCACAGAATTTAGCACAAGATCTGGTTTGCTATTAGTATTCACTAAATGCTCATGAATAAACGAATGTGTGATCCCCTGGACAGCAAAACAATTTCTACAAAAATGGAATGGGTCACATTGCAAAACTCATGGCATCTGGGCCTCAAAGTGTTGATTTAGCTACACCAGTTAGTATAGTTCAAAAGGTACAACTTCATCTGTAGAAACAACTAACATACACATTCCCTCCTTCCTTCTTTCTTTCCTTCCTTCCTTCCTTCCCCTCTTCCCTAGCAAATCAATAATTTGGAGGGCCATATAAATTCTAGTAGAAATAACTTTTGACATTAGAACTAATTCTTCTGAAACTATTTCTGCACTAACTTTTCTTAATATTTCTTGTGTAATTTGAAATCTGTAACAATAACCTTTTCCTGGAGTCCAGTGGCTCATGGTTGGACTTTTGTTGTCGGCTGCCTTCCTATTGATCGGATTCTTCTGCCCAAATAGCAAACTTTCTGGCTAGTCAGGAAAGGATTGGGAGAACAACCATCACGTTGTCTAGGGTGTCTCCAGGGTCAGTTTCTCCTGAGGGCTCTCTTCTTGGGGTGCAGATAGCCTTCTTGCTGTGTCTCTTCCTCGTCTTATAAAGCTACCAGTCCTATAGATTAGAACCTGAAGACCTCATTTAACCTTAAGTATCTCTTTAAAGACTATCCCCAAATTCAGTCACACTTTGAGGAACAGGGCCCTCAATATATACATTTTTTTGGGGGTGTGGGGGGACACAATTCAGCCCATAACAAAATTATTATTTCATTTTTTTGGTCAGTGATGAAGGAAAAACTTAAAGAATTTCGGTATCCTGCCCAAGATCTCATAACTTACAATTGGCACCATTTGGACATGAATCGTCTTGCTCACACATGCCGGCTTTCTGCTTACTCTTTTTTTTTTCTAATTCATATTTTTAAATCTTAATTTCTTCTTCTATTTTTTAAATTAAATTTTACTTTTGTTGTATTACACCCATCCCCTTTTTGCTCCCCTCTGTCCTCTTCTCCACCCATCACTCCCCCACAAAGTCAATCCCACCTGTTGTCCATGTCCATGATTCCTCCATACTAGGTTCTTGCTTACTCTTTAATTCGTACCAACAGACACTTTTTCTGTCTTCAACTCTTTCTTGAGGAACTGGACATTAGCCTTTCAGCTCACTGCTCTTGGTTGTTGCTTTATTTTAGTATTAAATCAATCCTTTTTAGCCTAAAAAATTTAATTTGGTTGCACAGTAACAGCTGCAGGTTTTTCACTGCACATTTCCCCAGTGAAATAGACATGGGTTAACACAAAACATAAAGTCAGGGGAATAATTAATCCTTGTCCTGGTTTTCCTTGTCTCTTGTCTGGATGAACTTTCTTAGCTACACCCTGTACTACTCCCCCCTCCCCCCACCCGCCCTCCTGCCAGCTCTGAGCCTTCTTGTTTTCTGCTTTTATCCTTAAGAAAAGATGTTTGGTGACCTCCCTCTCCCTCCACTTACTCTCCTCATCCTCCCTCTTCCTCTGACCTGTTTCTCCAGGAAGCTGTCTGGAGTCATTCCCTTACTAAAGTGTGAAGGCTCCCTTTGAACATGCCAGAGGAGGTGAATAAGCAGGTGATTCAGAAGTCTGCTGACTTCCAGGTGGTAATTTACATTTTAGGGAAACCCCAAAGAGGTGGCTCCCATCTCATTTGCTATCTTCTTGGTACAGGAGATGTTTCCTTACCTGCTAATACTATTAGGAGTAAAACTTCTTGTTCAACATGGCTGACTGAATGCGCCTGTTTACCTGTCTCCCCTTCTAAAGTCTCATGAGAATGAGTGATGAAATATAAAAATTTAGTATAATGATACCTGATATTTCTACTTTTACCTGCATACACTCATATAATCTTCAGAACAAATTTGGGTAGGTAGTAATATCAGCGTTACCAATAAAGAAGCTAAATTGCAGTGAAGGTAATTAGCTTGCCCAATGCAAGGTGATGTATTAGCGGAACACAGACACCTCATCCCAAGTCCAGAATGGCCTCATTCAGAGCTCTGCTCTAAGTTATTTTGTTCAGCAAGTCTAACCATCTGATCAAGTAGAACTGACTTCTAATTACATAAGAATTGCTTATATGGAGAAAACAAATAGAATCCAAAGATCTATTTTTATTTGCATTAGATCTCAACTCACAGTGTAGGATGCATCTGAGCTTACCACTGATCCCTCCAGGTTATCAGCATTTTTTTTTGAGGTTCCTGGATGATACCCAAGGCTCATTAAGCCGGCTGTCTTAGGCAGCCCTGTATTGTATTTAGTATAATGACAGTATCTATGTTTTCATTTGGGAAGTGAAATAATAATTCAACTTGATATGTAATAAAAAAACCTTCTCATCTTATTGGTATCTGGTTGAAAGCAGTGCCAAATGTTCAGTTTCTAAAAGTGATAAGCAGAAACAGATGAGGCTACTGTCTGGGGAGACTTTGCCCTTGTCTCTGAATCTGGAACATTTGAGAGTCATGGTCTCAGATCATCTTAAATAAAAGGAAAGATTCAAGAGCAGTTATGTAAAGAGAAAGTGCATCAAACCCATGGCTTTACTTATATCACTAAACATGTGTTTACTCAGGAGAAAAATGAGCACAGATCCCTATACTGACCTAGGAAAGACATTTATTTATAAGTGAACACATAGGTACAAGAGTAAATTCTACAAATGAACAAAAAACCAGTACCTCAACTGAGAATTTGAGAGCTGTTAGGTAGGATGGTACCCTGCAAGATATACCTAATAACTGAAGAATTTGAATATGCTGACATTTAAAAGTAAAAAATTTCCTTACTTTATGAGGTAAATTTCATATTTGCTTAAATTCATCATATAATTGGTGAATAAAATTACCTGTGACTTTACTGTATGGACATGATCACATCTACTTTTTAATTTCATCCCCTACCATTCTCTCTGTTTCTTGCTCTCTAAATGGGTATTGACATACATGTATGTACACACATATACAATGTGTACCACATGTACATACACAGTGTAGCTAATGGCTACCATATATATGCAAATATACACCCATGTATATTCAAGATTATATTATACACACTTCCATAAACTGTCTTTTTTTTTCTTTAATATACTAAACTGAGTTTATTTCCTTGCCGATGTATGGATATATAAATTAAGAAGTGCTTTATTCCAAGGCCAATGCACATGTGCCTTGACCCTCAGATTCATCCATGCTGTTGCAAATAGCAAGATTACCTTCTTTCTCATGACTGAATAATATTCTATTATATAGATATGCACCATATCTTCTTTTTCCATTTATCTTGACTATTGTGAATAATGCTGCGGTGAACATGGGAGTACAGATATCTCTACAAGATAGTGATTTTACTGCCTTCAGATAAATACCCAAAAGATTGCTGGAGCAGATGGTGTTCTATTTTCTATTGAAGAATGCTTTATGCTGTTTTACATAATGACTGAACCAACAAACGCCAAGCAATAACAGGGTACAAGGGTTTCCTTTTCTCCACATACTTGTCAACACTTGTTATCTCTTGTATTTTGATTATAGCCATTGTAATAGATGTAGGATGATTGCTTATTATGGTTTTAATTTACATTTCGTACAAAATTAATGATGTTGAGCACCTTTTCATGGATCTGTTGGCCATTTATATCCCTCCTTTAGAAAACTGTCCTCTGCCTATTTTAAAATCAAATTATTCGTATTTTTTGTTATTGAGTTGATGAGTTTCTTATATATCTTGGATAGTGACCTCTTATCTGATAAATGGTTTACAAATATTTTCTCCCATTCCACAAGTTGACTTTTCATTGATGGTTTGTGTTGCTATATAGAAGCTTTTTAGTTTGATATAGTTCCACATGTGGTTTTTGCTTTTGTTGCTTGTGATTTTTGTCATATCCAAAAAATCATTGCTAACCAATGTTAAGGAGATTTTTCCCTATGTGAAAGTTGCATTTTAATATTCAATATGAAGATGAGTACTCAATATGATAAACTTCTCTGCCCCCTTTTGAGTCACTTTCAGCACAATCACTTGGAAACCTTTTGCGGTCCATCATGTGTCAAAAGTGTTCACCAGAATGTGACGTGGGAGCAAGAAGAAATGCAATGACTGAAAACGATGCTGTAACAGGGGTAGGAGTCGGAGCTCTCCCCCCTGGGTACTGGCAATAAGAGGGTGCACTGTCTATAAAGAGTATAAAAACAGTAACAAAATGAAAAGGTGGTCTGCTGTTTTTATCACCATGCACCGGCGATTCTGAAGAATGTGAGTGATGGAATACTTCCCTCAGATGACCACTCCCCACTGGAAACACCACTGTCCAGCAAACACAGGTCGCCAGGCTTTTTGTATAGGGAAGGAAGCACAGTTTGGTGCACTAGTGCCATCTGCATGGGAGCATGAAAATAGCATATGCCAGAGACCTATGTGTCCAATAAGGTAGCCACTGGCCAAATGTGGCTATCTACATTTAAATCAATAAAAATTAGATAATATTAGAAACTTACTTCCTTCATGTCAGAAGCCACATTTCAAGAGTTCATCAGCTCCATGTAACTAGTAACTACCATATTGGACAGCACAGATATAGGACATTTTCATGATTACAGAAAGTTCTATAGACAATATAGACTCTAGACTCTCCCAGCAGTCTGATTATATGAAAGCATATATTAAGTGCACACTACTCATTTATATTACATATAATAAATGTAAGTAATTTATACATATTATACTACATATAATATTATATATATATTAGTTTTTCTGCAATAAACAGTGGTGTAACAAATGAACACTCTATGGGGCAGCATTAACTGAAATACTTCTCTGCCCATAATAGTTGGAGAATATTTCAGTTCAACATAAATATTACTGAATGCCCACAATATGCCAGATAGCAAATTAGTTAGTCAGATTCCAGTTTAGGAGGAGTTCATCATCTAATGGGGGAAACTTAAAGGCTACCAAATAGTTATTGCAGTATGGAATGAGTAATAATTTAAGTGTAATTAAAGTATGGAACCAGCACAAAGGAACATTTAAGAAATGATCTCTTCCTTGAAGGTGGGAGGAATTGGTATTTGAAGCATGTAAGGGAAGGGCAATATGTTAATTTAATTGGAGAAATAAAGATTTAGGATAATATATTCACAAAGATCAATTTAGCATGGCCATTGTCAAAAGAATGAACAAAATGTTTTCTGGGGAAAAGGATGAGTTCTGTCCCTGATTACTTTAAGCATTACTATCACTAAATTGAAAGATGAGTAGGTTGGTGGGATTAGGAATGTTAGCTGAGTTAACGTCCTAGAATCTGTGTATTAATTAGGGAGCCATTTTTTAGAGAAGAGGCAAGTTTAGTAACAAGAAAATGGTAACATAAATGTTGAATAAAGTTATAAAAGAGTAAAGAGGTGTTGAAAGAATTGGGGAGAAAGGCATGCTATGGTAGGGGAGTGAGGAAGCAGCAAAAGGGCAAAGCATATGAGGGAAAAACAAAGGGAACTCCTTTGATCAGTGTTGAATCCTACCTAGAAAAAAGCAAGTGTTTCTGCTGTAATTATACAAGCAGAGGAACTAAAACCCCCAAGGAGGTGGACTGTTGTCAAACCCCTAGCTGCCTTCTAGGTGCATTGGTGCCTATAAAACACTTATAGGACAAACAAAGTATACTTATTATGGTGGATCTCAAAATTCAGTGAGCATACAAATCTTCTAAAGAGCTTGTAAGAAAATAAAGATTCCCTTAGCCAGGCCCCAACTCACCAGTATGTTTAGGATAAGAATATAATAATCTGTATTTTTAATAAGCATTCCAGGTATTTCTGTTTTTCCTTTCTTTTTACAGTAGTATAACTATTTTATTAAACACATGGCTATACTTATTTTGTACAAAACACAATAGCATTTCTTCCTCTCTGCTGCTACATGAGGCCACTAGAACCTCAGGTTTACAAAAACACTCTTGGCAGAGGTCATGATAAGTTGAAGAAAAGTGCAATTCAGAGAGTAATACCACAGAGCCAAAATAGGGAATAAAACCAGGCAGAAGTTAGCAGATTTCCTGGCCAGCCCTCTGCTGACAGGCCATGATAATACTCATCTTCTCTCAATAGGAAATATTTTAGGCATAGAGACTCTTCTGATGCAGGTGAGTCTACTGACCACAGTTTAACCTATACTAGCTTAGCAGATCAATGAAAAGGAAAAAGTCAGGCTGCAGGAAGATTTCCTGGCCAACTTTTCTTTCAAAAGCAGGAAAATGCAAAGTGAATATTAGTTTCAATTTCTAAAAGCCAGAGAAATTTGCATCTAAAGTAAGTGGCAAATTAATTTCAGAAATTAGTCATTATTACATGTGGAAATGGGCTGACCTTACTAAAAACACTGGCTAAGGGGAAAAGAATTGTTCACAATTTAAGATTTATTTAATTTGCAACACATGTTTGTTAGTAATAATTCATTTAGTTCTGTAATCAGGCCCACGGGTAGGACCATAATCTAGTCATAGCTCTGGGCCAAATCAGGACTCAAAGTCTTCGCTGCAGTCGGTACTCTGCCTCTCCATTGGTTTGCAAAGACACTGTTCCAGTTTGCCTGAGGGATGTTTCCCACTTGGGAAGAGGAGGCAGCTCAAGTTCTACTACTTCACCGTTATTGATCTGCCCTAAACGGCTCTCCTGGCCAAAATGAAGGGCTCTGCATTAAGAGAAGGACACGGGAAGGACACGTGTGGTTTAATGCTCTGTATCCTTGGGGAGAAATGAAAGCAGAGAGGGTAACTGGGCTTCTTGGAACAGAACAGGGACAGAAATATGGTGAGTTGTTCTGAACCTCTGTGGCTTCTTTATGTTGGATCTGGGACACCCCTTATCATTTCATTTGATTTAGTTATTAAGTCCTTACATGTGTGGTGTTTGCTCTTTCTTGGGTGGGTGGCATGGGCCAGGGGCCTTAGATAGAAAGGAAGCCTTGAAAGAGAGTTCCAAGGGGACACAATGACAATGTCAGAAGAGGGCGGGGGAATAGGCTGGCCCCAAGAAGCCTTCTGGGAAGAAAGCAAATGGGCTGTTCTCTAACCTCAGGAGAGGTTAGAAAATGGAAGAGCCTTTTGTAAGTGCTGAAAATTTCTCTGAGCCTCGTTATTACCCTGTTGGAGACAGAGTTCCATCTTTCTCATTTGCCAGGGGCTGACAGGTGCGACGCTCTCCCATTCCAGACGAGAAGTAACTACTTAACCCAGGGAGCTGAAGATGTTGCTGTCAAGTGGGTCTCCTCACCACCATGCTCGGAATAAGAACATAAAAGGCTTCCTGAATCCGGAAGTGAACTTTTGGGATGGGGGATAGTAGACTTAGGGTTGGCCAGGGAAGGTAACCCTCCTGTGACCCAGGCTACGGTTGGCTGGAGGCTGAGGCAGAGGAACAGACCTTGGGAATTTCAGGACTGATGAAAGAAAGCACAATGGATAACGGATGGTGGAAGGGGCAGAAATAACTGAGGAGCTGGAAGAGTCTGGCTTGGAGTATCTGTTCTCAAAGGATCACTTTTGAGGCATTCTCTTCTCCAACTCCTAGAGCTTCGAATAAGCCATCTGATGGTGCATAATGTGACAACTCATATCACATGCCCGCATGATCAATAGCAACATCAGGGGCCACTGGCCCAATGGGACCACTGCTGATACAGTATATGTTCTCCGGGTTTCCAATCTGGGGAAACTCAAACTATAGATCAGAGCAAAAAGTCTCAACAGGTAGCATCTAAGGCAGTGGTTATCAGAGTGTGGTCCTTGGATCAATAATATTAGCTGCCTCTGGGAAATGGCTAGAACTGCAAATTCTTGAGCCCTTCCTCTGACCTACTGAATCAGACTCTGTGGATGTCACCCCTGAGGCTATAAAAGTGCTCCACATCCCGCCAATCTGAAACACACATCTCCCCCGGAGTTCTGTAACCTCTGTGCCCTTTAGCTTTTGCCAGGTTCCTGTCTAGGAATTTTTAGGAATTTGAAGAATCTGCGGTGATGATGGTGGTGAGGGGAAGTGCCTGTTTTCCTCCCTATAGTGAAGCAAACCAAGGGATATCTAATAAATTGAACAAACCCAATGCTTCTCTCTCCTCATCCATTCCCAGAGCTCTTAATACATAAAATAAAAACAAAAGATAGTTTTACTAGCAAAGAAAATCTATAGCGAGTTGGAAAGCTGCAGGTACCACATTAAGATTAAGGTTTTGCAAAATGTATATTCTTGCGAGATGTACAGATATATTTATAAAATGCACGGAATGGAAGGAATAAGAAAGCAGGGGGGAGGTATAGGCACCAGAGAGTCAGCAGCACCTGCTACTCAGCCTGTGCACATTTCTGGCAGGCGCCTTCCTTACCCCTAATAACGGGGCTTCTTACCCTGAACATAACTGCTTTCCCAGCAGGCCTGCCTCTGATGTCCTGGTGTACCATAATCTTCTGCTCCCACTCTCATCTGCCACAGTTTCTTCCTCTGGCTCCATTTCCTGCTTCTTTCTTTTGGTGGGATGGCCAGTACTTTCCTGTCTGCTAGAACAATAGGGTAATGTACCTTGGGCCTTCCTACCCCTACTGGCTATCTGATGATGACAAGCCTCCCTCCCATTACTTCACTGGGGGCCTGATTAATGAGAGAAAGCTCTGCTCCGCTCACCACCTTAGCCAAAGACTCAATTATACCAATTCCTTTCTGCCAAGGTTGCTAGATTTATCAAGTAAAAATACAAAAAGCAATGCTTGGGCATACTTATACCAAAAAATTGACTCATTGTTTATCTAAAATTCAAATTTAACCAAATGATTTGTATTTTTCCTGGCAAGCTTACGTTCAGGGAACAAGGGTTCCCATTTCAGTTGCCTAAGCCAGGAGGGAACTTCCTCTAAGAAAGGAGCATACTTGTCATATAAATAAGGATGTGCTCGCCTGCACACAGCTGTGCTGTCTAATAAGATAGCCACTAGCCACAGTTTATTTTTTAAGAGCAGTCGCTAAAAAAAAAAAAAGTACACCCTCAGAGGGACAGAGAGCAGACAGGCTTGAAATGCTACTGCTCACAGGTTGCCCTCCAGGACCTCAAGTGGGGCTGCTGTGAGCTGTATAAACACATCTAATGTTGAAAGGTTAGTGTGAAAAAGAGATGAAAAAACATCTCAGTGATTTTTTAATGTTAAAATGATAATATTTAAAAAAATTAAATTAATTTATTTATTATTATTTTTTAGAGAGAAGGGCAGGGATGGAGGAAGAAAGAAAGAGAAACATCAATGTGTGGTGGCCTTTCACCTGCCTCCAGCTACAGACCTGGCTGGAGACCTGGCTTGCAACCTGGTCATGGGCCCTGACTGGGAATCGAACCAATGACCTTTGGTTTCACAGGCCGGCACCATTCCACTGAGCCACCAACCATGGATAAAATGATAATATTTTTCATATATTGAATTACGTTTTAAAGTTGGGTACTAGAAAATTAAAATGATATGTGTAGCTCATATTTGTGGCCGGCATTCCATTTGCGATGGACAGTGCTGACCTGGAGCTGAAGCCAAGTCAGGGAGGCTGATCGGCAGGCCAGGAGCCAGGTACCAGTTAGCACAGCAGCACTGGAGTCTCCTCATCATCAGCAGGTTGTGGCTGAAATGGTTGGGGTGTACAGAATCCCTGAATGCAGTGTGTGTTCACAAGGTTTTCATTGTTTTTATTTTTTATTCTGACAAAACTCGGTGCTTTTTGAATGATTATAATACAAACAGAATTGGGACTGATGTTTCCTATTATGTATAGTGGTGGTTGAGTTATGACATTGGATTGAGACATGGTGGGGAGGCCTTGTGTGTGTGTGTGTGTGTGTGTGTGGGGGG
Organism: Noctilio leporinus; assembly: GCA_004026585.1. NCBI lineage: Eukaryota > Metazoa > Chordata > Mammalia > Chiroptera > Noctilionidae > Noctilio > Noctilio leporinus. Next base: position 118,858 of record PVIW01002334.1, on the reverse strand, counting down.
GTGGTTGTTGGGAAAGGTTCTGTCTCCTGGAAACTGTATGAGTTGTTCTCTTTCACATCTTTTTATGATTGCAAAATGGTGGTGGCAGGAGCTTTGACTATATTTGCTAGAAGCAGATGTCCACAATGATTTATAATTTTAGAGCCATAGAGAGTGACACTGAAATATGGAAGAGGCAAATGAAAATTTTGTCAGCCAAATTAAATCTTGGGCACATCTCCTGGCTTCTGAAAACTATTTACATAATGCAATACTGAAAACAGGACACCTTTTTATAACTGAAAATATTTTAGGATTTCAAAGTTTAGATCTAGGACTTAAATTCTCCTTTGATCTGCCACTTCCTCCCTCTCCCTGCTTCCTAAACCTTCTTCTGAAGTTTCTGAAGGCAAAAGAACATTAGTGAAAGCAAAACAAATGAAAATTCAAGGCCTTGGCCACGAGGTCTTGGCCTAGGGTGAAATAACCTCATCTTTATCAAGTTGCATTGAAAACTTGTATGCGGGCCGTGTCAAAGCAGAGAGTCATTTCTCAGCTGCAGGAGCCACCATCTGGCCATTTCCAATTTTTCTCCCTAATCTCACCACCCACTGCCTGGGTTACCACATTGCCCTCCACAGATGCCTTGTCACCTGACTCTAGGAGATGACATCCAAGATCTCACGCCAGTGGAAAGGAGAGGCTGCCACATCCCTTATCAGCTGGTGATCTAGTGAATCGAGTGGTTATTTTATCTAATCCTGCACCCCACCCCCACCCCCTGGTCTTTGTTGGCATTACCATCATTATTTTGGGAGTGATTTTGGAATACGTGTAACAAATGGCTTTTCAGCAAGAGGAACACTCATACCATTGGCCGGCAGGATGAGACAGGAACAGAGGCCAAGGGGCGTGCCAGATACCATTTTGGCAAAAGGAAAACATCTCACTTGCTTGAAGCCTTGAGATGTCAGACCCAAATGTGGCTAAGACTGAAGGTGTAGGAGGAGTGGTAGGTGATGACAGGAAATCTGAACGTGTGAGAAAGGACTGCTGCTGGTTACACCCTCTCCCTCACCGGGGATCCTGTGAGGCTCGCCTAGGGAGGGTTCTGAGGCAAAGGTGTCTGTCTCGGGGTGAAGCCAGCAAAACTGGGTTTGCCAGAAGCTTATCATATATCAGCCATAGGCCCTTGTCCTAGACCAATAGGAAACTGAAGATGTAATGCAACTTCTCAGACAGACATGTCAGGACAAATAAAAACAAAACACAAAAAAATATCACAAATCTCAGGCTCAGCCCACCAGACCATATTGCCAAGTGTCCACTATTAGAGTATGATTTCCTTTTTTTTAAAATAAAAATTTACTGCCTAGTCATAATCATGTTACTCACCATTATGTTTTCACTACCTAGGGTTCCAACCATAAGGCAGTGCGGTTTACCATGGCACATCAGAGCAGGTGAGGGGAGGAACCGCTTCTTAGGCTCATGCATGGTGATGGTGGTGAGAGAGATGGTCAGCAAGACAGAAGTGGAACAGGGCCCAAGGACCTTGTAATCCATAGTCCTGGTTGAAGCATGAAGCAGTAGAATGATTTTTAAGAGCTACAGCAGTGACAGGGAACATAGGAGGAAGGCAGCTAGTACCTGGGCCCCCTCTCTATAGGGAGCAGAACTCTAGTCTATGAGTTTGATTCTGGAGCAAGGATCTAGCTGTCCTTGGGCCTAGTGAGATATGTGATAAAGTGAGACACACAGCCCTGGCCCTTTTCGTGAGTACTAGACAGAAGTTAGTGTCTGATGTTCCTCATCCAAAAGTGGGGCAAGAGTGCCTAGATATTCGCCAAATCAGGTGGAGTGTAGGACCCAGGTAGATGAGGGAGTTTTCCTATAAAGCAAAGGCTGAAGCTGTTTAGCTTCATGTGAACTTAAGCCAGCAAAAACTTTATGCTTGGATTTTCCCCCAAGCTGAATTTGCTTCCTAAAAGTCCATTAGGACCCTTTGAGAGCTGTATCCTTCCCAGAAGCTTTGATATGATATATGAACTTGCTGTTCCCAGGAGACACAATAAAGGCCTTTTAACCTAAGCAGTTTTCCTTTTGAACTACTAGAATATTTTACTTATTTACTTATGTTTACATTTCAGGTACTTCCAAATAGGACTGAGGCAGTATACATTAAAAAAACAAAGTTATCAAAATAAAAATAAAAGCTCAAAAACTAGGTAAATAAGTATGCTACAAATTAGAGTTAATTTAGTTAACAGTAATTGAATATTGAATTTGCTTTGAGGTTCATTCCAGACTATGCCTTTATATATTGTATTCATGGTGTGACATATGCTTGAAAATATCCAAAAGTCTAAAAGTTTGCATCTGGAAATTTATGAAAAGTATATTTACTTTTAGTTCCTTTAAAGATGAAGCGTTTCTTATTATGTTTAAGAGGTCTTTTTTAGGATATTTATTTCAAATGGAATGTTTGAAGTTACAGGGGTCTTGAGAACTCATCAATCCCGGTTTTTCCTCGTTGCCGCTGAAGGCGGGAGGATCCAGAGATTCCAGGTCTTGCTCACAGGGTCAGGCTGATTGAGCAGAGCTGGGGTTGACTGCCAGCAAAATGTTCTCTTACCTGCACCATAAAAGAGAGATTCTTAGGTCTGAAGTTTTCATCATTCCTGCTAAGTAACGCTTCAAGAGAAATGAAAACACTTCATATATTTGCAGTAAGAAATGATGATCTGATACACACAGGTCTGAATGGACATATAAAATGACATGAACCAGCAGGTTCAGGCCTGGACAATGGGGAGTCCCAGGGACAGAGGAAGCAGAGTAGAGACAAGCCTAAGAGTGAACTTGTGAAGACACTGCAAAGGAGGCCAGAGCAGTTTTCCTGGGTCTTGCTCACAGGGAGACTCCAGGGAAAATGAGAGATTACTTTTGGGTGTCACTACCCTCCTCTTCAATCATCCAGTGAGGTGAATGCCACTACCAGGTAGGGTTTTGGTCAGATACAAGAACTTCATCTTCTACATGCCCCTTGCTGTAGCAATGAGTTAGAATTCAGTCGGGGAAGCAGAACCACGTAAGTGATGTGAAGATTTATTACAGGAATGAGACCTTACTCCGCTGTGGGAGTTGGTTGAGCAGTATATGAGGTCTGTCCTGAAAGTATCAGCCATACGAACCGGTGTAATTGTATTGACATTGACTCGATACTTTTGGGACAGACCTTGTAAACTTTGTGATAGCTCATATGTATAGGGAAGAACATACCATATATAGGGGTGGGTTGGTACTAATCCAGTTTAGGGCATCCACTGGGGTCCTTGGAATGTTTCCCCCATGGTTAGGGGAGGGAACCACTTGTACTTAATTTGTTCAGAATCAATTGAATGCAACATGTATCTGTTGAGAGCCAGTTATGAGCTCAATTCTGTGAAGTCATGAAGTCTGTGAACTAGGAGTGTTGGCTAAGGGAATCATGACAGGAATCCAATCATCCACATTATGCTGACGTTGCCATTTGTGGAAAGCCTGATGATTTTTTTTTACCTGAAACTGAGGTTTGTTTTATGTAAGATACGTTGGCCAGAAGAGGCTTTGAGTATTGGGAAGTCTAAGAAGAGTTTCTTGGCCTAGAGAACTTTGTTCTCAGGAGTCCTGTATTTTTCCATAATAAACTTCTAACACTTGTAATGCCCAGACTCCTCCCAGGCAGTGTTCTCTCTAATTAGGGCACCCCTGCATCATAGAAGGGTTTACAACCAGAATGTTGAATGATGGATAGACTTTCAAAACAAGTTTACTGCACTGGGGGTATAGCTCAGGGGTAGAGCATTTGACTGCAGATCAAGAGGTCCCTGGTTCAAATCCAGGTGCCCCCTGTTCCAGTTCTGTTTTTGTTTCCAAAGGCTATCAATTGACTTTGCTTTTATTATTTTCTGTAGTTCATGGCTGATTGAATAATAATGTCCCTTGTGTATAAGACAAGCATTAGTCTAGATTCTTTATATTAATTATCTCCTGCATTTCTTGCCGCTATTCTACATGACACCTACATCAGTGTCTCTATGTGAGGAGGCTGAGGCTTGGAGATGCTCAGTAATTAAAAAAAAAAACTACCAAAAACAGGTCCAGGATTTTAACTCAGAGCATACATTCCCATTGACTTCATTATAATATTCGTGCTTCTTATTTATTTTTGCTAGTGATAAAAGCTGTGCAACAAAATTCCATTTGGCAATGCTCCCAAGGTTCATTGAGTTTTAGAACCTTTTAGCTGTAAGTGACTGTGACCATGATTAGCAGTGCCTTGGGACAAGTCACGGAATAGTCTTTATTCACAGACTATAACTAGGGATAAACATGAACTAGTCAGAAGTTTAGGGAACTGCATTCTTTCCTGCTTTAAACCTGGGCTGATTTCTATTACCCTTCCCCTATTCATTGCTTGGATTCTAGCACCCCAATACCTTGGGTGCCTTTACTGAGGACCCAGGCAAAGCCTGGTGATGAAACCTTAGTCTGCGTCTAACTTCTACCCACAACATAGGTGCTGCCGTGTCTTTCAATCAGCTTATATGGAACAACTACTATGTGCTCAACTGTGCAAAGTGTGAGTTTATAGGTAAATAAGACACAACCTGTGGCTTAAATGTGCTCGCAACCAGAAAGCAGGCCTATAAAATAGAAAAGTAGAGTAATGTGAGCTGTACTGAGCTGCGCCAGCATCAGGAATGCAAAGGAGGCAGTAATTATTTCTGCCTCTAGGAGAAGAGGTGAAGGGAGGCTTCTGAGAGGAGCTGGGTTTTGCAGATGTGTCATCTGTCACTGGAGGGAAGGTGGAGTAGAGCGAAGGGTGTGTGGGGAGTGGAGGTTGGGTTGCAGGCAGCGAAAACTGCCCGGGAAGGGGCTGGAGCCAGAAGGATGGGGTTGGAAGCAGCCAGAGCACAGAATGTGCTAGGGGGAGTGTCAGGCGATGAAGCTGGAGCTGAAGCTGGAGCTGCAGCTGAAGAGGCAGGTAGGGATCCAGAGGTGAACAACTTTGCTGTGCTCAGCGACCAGGAGGGCTTTGTGAAGTCATTTAGAGGGGAAGTGACCTGAATGAACTTGGTTGTAAAACAGGCTGTTCCTGGAGGGATGTGGGGGGTGGAGGCCTGGAGGCATTTTAGGAGGTGGTGGTGTCACTGACCTTGGGTTGGGGATAAACCTAAGTGATGTCAAAGGTAAAATCAATAGTACCCAGCCATGGAAAGGGGAAAAGGAAGGGGGGAGGATCCCAGAGGAGTATGTTTTGGCCAAATGACTGAGTGCTGGGTGATGTCACCAACCAAGACAGGGAGGAGGCTGATGCGATGGTTGAACAGGCAGGGCCAGCCCTGGGGTCTCAGGCCCACCGCCTCCTAGCCCTGTGACCAGGCTCCTTCCCTGCAGAGCCAGGATGCTAACAACAGTAATACCCACCTCATGGGGTGCTTGTGACAATGCCCGGGAAGTTATGGATAGAAGTTTCAGTACCATGCCCGGCAAATGGCGAGCATCCAGTAAAGATGAGCTGTTACCATTATAGGAAAGCAAAATTGGAGGATGCATGACTCAGGGCTTCAGAGAGCCGGTGAGTTGGAACCATGGCTGCAGGTTCTCTTCAACTGCCCCGCAGCTGACAGGTCTCAGGGAGAATTTGTTGCAACGACAGAGACTTCCTTGACCCTTCTTCCCAAGTGTGGATAAATATACCCAGGACTAAAAATTGTCAGATTGGAACTCAAGGGAAATAGGAAGGAAGGGTGTTCAAAGGTGAATTTTGAACTTTGGAACCTCCCCAATTTTTGTTTTTAGCTGTGAAGTGAAGCAGTTCATCCTGGATGAGGTCTCCTTTGGAAATCTGATGAAAACATACCCAATATACATAGAAAACATACACATATACAGTATTTGCCTATAATTTCAGAGTTGTACACGGACCTCTGAAGCCCATCTGTGGATACCCAGATAAAATTGCTTCCATGTCCATTACTTTTTGGTGGTCCATAATATTTAAAACATCCACCGATGTACCCGGAGATTCATGGGTAGTTGGTGGAGCTTTAGGTGCCGGAAGAGAATGAGCAAATAGCTTCTGAGAAAAGCAGTACATGGTGTGGCTAGAAGGGAATCGGGATGAATTTAAATCCAGGATGAATCTCAATCACAAATATACTTATACAGTATGATGTAACTCATAAAAGTAGAATAAGTGTTTTATAAGGCACTTACGATGTCTGGGGGTATAGCTCAGTGGTAGAGCATTTGACTGCAGATCAAGAGGTCCCTGGTTCAAATCCAGGTGCCCCCTATATGTTTATTTTTATTTTTACTCCTCTTGGTAGTATTATTAAAATCCTGGATCTAGGACAAGGCCATCAAGATACCTAGGGCTGAGGATTTAAGGAGGTGCTCATTCTCAAGTTCATGGAGGCTCATTATTTCTCTCAGCAGTAGAGCTGTGTGTTCACATAAACTCACCCTTCCACCAATATATACACACACATAAACACAGCCACACACACAGAGACATACACATGCTCACCAGATGTGTCTCCTATACACAGACCCATACACCATCACACAGACATTCCAACAGAATTGGAACAAAAATTCATACCCATACACATACGTGCTTTCTCACATGTACTTGTATTCTCCTTTTCTGTATATTCAACCTAAGTAACCAGGCTTTTTCTATTTTCCTTTCCTTCAAATGTTTTATCTTTTAATAATTTTAGATTTTCAGAACAGTTGTAAAGATATGGTAGGCCAAAACTTAGATGGCTCTGGTAGTGCTTAGTTTTCTTTAACTTCTTTTGAAAGCATTTTGTTAGATTGTATTGTGGCAGCTGTCATAGCAAAGTGAATTTAAAAAAATAAAATCAAAATTGGCAAATTTTTGTGTAGTCATTTTATTTTATTTTATTTCATTTATTTATTTTTAATAATTGTATTTATTTATTTATTAAAGATTTTTTATTTCATTATTTTTAGAGAGGGGAAGGGAGAGAGGCAGAGAGAGAGAGAGACATGAATGTATGGTTGCTTTATACCTGTCTCCAGCCACAGACATGACTGGAGACCTGGTTTGCAACCTGGTTATGTGCCCTGGCTGGGGAATCGAACCTGCGACCTTTGGGTTTGTAGGCCAGCACCTTATCCACTGTGCTACCAGCCAGGGCTGTGTAGCCATTTTAATATTGAAGTTGGGAGAAAATAAGCAACATTTTGACATATTATGTTTGATTATTCCAAGAAAGCTAAAAATGTAGCTAGCTGAACAACCCCCCACCTGCACCCCAAATGTGCTGTGTATGGAGAAGGTGCTGTGACTGACTGAACAAGTCAAAAGTGGTGTGTGACGTTTCATGCTGGAGATTTCTCGCTGGATGATGGATGCTCCATGGTCAGGTAGACCAGCTGAAGTTGACAGTGATCAAATCGAGACAGTCATTGAGAGCAATCAACAATATACCATGCAGGAGATAGCTGACATATTCAAAATATCCAAATCGATAAAGTTATTGGTGAAAATTTAAAAATGAATTTTATTTTATTTTATGAAAGGAAACCACTTGAGCTTTTTTGGCCCATGGCATAGTATAGAGAGGTCCCATATACCTTCACTCAGCTTCCCCTAATGTTAACACCTAGCATGACCATGGCATATTTATCAAAACTATAAAATAGCCATTGGTGCATCGCTATTAACCCAACCATAGACTTCCTTCAGATTTCACCAAATTTTTCACGAATACCTTTTTTTCTGTCCCAGGATTCATTCCAGATACTATGTTGCACTGAGCCATCATTTGTGTGTCCTTACCTTCCTTCCATCTGAGAGTTTCTCTGTCTTCCTTTGTCTGAGTGTGTGTGTGTGTGTGTGTGTGTGTGTGTGTGTGTGGTGTGTTGTGTACCTCAACACTTTTTGAAAGTCCTGGCCAAATATTTTGTAAAATGCCCCTCACTTTGGGTTTGTCTGGTGTTTTCTCATGATTAGACTGAGGTTATAGATTTAGGAGGAAAATATCACAAAGGTGCAGTGCCCTTGTCCCATCTTATTGGGGATAGAAGGAAACCACTGCAACAACTTCAGAGTTTGCTACATTGTAACATTTTCAAGAGCCTGGTGTCTGAGACTCACTGGGGTATGGCTTCTGAAGAGAGGGACACCATGCAGAATAAGGCACGTCACTTAGTAGATCTCTTTGGACTTTGGTGGCAATGTATTTGGATGTGTTCTCTGGTGTATTTACTGGATGACAATAAGCCATGACTGTCAGTTTTTTTGGGAGGGGTCCCTGAGCAAGAAAAGGGTCTTTGCTCAATCCAGACTATGGGGAAAGCTGTTCCTCTATACAGGTGTTGTGACTTAGGGTCTGAAGTGTAATGGGCAAATTTAGTTTTGTTCATTTACCTTTTCTTTGTTTCCATAGCACATTGAATTGACCTCTCTTTTGTGTAATTATACAGTGCGTTGTAATTGTTTATATGCCTATTAGTCAAGCTAATCTTGGCTATACTAAGGTAACAACCCTGACATCTCCAGAGCTTACCACAGTAAAGATTTGTATCTTATACATGCAAGGTCTGGTGCAGATCTAGCAGTCCTGGTCCTTCTTGTAGCTATGGCATCTAGCCATATGTGACCTCTAGGGCCATTGGTCGGGGGGAGGAGATGGTTGGAGGAGTCTCATCAGTTCATGATTACCTTATCCCAGCAGTGACGTGCATCCCTTCTGCTCACAGTTCATGGGACAGGGCTAGTTACAAGGATTCAGCTTCACTGCAACAGAGGCTCAAAACTAGGAAAACATTTGGATACCTGGTGAGTACTAATTTTCTCTGCTGTAACCCGTCTTACCCTCTCTAATATGGGCTCTACGATGGTGGCACTTTTTTTCTGATTCATCTTGTTATCACCAGTGACGCACTTGCCTTGTCCATAGTAGGGGCTCAGAAAGTATTTGGTGAATAACAACTCTTGGCTAATTGAGTGAATAAACAAATGAATGACATAAGCTATATAAATGACCTGTATTTTTATTTTTTAAGATTTTGTTCATTATTTTTAGAGAGAGGGGAAGGGAGGGGGAAAGAGAGAGAGAGAGAAATATTAATGTATGGTTGCCTTTCACCTGCTTCCAGCTGGGGACCTGGCTGGAGACCTGGTTATGTGCCCTGACTGAGAATTGAACCAGCGACCCTTAGGTTCACAGGCTGGTGCTCAATCCACTGAGCCACACCAGCCAGGGCTAAATATTTTAAAATTATTTGGAACTTAATTTTATTATAAGGCAATAGTCATATTTCTCATATATTCAAAGAAATAATTTATTGCTGCTTTCCTAAACAACCTCTTGAAAAATTCAACCATCGGCCCTGGCTGGTAGCTCAATGGATGGGCACCAGATTGTGAACCCAGGGGTCGCTGGTTCAGTTCCCAGTCAGGGCACATGGCCAGGTCTCCAGCCAGGTCCCCAGCTGGAGGCAGGTGAAAGGCAACCATACATTGATGTTTCTCTCCCCCTCTGCCTCCCACCCTGCCCTTCCCTCTAAAAACAAAGAATAAAAATCTTAAAAAAAAAAAATTCAACCTTTTATTTAAGATGACAACTCTGACTACACCCATCAAGTAAAGCACAGAATAAGCTCTTTATTGTGGCGCCTCAGAGGTGGTTGGCTGCTTGAGGATGAAGCTGAACATCTCTTTCCCAGCCACTGGCTCCCAGAAACTCACTCAAGTAGACAATGAACAAACTTTGTACCTTTTACGAGAAGTGCTTTTGAGCTGTGAGAAGCCATGGGAGCCAGTTGGTGCCCCCACAGGCAGACTCTGAAAGTGAGGAGGCGTTAACACACCATCCAAGAAAAACTCACCAGTGAGACAAAGAGCCCAGGGCTGACGCCTTCTCCTGCCTTCCTTCGGGCAAGTTGACCTGGAGTGCACCCGGAGGTTGTATTGGGAGGTGAGGCAATCAATTTCAATTGCACTTGTTACCAGATGATGGCCAGCTGAGAAATGCACCTTTGAGTTGGCTAAACCTTCTTTCTCTGCCTGACTCCCTTTCATCTCACTCCTGCTCCCTGGGATTGCACTTTCTGAAAAACGAATAGCACAGAAGCTTTTGCCTCAAGCTCTAGGTTCTGGGATACCTAGATATAGCAGACCATCTAGATGCTCTGTCAGTTTTCTCTTCAGCCTTTACCACTTTACCACAATAGTTCAGCCTGGCCAGAATCCAACTGTATTTCTATCCCTGATGGGTTTTTTTTTTGTGTGCGTTGGGGGGTGGGAGGTGGGGCGGGCTGAGGATGGGGGTTTAGGCAGCCAGAATCTATTCTGCAACTGTTCCTGGTAAGCTAGAAGCACCAGAGAATGAGTGGCCCATGGGAGCATCTCTCAAACAATGACCGAGAAAGTCTCTGTTCCCTTAAATTGCAAAAACAATAAAATAAATAAATAAATGCATACATAAATGCCCCAGGTTCCTTCCCTCTTGTATTGGATAACTCTGAGCCAGGCAGGGTGCCTGTTACCTGGCTCTAGACTTCCCAGTAGAATGGAGTTGCCCTCAGTAGTGGGTTTCATAACAATGTGACCTTTATTGGATGCTTTCCCTTTTGTCTCATTTCCCCTCTCCTCTACCAGTGTATCCTATGGTCCCCATATTAGCTACTTGAGCTTGAATTATTGGGTTCTGTGGGAGCCCAAGTCAAGACAATCCAAGGCATTATTTTGAAGTTATTATAAGTGGATTTTTTTTCATTTAATAATATATCCTATATATGATATATTCAATATTTTTAAACTTTTCTAAAACATATGAGTTTTAAATGCTGCATGCCACTTACCATATGGTATATAAATAATATGCTGGTCATTTCAGCTGTTTCCAGCATTCCTATCCAACTTTAATTAACTCAGCATTAAACAGACCTAAACAAGCTTTGTCTCTGGGGTCAGAGTTGCAAATAAATAAACCACAAATGGGTCATTTTTCACATAATAGGAGAGAAATAATCAACATAGAGAATTCCCCTGACTTCTCTTTGATGTTTTTTTTTTTTGTGAAGGTTGCCATATAGCAGGGGTTGTTTAGAGAAAAATAAAAGGAATTTTGATTATATTCTACTTTCAAAGGAAGTAAATGCCATCCAAGATTTTATTAGACAAGGTACCATCCTTACCATCTTTGAAAAGAAATACCAGCTAAAGCACATTATGGGTACTTTGCTACCTGATGGATTTTGTTTTGCGGTGGGGCAAATCGGGATCTCTCTCTCTCTCTCTCTCTCTCTCTCTCTCTCTGCCCATCTGTCTGTCTGTCTCTCTCTCTTACAGCAAGATAAGGTCTAAAGTTTAATTTTAGCCCCATGTATGATTTGGGGCCAGTTAACTCCTCTGTAATCTCCAGGTTCTTTTCATTTGTTCACTGGGGACAATAATAGTAATCTCCTTTACTAAGTGTGATGTCAGAATTATGTAATACACTGTCAATGAGTAATAGTAACCTCTCAATAAATGACAGCAATTATTTCACAGTGACTTTATTTTCAATGGTGAAAGAAGTAGCCCAGAACAGAGGGTGGAACTTAAAAAATATGAAGGGTGTATGGGGTGGGACATGCAGTTATCTAATTAAGAGTCAGGGAACATGAATGGTTCCCTGATCAGATGTTCCCTCTACACGTCCTTCCTGCTGTGTTGGCCTTGGTCGCAAATTCCTGCGTAATCCCAGCCCTCCCACATTGCCCAGTGTTTCACCAAGTGCACCAGGAACACTAGCAATAACCAGAAAATGGTTAGACATTCAGATGACCAGGTTCCTCCTTTGATATTGGAATCAGATTCTTAATAGGGGCAGTATTCTGTGTTTTAAAAAACCTACTGATGCTCATTCAAGTTTGAAAACCACTGGTCTAGCCTGAGCCTTTGACCTGGCCTGCCTAGTCCTTCCTCCATGGCCAGCCCTGGTGGCCCTGCCTGATTCAGGTTCCCCCTCTTCTAACCTTCATCCTGAGATAGTGCTATTTTTCTTCTGTTTCAATTATGTACTCCTTTCCAGCTCTGATTTTGATTCCTTTTCTTTTGCATCATGAGTGTACTTGCCTGCCATGTGATGTGATTTCTTTTTGTCCCTTGGTCCCTGTGTCTGGTGGGTCCAGACATCTCATCCTTATGCATTGGAGTCCCAGAGACCTCAGTCTGCCTGGAGCCAAACTGGAAGCCAATATTTCTACTAGGTTTTGGTTCCTGCAGGAAAATTGGCCACTACAAACTCAACTTCCAGGCTTAGCCCTGCCCCAGGTTCTGCAGCAATGGGACTTCAAGTCAGGGGAAATAAAAGAGTCTCTGAATGTATAGCTCTGTCTCTAGGACTCAGACGCATGTGTGGGTCCTCTTCCTTTAACTACCCTAATTTCCATTTCTGAATGTCTGTCTTGGTTCCTGGCTCAGTGCCCCATCTTCTGGGGCTGGAGTCCTTCCTGCCTCTCACTACTCTTAGTGGCTGAAGTTGTGTTCCTCTCGGCACATTAATTACCTACTGTTGCATTAAGATTATCCCAAAACTTATTAACTTAAAACAACAATAAATATTTGTTGTCTTACACAGTTCCTGAGGGGCAGGAATTCAGGAACAGCTTTGCTAAGTGGTTCATGGTCTCTTACGAGGTTGAAGTCAAGGTATGGAGGAATGAAGGCCTGACAGCCAATGGTCCTGGGGCTTTTGGGGAAGCTCACGTACTGGCAAACCGATGCTTGCTGTTGGCGTGAGGCGTCAGCTCTTTGCCATCTATACTCTACATAGGGCTGCTTGAGTATCCTCCTGTCCTGGCCACTAGCTTTTCCTACAACGAGTGCTCCAAGACAGACTAAAGCAGGCTTTTAAAGATTTTATTTATTATGTTTAGGGAGAAGGGAAGGGATAGAGGCAGAGAGGGAGAGAGACTTCAATGTGTGGTTGCCTTTCACCTACCTCCAGCTACAGACCTGGCTGGAGACCTGGCTTGGCAACCTGATTATGTTGCCTTGGCTGGGAATCAAACCAGCAACCTTTGGGTTTTCAGGTCGGCACCTTATCCACTGAGCCACCAGCCAGGGCTTTAAAGCATGCTTTTAAAGATCTATTCCTTGAAGCCATAATTATCATTTCTGTCACATGTTATTTGCTAGAAGCAAGTCTCTAAGATTTAGCCACACTTAGGAAGGGGAATTAGGCTATACCTTCTGAAGGGAGAAGTGACAAAGTCTTTGTGGGCATATTTTAAAACCACTGTAGTCAGCCTTGGGGCAAGCTTCCTGCCACATACCATCAAATTCTTAAGATGCTCGGTTCTGATGGCCCATTCTAGAAGACTCCAAATCTTTGTCTTTGGTCAGGTGTCCAGCACCACCCATCAGATGGAGCCCCTCCTCCCTTTAAAAAAATCTATTTGCACTATTTAATCCAGGTTGGTATTGATAATGATATGATTCAGCCATTAATTGAGCACCTACTATGTGACATGATAACTGGTGCATTTGGTCACCCCTAAGTGCCTATTTCTAACATGTGAGTCTGACATGTCCTAACATGCCAATAAGAGATTAATCTGAGTTCATAAATTCAAACTTTTTGTTTGTTAACCAGGTTCAGAGGTATGGCCTGAATACACGCAGTTAGAACATAACGCGAAGCTTCTCAGATGAGAGGGTGACTCATGGATGAAATTGCCCACAACCCACTAGTCAACCTCACTGGGACTCCATGTGTCCGGAGGAAAGGCAGCCTTTTCCCAATGGGCACAAATGTGTCATCCATTTGCTGGAGCACTAAATGCTCTGGGCTCATTTTCGCAGAAGTGTGTATGGGCTAGCAGTGGGCCTAGTTGGTCACCTTTTATTTTAATAGCACGCAACAGAAACCCCAACCCAACTCATGTTAGCAAAATAGGGATTTCAATGAAAAATTTAGGTTCTATATTTGGTTTCAAATATGGTTGAATCCAGGACCCCAAGTCATGTTCCCAGGACTCTGTTACTTCCTTTTTCTCAGACCTGCTATATATTTTTGCTTTTCTTCTTTTTTTCTGTGTTAGTGTTATTCTCAGGAAAATTCTCTCAAAGTGGTTGCAAGTAGATTAAATTGACCTCCTTCCAGGTTTCTGGTGTTTCTAGTCTTGTGATTCTCACTGGAGTTTTTGGAGTCATGTAGCAAAGACCAGGGGTTCTCTGATTCGACCTTTTCTGGAACTAAGGAGCTGATCCTGCCTCATTCAAAACACCTCTGTGGGGAGGGGTGGTTACCTAAAAAATAAAAAGGCTTTTTTTTTTTTTTTTCCCACCAGAGAAGAAGAGTGGAGTAGATCTTGGGTGGATTAAGAACCATGGAAAACTGCTACACCCACTAACTGGCTCCCCACTTCGGTATTGTTATATCCAGACGAGAGCGAGACACCAAATGCTGGAGACTTTCGGGGATTCAAAGATGTTATTTATTGGCCAAACAACAGACCTGCGCAGGGGCAACCTCGATCTCATGAGGCGCGCGCTGTCGCTTACAGCTAAGGCTTTTTATAGCAGAACAAGAGAGCCCGGGCACAGAAGATAAGATGGTAATTAGTGATTGACTATCAGGGTGGGGGTCTGAGGTGGTCTTGAGGCCTTAATTGGCCTGTCTCCCGGCTGTCAGGTTGCCCTAATATCTTGGGTCAACAGTCTTTTTCCGCCAGCCAGCGGGTTCTCACCTTGCACTTGTGGACTCCAGGGGTCCCGGAATCCCTTCATCTCTGCAGAGGTCCCCTGCAGAGCAATTGGCTTTTCTTTAACTAGGTTTCTAAGCTTCCTCCTTTCCTAGTTTCAGTAATGCTAATAATACACATTAAGCTTTTGCTGGGGTTCCACAGGTATGACTAGTCAACAGAGAGTCCAATTACAGAAAGGGAACTGAGAAGATAATAAAGGAAAAGTGTGGGTTTTACCCATGATCTTGTGGTATTCGCAGTGTACGCTTGGGCTGCTTACACGTTTCCTTCCCTGGGAATTGAAAAGCGATCGCATAGCTCAGCTTGGCCTCTCAATATCATCAATATCGCTGGATCTCTTAGGGAGCCTCTGGATTTTCTGTCATTGCCTGTTGTGTTCCATCCAGCTCTGGGCCAGGCCTTCTTAGAGTATCCTGAAGCCTAGCTTAGAGGAATGCTCATGGTACACTGTGAACGTGTCACTCCTTGATATCGCTGGCCTGTTCCGTTCCTGTTTTCATGCTGCTTCACTTCTGAGTTTGTTCCTGAGGAGCAGGAGCTGGTGCCCACCCACAGGTACAGGCTCTTCTGAAGGGAACCCAAGGAGCATTTGTCTCATACACAGGAGGTAGGTTGACCCGCCTGAGTAGGGCCAGGAGAGAGATCAGAACTCTGATGGTCTAAGGAATGTCAGTGGGTTGTGCTACCTCTCAGAATCCAGAGGTTTGATGACAAGCCAGGGAACAGTCGTTGAGTTTATCCTGTTTGAGGCCATGTGTTTTGAGGCAGCCCATTCTTGGTTCAGAGCTGTCAGCCGGTCAATTGCATTTTTGTCTCTATAGTCCTTGTTAAGGGATGGAGTCACAACTCCAGCACAGGCAATGCTTCTCAAAGGGACAAATTCTGTTGTTGTTGTTGTTTTTGGAAAGGGCTTCTTCTTTTTCTTCTTTTTTTCTGTCTGTTAATTTAGTTCCTGTATGCCTTGAACCTGAAAGTGTGCCAAGGATGGAGTCTTTTTTCACAACTAGGAACTGCGAGAAGTTGTCTATTCTGTGGGTGGAGCTGCTTGTACAGAGGAAGGTCCTCTGAGAATGGAGAGAAAAAATCCCAAGGCCTGCTGACAAGCGTTCCGCTGCTGGGGCAAGTTATGCCAGAAACTGGACACTCCTGGCCTTTTCAGTCATGATATCCAGGAAGTTTCCTGTTTGTCATGTTTTCTGTCACCTGCAAACATGAGATTCCTTATGAATGCACCCTGATACCGCATTGTTCAGGTGATTTCAGAGGCCCAGGAAGTCCTGGTACTGCTCTTCATACCCAAAGCCCAGGTTTCTTACACACAAAACCCCAAATTCAGAATTCCAGTCAGTCCTCTCACCCTGCTAGGCTGCTCGTCTCTTCATCAATCTACGATAAGAAGACATGCCATCAGCCATGTGGGTGCCGACTGGTAGCACACGGGTGAACTCCTTTGTTTTTACAAAAGTCTTAGCAAAAGCTCACTGTGCATTAATATCTCTTACTATTGCATTTTCTGCCTTAAAAAAAAAAAAATTCTCTCCTGCAAAATAAAATCTGTCTTTTGTTTTTCTTGAAAAAAAGACCAATGATCTAGATTCACTTTTTAAACATTATTTATTTATTTTTAGTAAGGGGAAGGGAGAGAGAGACACACAGAGAGAGAGAGACAGAGACAGAGACAGAGACAGACAGAGAGAGAGAGAGAGAGAGAGAGAGAGAGACTGTTTGGTTGCCTCTCACATGCTCCCAAGGGGGGACCTGGCCAGCAACCCATCCATGTGTCCTGACCAGAATCTAACTGGTGACCTTTTGGCTTGAGGGATGACACCCAACCCACTGAGCCACACTAGTCAGGGCTAGATTCACTTTTTAAGGAATAAAAAGCTAGACTAAAAATATCCCTTTCTGTGGAGGGAGGTAAGAAGATTCAGGGCCAAACTGGCTCTCTTTTTCCAGTTCCCTCATTTTTCTTCCCCTGTGTTCCTAAATTCTTGACTTTGGGGTTTCTGGTACTGTCAAGAAATGCATTTGTTCAGAAAAGTCCAACACTAGTGAGATGTGAACTTGATTTTATTTTAAATCTAAGTTTATCTCCAACGAGTATTATTTTGAGGGAAAATTCCATTGGTTTGTATGAGTTAAGTGAATTTACTGTGGAGGAAACTAGTGATATCATACAGACACCCAGAAAGAAAAGGGGCATGGCAATGTATTGGGAAGTAAGAGCAGAGACAGGGAAATGAGCAGATGACAGAGGAAGGTGACATGAATTGAGATAGAAGCTATACTTGGCCCAGCCTTTGATGGTGATGTCAAGCTTTGGTTAGATAACAGAATATTGATAGAGTGGTCAGATTTAGCAAATAAAAACATAAAACACACAGTTGAATTTGAATTTTAGATAAGTAATTCATATTTTTATTATCAGTACTGCATGACAGTTCTTCAAGGTAAGAAGTTGGGGATTTTCCTTCTCTACCGTCAGTGGGGTTTTGGCTAGCATTCTGCAACCTCAGATGGAACTGGCTCCAGCTCCTACCCTAAGGTCAAAACCATAGAGAAGTTTCTCTCTAAGTTCCTGAAGTTTCTGGACCCTTCTTTGTTTCAACAGACACCTGTAGTGGACTGGAGTGCTCATATATTTTATGTGAGTAACATGATTGTATTTCTTTAAAAAAAAAAAAAAACTTATTATGAAAAATTATGCACAAAAAATTCCACGAGGAATTTGTTGTATATTGTGTTGAGGGGTCCATGGTGGAAGGAAGGAAGGATGGAGGGTAGGGATGAGGGTTATCATATTTTGGCTTTCTCTGAAATTGCCTTCCTATGAAAAATACTATCCTTGTCTCTCTATACTTCTAACTTTATGCGTTATGCTAGTCTATACTTTTGAGGGTAAATGCGGGATCTTCTGATTGAACATTTAAATATGCCTTCCTGGCAGTAGATTTGAACCACTAAGAACAACATGGTAGAAGACAATGGTTCTCAAACCTTCGTGTGTACAGAATCCCCTGGAAGGCCATGTTAGGATGCAGACCCTGAGCCCGCCCCCAGGGTTTCCAGTTCTGGTGGTCTGTTCTGGGATGTGAGAATTTGCATTTCTATAGTTTCCCAGGGGGTGAATTGCTGATTGTTCAGGGAGCACACCCTGAGAACCATTGGTAAAGTAAAAACTTTTTGGTTCTATAAACCTAAAAAAGAATCCTTATTTTGTGACCTCGGGCACAGGCATGTTAACCTCTCAGATTTAATGTCCTTATCTGTGACCAACCAATGTTCATTCCTTCTTTTCTGACAATGACCTTTATTTTTTATAACTAAAATACTTTTATTTTATTGTTTTTGACTACAGAATCAGCTAATGCATTTTATTTTTATTATTTTTATTACTTTCCTATTGTACTTTTCTAACATTATTTAGTCCACTTGCATCAACCTTTCCCCTGCAATCACCACACTGTTGTTGGTGTCCATGAGTCCTTGTTCCTTTTTGCTCAATCCCTCCGCCCCCTAACCTCTCCCTGCCCCTTAGGTGACAATAGTGACTTGCTGCTTTGAAGAGAAAGAGCTCACCATTTCTTTAAGTTGCTTTGTCAGTGGCTCATTGGAAGTCATTCTCCTGTCTCCACCTCTCTGAATCCAGCAGCATCTCTAGTGTAGAGCTTTGGGTGAACAAGAAAAAAGGCTGAACACAGAAGATTGTACTCTAGCTCCTGAAGACAGAGATTGAGGAGAAGAAAAGTATAGTTCATTCATTCAGCAAATATCTATTGAGTGCCTACTATGTGCCAGGCACTGTTTCAGCTGCTAGAGATACAGTTACACTGGATGAATTGTCCTTAGGGAATTTTCATTATAATGGGGTAAATTAAAAGAAAATAGCCCTGGCTGGTAGCACAGTGGATAAGGTGCCGGCCTGCGAACCCAAAGGTCGCAGGTTTGATTCCCCAGCCAGGGCACATAACCAGGTTGCAAACCAGGTCTCCAGTCAGGTCAGTGGCTGGAGGCAGGTGAAACGCAACCACACATTGATGTCTCTCTCCCTCTCTGCCTCTCTCTTTTCCCCTCTTTCTAAAAATAATTAAATAAAATCTTAAAAAGAAAAGAAAAAAAGAAAATAATCTTGGTGGAGCCCTAATAAAATGGGAAAAACACTGTGGTGGGTCAGTTAAATAATCATTTGTCTTTTCCTCTCCCCGATTTGGAGGCCAGAAGTTCAGGGTCAGTTTCATTGGGCTAAAGGCAAGGTGTTGTTGGCAGGCCCACAGTCTCCTTGGAGGCTCTTGCAGAGAACCTGTCTCCTTGTCTTTTCTAGCTTCCAGAGCTGCATTTCTTGGCTCATGGTCCCTTCCCTCACCTTCAGAGCCACCAATGTAGTGTCTTTAAATCTTTCTCCCATTACCTCACCTTCTCCTCTTGTTGAATTAATAGCTGAAGATAATTTGGAGGCAGTGAAGAATATAACAGATGGACTAGGGAAGCTGGGAGCCAAGTCTGAAAAGCGCGATTATGACCTGCTGCAGTGTGCCATGAGGTCGCATGGTCAGGCAGCAATAATCCACATGCGAGGTGTTTTAGGAGCTTTTCTCCTTTAGTTCCCACTAAAACCCTTGGAGGGAAGTCCTGCTTTACATGTGGAGAAAACTAAGGCTTGAAGTTCAACTTACCTAAAATCATATGGTCAGTAAGTAGGAACACCAGGATTCTGTGTTAAAAAACAAAATTCAATTGAGTAAATTTGAAGATCATTGGCTTCATCATGCAATTCATAAATCAGGTGGCATCACACCTGTGGAAGGAAGGGAATGGTGGGGATTTTTATCTTGCAAGTGCTTTTTCTTCGGCAAGGAGATGGAGACAGCCCCCATGACAGGTTGCCTCATTGGTGCTGGTCAGAAAATTCCACACTGGTTCATTAAGATTACTCTTCTGGGAGAGACTGAAATGACAGTTATATCAGGTATTAAATCTAGATCTGGTATCATGGGCTTTTAGCACAAGTGACACCATTTGGGCCTGTGGTTTTCTCTTTAACACATGGCAGGCAGCCTCCCTCCAGAGCAGAACCTTAAAGAAAGGCTGCGCTGCACAATCTTAGCTTAGCAGTATTGGAATCACCTAGGAACTCATGAAAAATACAAAATCTTAGGCTCCACCCTAGACCTGCTGAATCAAAATCTGTATTTTAACAAGAGCCCCAGTGATTCAAATGCACATTGAGGTCAGGCAGAACAGCGACTGAGCAACCCACTGGAACTGCAGGAAAAGCTCCTTAGCCATTTCAACAGCTGCTGAAAGCTGGCAGGGAGGGCTCTTTCTCCTCGGTGTTTGCTCTAACAATATTAGGGAGCTCACTTAGTCTGATGTCTTCATATGAGTAAGCAAATAACAAGTCAGAAAAGTGCTCTTCAAGTGTTTGTCTCCAGGACTAAGGAAGGACACCCCAGTGCGCTCGAAATAGCCATTATTTGTCTCCTGGTTGCTCAGATATTTGCTGACTTGGTTATTTATCATCTCTGTGTGCTGCAGGGTCCAGGCTGATAAATTATGGAAGAGAGTTATTAAGTTACAACACTCTCACTTACATCAGGTGCTGGTGTTCGCATATTTTTGGGCAGGGCAGTCATCACAGAGCAAGGAGAGAAACATGATGATGGTGCTTCTCAAAGATGCTTATTCACTGAAGCCTGGTTTTCTCCCAGGTCCTTGCGAGGCTAGTTCTCTCTTTCTCAACCTTAGAGTATGAGGTTTTGGCTGAAGCAAGGAATAGAATACATAGAATTAGAAGATGGCTAGTGGATTAGGGTTTCCCATGCAAATTCTACCATTTGCAGTAGACTTGCTTGGTGCTGGTTATAGATTTTCAGGCCCCACCTGGAAAACCAGGGCTCCTAAGGGTGCTATTCGTACATTTTAATTTTTAACAAGCTTACCAGGCAATTCTTACATAAACTAATCATTGAGAATTACCATGGTATAATATCTGTTATTGTATGGGTGAGGAATCAGAAAAAGACAATATAATGACTTTAGTAAAATGTCAGTGCCCCTGACATTCTGAACAGATCGAAGTCTTTTCAGGAGTCTTAGATCTGTTAATGTCTAATAAAGGAAGGGCTAGCTGATTGTGAGTAGCTGAATGAATGTGAGAGTAAGGTGATTAAGTGCTAAAGAAACAGTAGTTAAACTTTTTAACAACCTCTCCTGCGGTAGACCAGCCATGCCAAATCCACAGGATTTTTACTAGAATTGAAAGAATTAAGGCAACTGGCTGAGTTCCTTGAAAGAGCTGACGTAATTCCACAAACTGCCAGGAGAGGACAGCAGAGAGCTGCCGAACGGACGAAGGCCAGGTGAACCAAGGTTATCAATTAAGGAGAATTGTTTGAACAGCAACCAAAAGCTGGCTATCTCAAGCGTCTGATAAGGACAAATCTAGCCTTAAAGGAGGAATGCTGGGTCTGATGCAGAGGCAGTTACCTCTCATGCCCAGACTAGTGGAAGAAAAAGAAGCTGAAGTCAGAAATGCAGGCTGGGTGAGTCAAGCAGGGTAAGGGGTGGGTGGCTGTGTCACAATGAGACGTGGGACTGTCAGGAAGCTAATGAATGGGCTGTCAGGGAGCACCAGCTCTTCTGAGGCAGTTTTCCTGATTTGCAGCAGTTGCGAGCCATGGCCCTGGTAAAATCCGGAAACAATACGACTCTCAAGAAAGAATATCGCATAACCAGATCATTGAAAAAAAAACCTGGAACCTACCTGTATTTGAGAAACCCTTTGGTGAAAAAAGTTGTCCAACAACTTTTTGTTGGACAATGCACTGGTATTAAAAAAAAAAAAAAAAAAAACTTAAAAAATACAAGACAGGACATGATTAAATACTGCAATTATGGTACAGTCAATACTTGCTCAAGAAGCGTCAGTGAAGGGGAAGATCAATGAAGGTTTGAGTGCCCAAGGAAGGCTTCTTTAAGGAAGTGAAACTTGATCTGAGATTGAATGCACTGGTATGATTTAGAAAGGCAAGGAGGATACCCAATGAGCCAAGGGAGAAAAGCTCCCCGTTTCCAGGGTGGTGAGGAGGGTCCCAGGGTGTATCTGGGGGCCTGGAGCTGATGCAAGCCTGGGGCATAACAACACTTATTTGATCTTTGTTAAATGTAGTTTTCTTTTTTTTAAAGATTTTTATTTCATTATTTTTAGAAAGAGGGGAAGGGAGAGAGGCAGAGAGGGAGAGAGACATCAATGTATGGTTGCCTTTCACCTGCCTCCAGCCACAGAGCTGGCTGGAGACCTGGCTTGCAACCTGGTTATGTGCCCTGGCTGGGGAATCGAACCTGCGACCTTTGGGTACGCAGGCCAGCACCTTATCCGCTGTGCTACCAGCCAGGGCTAAATGTAGTTTTCTTTGATGGTTTCCAACATGTTCCAAGGGAATAGGGTTCAGCTTCTCTAAGCAACAGGAGTGCATCTTTCTTTGAGAGGAAGTAGACACTGATGTCACATGCATATAACACAGATAGCTCACAATTACAGAGTTTGCTAGGGAAGAGGTGCTACTGATTTCTTTCAGGTAAGGCACCATGATCTTGTGTCTGTGAAATGGTAATGTCTGCTCAGTACGTGCCTGGAAATATTAGATTGTACCCAGAACTTTAGGAAGATCATGGAAGCTTTTATAGAGAATCCTTGAAACCATATTCTATTCTGAGAACCAGGTACAGTTAACTATGCACTTATTCAATAAAGGACATAGAGATCTATCCTATCTTCCATCCACTAAACAGTGGTGATTATTCCTTAAATCATGTCCAGATAGTAATGATGTAGTTGGGTAGATGTGCTTTGTACATCCCATCTTTCTGAAACATGAGCTTCTTGCTTTTAATTACTGATCACCAACAAGTCTTTTTGTCTTTGTTGATACAGTTGTTTAAAAACATTACCTTCTTTTTATTAATTTTTATAAAGGACTTCATGTCCCTCCAATATACTACATAAAGCACCAGCCAGTCTTTGGGTTGCTGATACAGTAGCTCCTTTCTCCAATGTGGATTGTTTCTCAGCTGGTCTAAGCAAGTTGGTCTAAGCAACTTGAAAGACTAAACAATTTTCCATCACTAACAGTGGCTCCCTGAGGCAGCGATTCATGGGAATGGAGATGGGATTGGGGTAAATTATGAAAGGGCATATCACCTGTCACCAAGGGAAACGTCACAAAGGTCAGGAGGAATCCTTCTCTCCACCCTCTTAGCCCTTGGATAAGAGACATTGTTGTAACTTCAGGATCTGGGAAGCTGTAGGAATTGTCTGTGTATCTTGTAATAATCACTGTTCCGTGTTCTCTATCTGCTGTTGGTTGGAAGGTGTGGTTAAATCCTTTTGGTAAATCGCTTTAATAGGTCAAATCACTTCCCATTTGGGATTCAAGGGAAGCAGGTTCCTCACTGGACACCCAGGGATATTGGGAGGGGAAGGCAGTTTGTTTTAGAATATTCCTCAGGGTGTCAGGGCATCCATAAAAAGTCATTTGAGGAAGAGAAAACAACTCAAGTTAGGGTTAGTTTGAAGTTCCATGCAACAAGAAGGATAACTTAGATGAGGAGATATTCACCACTCCAAGTCACTTAATTCCCCTAAATGGCGAGCGGTGCTAGAAGTAATGATTAAATCTGAAATCACAGTTGAACCCTATTTCAGTTAAGTCCAGGCCATGTTAACAACATAGCTTAGGGTTGCCTATATCTGTGGCTAGGACAATATTCTACATGAAGACAGTATATAGCTTATTTCCTAATTAACTAATCTGAGCCACCCTGCCAGATAGATCCTAATGTTTAATCTGGTGAAATCGTTTTAGTTCAAACCTGTAATTTAAACCATCTCCGTAAGTTTAACCTTTATTTCCTTTGCATAAACTCTCTCTCTTCACCTGTCCTTTGGGACTCTTCAAATTTGGTGGGTACGTTAGGGGTTGTGGCTGGTGTGGCCATCTGGTGGGGTGGGGATGGGATTCTTGAACTCATTTCCTGGAACTGCCCTGGTCTCTGTGGCAGAGGGCTGAGCTGGACTGGTCCCTGGCTGGGAGAATTCCAAGGCCAATGAGCTCCACCAGAGGGTCTAGTTCTGTGGCACACTAGGTTTTTGTATTGAACTCACCTCTTTCTTGCTGTGCTGTGAGTACCCTGGAAACCTGGCTGGGGCTCCCTGTTATGGTTGCTTTTGGGAAACTCCCCACGCTGACTGAGTGTCAGGGGCTTTAGAGTATTTTTAGCCCAGTGTTGGAAGTCACAAGCTGGACAGAATTTCTTCCCTTTCTGGACATTTTTCAATATTTTCCTAATATATCTCTGTTTTCTGGGACTCTAGTCTAAATAAGAGAGATTGAGGTACATTTTCCCTTCCCCTCTGCCTCCTGTATTTCTTCTACCACCCTTCAGGTTGAAAGGGAAAAACTTGGGCTCCCCTTAACATCTTCTCTTCCTTCTACCCCAGAGCAGCAAGCCTCATGGTGAACCATCAGCTGTGCAAGGAGTAGCCTCCCTATGTGTACCTTTGCTCAACATGTGGTCCATGGACCAGTATTGTCTGGGAGCTGATTAGAAATGCAAACTCTCAGGCCCCACTTAGATGTAATGGGTCAGCATCTACAGTTTTAACAAGACTTATGTGCACGTTAAGGTATGAGAAGCACAGGTATAGAAGAAACTATGATCTAGCTCGCTTAGGCCTGGCCCTTAACAACTTAATGGGAGTTGAAGGGATTTAGCAAACTCCACCTCCTCTTTTTTTTTTTTTTCCCTAGAAAAAGCTTGCTTTTACAGATCATTAACTTTGTACAAAACTCTATTTTGGAATTCTGAAGCTGAATATTAGCTTTTTTTAAACTCTTGCTTTGATAGTCATTAACCTTCTCATGGGAAATAGATGTTCCTGACAGACTATGAGAAGTTCAGTATGAGGAAATGCAGGAGAAAAAGCTACTTAACCATATTAAAATGTTATCCCACATAGATTTTGAAAAAAGGAAAAGAATATAATTGTAGGTAAGTAAAACAGTTAAGTTAGTGACAATATAATTTGTTATACTTAGTATTTTTTTAAAATAACTTTATTTTGGTACTGCACAGTTTGTAAGTAGAAAGCCAATTTAATCAATTTATGTCACTGTATTCATGCTTCCTAAAGTGTATTATGCCAAAATGCTCTAAGAAAGTGGATTTCACAACTAATCAGTTTGCAAAATGCTGCAAACTGTATATTCCTCTTGGAGACTTATAATACATAGATATTATCATTATAAATCCTGCTGCAAAAACATTCCTCTAAGATAAGCTAACAGGAGTTTCTAAACCTCATTAGTTCATAGAAAGCTGCTTCATGTAAGTAATATCCTTTAGTATAACACAAGACTTGTGTTCTCTGGAAATGTTTTAGAATATTCGAATCTAAAATAAACCCCTTATGTGAAATATGTAATGATTGCCAAGTGTAATAGATAGTGGTGTCCCAAAGCTCCACCTGGTGGCTCATAACTGGTTCCAAGTGACCCAGGTTCTTCTCACTCACTGGCAAGGTCAAGGCTGCTAGATGCCTCAGGACCCTTTAGGCAACATGTCCTTCTCCCCTTTACCCTGGACTTGGCTGTTCTGCCCTTGACGTCTGCTTTTATATCAAGCCCTTACTTTCTGCCTATATAACTAACCAATGCCATTGATACCAAGGATTGTCTGCTTGCCTTCAGTTCATCCCAGAGGCAACTTCTTAGATCTCCCTGGAATTGACAACAAATAGATGATAAAGAAACTGACGTTCCCCACTCATAACCAAGCTCAGGCTTCCAGGTCAACTTTCTGAGACTTCTGCTGATGAGGAAAGTTGGAGCTTTTGAAGCAAATGGTTTCTAATGTCAGCACTGGTGACCAGATGGCAGCTGCAGGAAGCAAGGACATGGCTTTGCAAACCCAAAAGGCGGACACATATTCCGCAGAGGATTTCTGTGTCGTTTCCTCACATAGTCTTGGAAAAGTTTTCAAATTCTGTGTGAGGCTAGTCTTGAAATTTCATATTTTTTTCTGGCCACATCGCACAGATGAAGCACATGCATATTTAGAGAGGGTGGCGTTTCAGATGCTCTTCCCTCTTTTTCGCTTTCTCACAGTGAAAGAGTGTATTGTATTTGAAAATTAAGCCTCATTCTATAGGTGTGCGTATGATCAATTGTGTATAGATGAGCATGAGTGTATTCCATGGAACTTGTTTTGGTAGATATGAGTCAGAAGAGGGTTCTGTAGTCAAAAAATCTTGGAACTGTGGGGATACTAGTAGAAATATTGGTGGGGTCAGAGTGAGAGGGAAGGAATGCCAGAAAGTTAACGGATTATCCACAGGTAGTGGAATTATACACCCACACTCAAGCCACAACCTCACAATAGGTGGGATGTACTTCTTTGCCCCTTTGCCAGGGTTTGATCATGTGTCTTGCCTTGGCCGATGGTATGTTCGCAGGTCTGACATGAGCAGAAGCTTGAAATATGCTTATGCAAGGGTTTTTCCTGGGTGGCTGCTGCCCTTTCAGTCTGGGTGCCAGAGTAAATACCCCAGAAGCTGACCTGAGTACAAGTCATAGCACAAAGGGTTGTGAGCAAAGAGGAGTCACTCACATGCATTTATGACTTTGCATAATGCCGGTTTATTACATGGGACCTCCCCAGTAAGCCAATAGAGTCCCTTGAAGGTCACACCACACAGAAGGAGATCTTACATGATAGAAGTGAGCAGAGGGAGTGTCCGGCACAGAGTCCTGGTCACTGGTGGTACCCAAAGATGGAGAGGCAGGCGCTGGTCTCAGGCCAGGCAGCTCCAGTAATGACACATGTTCTGTGGCATGGTCCTGCGTGTGACCTATGGTACATCCAAACTTGGACGTTCGGTGTTTGGAGCTCTGAGTTCTCATAGTCCCTAGGAATGGAGGTCCTACTCATATCAGTGTCCAGAAGGAGTCTTTATCCAAGTGTCTATACTTGTGGTTTTGAGTGTTCTGGGCTTCTCCCAAGGGCATTTCAATTGCACCCATTTCCTCAGTCTTGACATAGCGCTTGACATACTGTCATGGCTGACAGTGAGTCCATATTGGATTATCAAGGGTATCCAAAATGTTCACTCTACTCTTGCTTTATATATTAAAGTACAGCCCAGCCAATCCTCAGCCTAAAGCAGAGATGCCCAACTGAGTTCAGCCTAGCTCAGCAAATCATTGTCAACCTGCAGACATGTGAGTATTAGAATAATGGGTGGGGCAAGGGAGAGCAATGGGGGGAAAATAGGATAAATGTAGTATAACAACAATAAATTAATTAAAAAAATAAATACTTGCTGTAAACCATGGGATTTGGGCAATTGTTTGTTATGGAGTACCACTGTGGCAATGGCTGCCTGATGTACTGGGTTAAACAAAGTTAAATAGGTTTCTCTATTGCATTGTTTCTTAGAGACCTTAATATTCTATGTGCATTGAAAATCTTTAATATGGCCATAGAATGGTTAGCATTTCCCGCAAAACCTTTATTTTTCAGAACAATTTGTGCACCAAGGCAGGTGGAGATAAAACCACATGTGGCTTCTAGGGGAAGCATGAGTAACCTTCACTTTGTCCCTTACCTCCCTAAATCTAACACACACAGTGAAATCCATCTCAATAAGACTGATTGCCAAAACGATGAGTTATAGCCACATGGTTATTGGGTCATGGTGTTAGGAAGAAGAATTTTGGATGTGCAGAGGGGAAAGGTGGAAATTTTAAGATTGCTTCATGCCTCATCTTCATGCACATAGCTGTTAATACATCTCCAGCCAATATTCATTCTTTGGGAGATGGGTATAAAAGACAGTATGAAATGTGGGAAATCCATGATTTGTTTGAGGTAGGAAAGATATCAGGTAGTGAAGAATGGAATGCAAGGTGTGACAATAAAGTCATCTAACTAGTTACCTCACCCACTGGTTCATCGAGGTATATCTCCTTGCTAAGTTTTTCTAGAGCATCCTTTTCTCTTGTGAGGGCCGATTGAGCTCCCACCTGATTGGGTGGTGCTTCCTGCCTTGAGAAAGCCTAGGGTGGGTGATTTTGGATTACTCTGCTGGGGGTCTCAAGAAGAAATGCCCCATTTTATTCCTGGGTGCACATGTTCCTCAGTTTCTTTCCCTTTGCCTGCCCTTGCCATCGGAGTGATGAAACCTAGATGCCAACATAAAGAGACCAAGGGAACCACTTACTTCTAGCCTTTGGGACAGGAGTTGGAAAGCCATTTCCTGTTTTCCTGGAACCAGATAGTAATTAGTGTAGCCTTTGCAGGCCATTCAGTTTGTATCACAACTACTCATTCCATCATTGCAGTGTGAAGGCAGCCATGGACAATACTTGAATGAATGAATGTGTCTGGGTTCCAGTAAGATTTTACTTACAAGAATAGATGGTGAAATGAATTTGGCCCATGGGCCACAGTTTGCTGACCTCTGTTTTGCGAAATGATTTCTTCTTGCTAACATACCTCTGTGCTTCAAGCCAACCAAAACACATTGTAAAGAAATGCCCTTCTCTGAAATTGCTTTTCTGTACACCTTGCTTATGAACTTACAGTACAAAGTGTTAGCTTTGCAGATCCTGGGCATATGTTATCTTTCTTTGTCTTTTCTTTTTTGTAGACAGGACAACAACAACAACAAAAAAACTTGTGATGCTCTTGTGAGTTAAGCTGTACCCAAAATAATTGCCCCTATTTTGTAGGGTGTCTGACATTTACTTCTGAGTTTTCTACAAAAGACATCTTGGAAAAATTCCATAGCAAAATAAATCACAGAAGGTTAAACATTCAAACTTGATCAACTGCAAAAAGCCAAATCAGACTTGCAAGATAACCACCATGAGACAAGTAAGGCCCTGGTGTGCTGGTGCCTCACTTGTGTATTATAATGGGAGTCGGGATGTTTAGCATGTGGTATGTCAGAGGGATAGCTAGGACTTCATCTTCACGCTAATGAGACTCACACCATCTGTACAATAACCTTCCCGCATCTCTCTGTGTTTGAAACCTTAATGATGCTCTCTCAAACATGGCCCAGATTTCTTTCCTTTTATGAATCGCCTAAGTTTTTTTTTTGCCACCACTACCTCTTACAGGATAACTGCAGGTAGTGCATTTAAGGAAGCTGAAATAAAGAGTCACACAGGAAGCCATTCCCACTGCCCATGATCCACTTAATCACCAGCTCTGCTAGATCACCCATCAGGAAACCACAAAACTTTTCTAAAGAAGCAGAGCCAAACTCAAGGAGAGGAGATTGGACTGTTGCCAGCATGGGGCTGCATTTTCCTGCTTTTGAGTACAAATGGATTCATTTTCAGGCTTGAAAAGGCAAATAATCTTGGGTACCTGCGTCCCTTAACTCACACTGAGCAGTTTCTCCAGACATGATGGGAGTATGAACATGCAAGCAGAGAATTCTGGCTGCTAATTTATAAATCTGTATCCTAAATTCTATCCTATTGGCTGTCCTGAACTCTATGAAATCTAATTAGACAAGTGTCTGTCTGATTTTCTCCTCAAGGCTTATGTGCTTATGTATCTTCTCATTTTGATGCCTAATGAGCAGAATTGAACTCGTGCTTATTAGCTGGTCTTCTTGAGGTCTACAAAACTGCTTCCAGAGTGAAAAAATATAGGTAACAGTTCCAATTAGGAGAATGTGTAACTTTCTTCTAAAAGAACCCAAAGCAGTAGCCTGGGTTACATTTACTCTGGATTCGGTTTTGCTTTTAATACCTCAGACAGGGAGGCTTTCTGAAACAAACAAACAAATAAACAAACAAAAAACCAAGATGCCTGTATTTCATGTTGAAGGCTTTGAAAAGGATCCAAACAAAGTAGTTTGTTATCATTGCTTCTTCTATTGCATTGGTACGAGAGTATTATCTTGTGTGACCTAATAAGCCTATTAGAAGGAATGCATTTTAAAAGACAATCTATGAATGTTGAATATTGCCTCCGATGAAGGCACAAGACCAGATTTTGTTTGCCTTTGTTCCAGCATCCAGTGTCTGTCCATCTCATTTTTTACTGCCAATTCTTTGGGAGATCCATCGTTTTCTTTCTCTTGGTAAAATTCCACTTTTTATCTCAAGAGGTGTCCCTGTTGCCTAAGCCAATCAAATTATTGCATGCCATCTGGCTACCAAGATGAGTTTTAACTGGGTCGTAGGCTCATTAGCAAGCCAATAAGGTATCTTTAGACTTGCTGAGACATATGGAATAGAGGCTAGTGTTCTTTTCACTGGATATGAATAGAAGACAATGTCTCTCTTTGTACTGTTGCTGCCAGGTTGCTCTCATGCAAATGATAAGCATGGGTTCAACATCTAAAAGGCAGAGCCAAGAACTACAGAGGAAAAAAGATTTCTGGGAACTTCATTGGAACCCTGATCAACCCACACCTGACTTCCTTATGGAGTTTTCAGTTATATGAGATAATGAATTCCCTTCTTGCTTAATCCCTTTGGGTTTTATTTCTGTTACTGATAAGTTAATAAGACCTAACCATTCCGATCTGGATGGCCACTGGTCATGCTGAAAGGATCCTATTTTTAGAATGCTAAAACAAGGGGAAGGGGCACCTACTGGGCAGAAAGTCTGGTGGGGGTGGAAATATGTCTAGGATCTGAGGCCCTTTCCTTTCTTGCCTTTAAATTAAAAACTATATTCATCATTAGGCTATGAGACACATCCAAGAAAGCTGTTTAATCTTTTAAAATTATTCTCATTCCGATAACCCAGTTCTGATGTCAGGTCTTACTTTTATCTTCCAAAATCATATCAGAGCTGGCTTAATAACTAAAACAAGCAAACACTCAGATACAAACCAGAGTTATTGTAACAGGTCCTTGGTTTGTCAATC
Organism: Noctilio leporinus; assembly: GCA_004026585.1. Classification (NCBI taxonomy): domain Eukaryota; kingdom Metazoa; phylum Chordata; class Mammalia; order Chiroptera; family Noctilionidae; genus Noctilio; species Noctilio leporinus. The sequence goes on along the minus strand of PVIW01002334.1, from coordinate 88,140 downwards.
TGAGTTGAAACGCTAACATCTTCTATATGGCTGTGTGATAGGCCTCTGAAACTCTGGCCTTTGCTGCCTTGAAAGGGGGCACCGATCCTTCCCACTGGCATCAGATAACTTGACTTTGACCCCAATTCCCACAGTGACTTCTAACCTACCCAGCCTCTGGGATCTGGAGGCTGAACTTTCATCCCCTATCTTGTGGAGTCCACCTTGGTTCAGGCAGGGTGTGACTGGAGCCTCTGCTTCTCCCCAGTGTTGAGGCAAAGTCTTACCTCTAGTCGCACTTCCCTTCTGCCCCTCATTAAACTCTCTTCCCAGGATACCTTAAATATTTTAAACTCTGGTTCTCTGTATAAACCTCTGCTTCTGGCTCCTTCTGTCTCATTAAAGGACATCTGTGGGTTTCCCACTCAGATGGCCCCTGGGACGCCTCTGCTTATGCTCCTTGGGAACACTAGGATGTTTCTTTTTCACAAATAGAGCAGTTATCCTATTTTCTACTCTCAGAAGACTCCACTAATACTGATGTTCTAAGGGTCTAATTGAATGTACAGATGTAAGGAAAAGTAAATAGGAACCAATATTTAAAAACTGGTAGATTTTATGTCACAGGTATCCAGTGTTAAACTAGTTAAAAAAATTAGATGATCTTCACCCTAGCCGGGTCGCTCAGTTGGTGAGAGTGTCATCCTGATGTGGCGGGCTCAACCCCCGGTCAGGGCACATGCAAGAAACAACCAATGAATGCATAAATAAGTGGAACAACAAATTGATGTTTCTCTCTCCTTCTCCCTAATGATCAATCAATAAATAAAAATTAAAAAAAAATTAGATGATGTGGTAGCAATGTTTCCTGAGTCTCTCATTTCACAACTGCAGGATGTAAGTTTCAGGAGCCCCTTTTGGGGAGGGTTTGCCAGAGTCCTTAGCATTTCCCATCCTGCCTCCAGCTCTACCATGCCTTTCTTTTTTCTGCTGTCCAGTATTCCTATTTGAGATGGTAACCTTTTCCCAAGAAAGAACAAACTCGAGTTGTTCTTCGTTTGTTATATCCTGTACACATATAATGGTTTGTTATATCCTGTACATATACAACAGAAATTATAACTCCCTTTGCACAACAGTGCTTAGAAATGTCCCTTGAATCTATGTTGTAAAGTATGTACAAGTGAAATATAGCGCAGTTTCTCAGTGAATGGTCCATAAACCACCAATATGGTTCTTGTTAATGCTTATTAAGTATGTACTTGTAGATTCCCAGACCCCACCCTAGATTTACTGTCACATATTATCCAGGCAAGGCTCTGGAATCTGCGTTTTATATCAGGCACAGTTTGAGACTCACTTGTGAACAGCTGCCTTGAGCGGGCAACAGTGAGAGCATCCTGCTGATGGTGATGGCCTAAGCAGAGGGATGGCAAGGTGTTCCAGAGGGAATAGCACTTAGAAGTTCTGTTGGCCGGCCATGGGCACTGTGCCCCACACAGCATGGGAGGGATCAGCTGGGAAGTAAATAAGCCCACCAATGTGGGCCATGGTTATGGGAGAATAAGGCTGGAAGGAGAGGGACAAGGCTTGTCCCAGGTTAGGTTCTATGGGAGGCAGACTCTAAGATGGAGGGTGGAATGCAGAAGGTTGATTGGGCTGTGTTCTCAGCATCACCTCTGTGAGGGAATGAAGAGGACATGATTGAGAAGAGGGAGAAATTGAACCACAGTCACAACAAAAGGCCTCAGTCAGTCCTGCAGTGGGTACTGGAGCTGGATGGCCTTTCCAATTTGCCCCCAATGGAGGTAAGTAGATGGGCCATTGTATTTTCCATCACCAACCACTGTATATGGTGGCTTCTGAAAAGACAGACTATACCTTGGGTAAGGTGGCTTTCTTCTGTTGAGGGCAGGTCCCATAGAGGGACTCAGCTGAGAGCATTCGGCCTGTACCATTCCCAGCACCTAAAACTGTGTTATTTTTTTAAATGGGAGATTAAAAAAAAAATTGATTCTATAGAGGAGGGGGGAGAGAGAGAGAGAGAGAGAGAGAGAGAGAGCGAGAGAAAGAGAAAGAGAGAGAGAGAGAGAGGGAGATTGCTTTGTTGCTCCTCTCAACCATGTATCCATTGATTGCTTCTTGCATGTGCTCTGACTAGGGATCGAACCTGCAACCATGGTGCATCGGAAGGATGCTCTAACCAACTGAGCTGCCCTCTTTTGGCGTGGAGGGGACAATGCAAGCAGCACACAAAAGCATCTAGGACAGCAAGGTCTGGCACACTGTGGAACCATGGGCCAAATGCAGCCTGCCCCATGTTTCAGTAAATAAGCTTTGATTGAAACACAGCCATGATCAACCTCTTTCACATTGTCTATGGCTGCTTTCCTGCTACAATGGCAGAGTTGAATAGTTGTGTCTAAAACTAAGAAAAGGATTTTTGCAATACCCGAGTAGAAGCAGTCCAATCTAAAGTGTCTTCTCCAAGAGAAGTTCTTCCAAATACTAGGGTCATAGAGAGCAAGGTGAAAGGAGGGGTAAGATGGGCAAAAGGGGAACATTTCTGCTCAGACAGGGAACCTCATTAAAAATTTTGCCTCAACCCATTGGAGGTACAAAGAGTTAACTCCCTGAAGATCTCACTGAGCTAATCTGCAGCTGGGCAGGGTTTTCTTTCTTTTAGAAAATGGGGTCAAAGAAGAAGATCCATGATTATTTTTTTTACCCACATTATATAATTCATGAGAAGCTGAAATGTTTTGTATTTTAAAACTCATTGATTACAGAAAAACAGGATGGTCAACCTGATCTCTCTAGCATTAAACAGGGTTTGTAAATAAAAGGCTTGGCTGTGAACCCAAAGGTCACAGGTTCAATTCCCCAGCCAGGGTACATAACCAGGTTGCAAGCCAGGTCTCCAGCCAGGTCCGTGGCTGGAGGCAGGTGAAAGGCAACCATATATTGATGTCTCTCTCCCTCTCTGCCTCTCTCTTTTCCTCTGTCTCTGGAAATAATAAAATCTTAAAAAAGAAAAAAAAAGAAAAAAAAAAAAAGCCTTGGGATATCCTGGAGCCCTCAGGCCTGTATCAGAGGAAAGATGAGAGTCCAGAGGTGTCGGGACTCAGTCTCCATGGTTATCGAGGGACACATCTGAATGTCTGATCAGCCAGCCAGGATGTGCATTGAGAACGAACAGGGCCTCCCAAGCCACCACCAAGCGCTTGTTCATTTCAATAGAGTACGTGGTGCTTCTTTACCATTCACTTAAAATAGGTAGTTTCTATAACAACGGTCCTTACTTAAGCAGATGCATGCTCATCTCTTTGTTATGGAGGAAAACAATGTTTCAAAGAATCTGTTCTGTTTTACTAATCACTTTCAAGACTGAAAAAGGTGTTCTGACTCATGAGTGCACAGGGGACTAGCTTGTCTAAGTTACCTCCGTGAGCTCTGATTTATTATTTTTGAGTAGAAGCCAGCCCTCTGCAGAGGCCAGAGAAACCCATTTCTCTTGGAGCTGCAGTGCTGTTAGATGCGTTTGAAGTCTTGGATGTGGCCTGAGATGGTTAAAAATGTAAGATACTCAGAATATAGATGACATCCTGGAGGTCTTCAGCAGGACAGCAAGGTTCAGGATGAAATGCAGGCTTTTGAAGGGGGAGGGCATCATTTCTTAAATTGTGACATCTGCCTTAAGGTCACTTGGGGAGCTTAATTTAAAAAGTAGTTGCCTGGGCCCTACCTAACTCAATCTTCCTAAATCTGATTCCCAGACAGTGGACTTTAAAAAAACAAACTCTTTGGGTGATTCTTTTGCACACACGTTTGAGAGCAATAACTTAGCTCAGCTTTTGCACCATTGCTGTTTATCTCATCCAGGGGAAAAGGTGTTTCCATGACCATCTAAAACAAATTGGGGGTGGGGATAAAAAATCACAATGAAGTGTGATGATACATTAGGGTTTAATGATTCATTCAATTTTTTTTTTTTCAAAATTCATTCAACATTTCAACACATATTGCCCACCTACAATATAGGCATGTGCCAGGCTTTGTGGATATCAAGAAATATAGAGAAAGTCTCAAGGAGTTCACAGTATGGCCACTGCTTCCATTTCACAGAAGTCAGACTTTGGTGCCAACTGTTAAGTAGCTGATAAAGATAGGTTGCTTCCTGGTGGCAGAACCAGGATTCAGTTTTGTAACTCCTGAATCCTAGTCCAGTGTCCTTTTGAGTCTAGCGTCTATCTTTTTAGATATAATAATGCTCTTGTTAAAAACAAAATAAGACTTGGCTTGAGATATGGCTAAGGATGTGAAGAAGCACACTCGGCATATCTTTACCACTGTTTTTTTTGTTTGTTTGTTTGTTTTTCTATGTTGCAGCCATCTCTTTTAAGTCAGAAATACTGCTATCACTAGGAAATAATTCTCCCTATAATCTCACTACAATCATGTTCAAGCCTTGAGACTTTCTTGAATGAAAAGGTTCTTTAAAATAAGGCTCTTTGGAAAATTTCCCAAGGAAGGTCTCCTAAAAGGAGGTTACAGAGGACAAGGTCAAGTACTGCAGTGATGCTGAATAAGAGGAAAATGGAGATGAGGCTATTAAACATGGTATTTAGGAAGCCATCAGTGGCCTTGGGGTGACAGTTTCTGTCCAGCGATGTGGACAGATGCTAGAAAGCAGGAGAATGAAGGGGAGCTGCGGGGGGTGGGGGTGGGGCGCAGATAGGAGAATCAAGCTGAGCTCAATCAGATAATCAAGTAATCAAGATAAATGGGCAAAAGTAAACAGTAGGCACTGAGGCAGGGAGCAAAACTCGTCCTAAGAACCAGACAGATCGAGCTCAAGGAGTTGTGAGTTAGAGCTGGAGGTAGGGTCATTTTTCAGAGATGCAGAGCAACACACAGAAACTGGAGTTTGTTTATGCTTAGCTAGGTGGGCAGTTAAGTCTTGCTACCAGGGTAGAGCGCCACAGACAGCTCAAACTCGGAATCTATCTGGAGCTCACCCTTGGCTAGGATTTGCACTTTTTCTCACAGAAGCCCCCTGCTTTCTGTTTCTCTGGTACCATCTTGCCCAGAGTGCTTGCCACAGGAATGGGCTATGTGTGTCATACCCCTCTCTTTGGAGCTTTTGTGGATACAACAAACCGCCCTGACATTTTGTAGTTTAAAACAATCACCATCTACTTGGCTCGCAATTCTATGGATTGGGTGGGTACAGTTGCACTCATGCATGTCTAGGAGGCTCTTCTTCTGAGGTTTGGCTGGCTACTGGCAGAGGCAATGGGAGGTGGCTGGGCCATGGGTTCTCATTAACCAGCAGGCTGGCTCACACAGTGGCTTGGCAGGCCTTCAAGGAAAAGAGGGCAATGTTTCTTGAGGCTGTGGCTTGAAACTGGCACGGCGTCACTTCCACTGCATTCTCTTGACCAACACAAGTCACAAAGTCAGTTCAGACTTAAAAAATGAGGAAATAGATATTTGATAGGAGGACTGAAAAACCATATTGTAAACAGATGTGGCTTTGGGGAGGGGGACAACCAGGGCCACTTCTGCAAACAATGTACCCAATCGTCCTTCTGCTTTTGTGAGCAGACAGAGCCCACCACGTTGAAATGTAAGTCATACTTTGTAGTTTGCACAGAAAAATCGTCTCCTTTTTCTGACGGGCAAGGTCTTTCCCAGTACCCACTGAGTGAACTGGTGCCAGGACAGTGATTCCATCCTTCCTGCTTGGTCTTTGGCCTGGAGAGCAGGCTTCTTGGTACTGATTACCTTTTACAGGCTCTGTAGTCCTTTGAACTTGAAATACTTTTGGTAATAGCTTGCTATCCAAGGGAACCAGTTCTGGGAGGAATGTTTAACCCCAGCAGAAACGAACAATGCAAAATGGCAGTCAAGCCCCATGACTTGTGAGAAAGTCCAACACAAAAATGTCATCGCAACACATTCCCTGATCTCCATGTCAGGAGATGCCCAACAGGACTGTGAAACGGATGCAATTAAGAAGCACACTCCCTGGGTGATGGCCTTGGCCAACCTTGATATGTAGAGAATCTTGCTTTCCTCTTCCACCATCACTGTGCTGATGAGAGCTGCCTTTAGGACTTCTTTGTCATTGAACAAAGCTGTACTTAGTGATCCCCTTCCACAGGATGGCCCTGGAATATCAGATGTGCTTTTCCCTCCACACACAGCCTGCCCTGCGGCCACCATTAACATTCCCCATGTGCCTGTAGTGAGAACCACTAACTAATTACAGAATGTATAATGAAGCGCTTCCTCTTTCAAAGGCTGCAAAAACAACCACGCATTCCTGCCTTTAAGCCCGATTTTACTACTGGTGATTAGCAATATGATTCACTCAGAAAGGGGAGGAGTGTGCTTGGAAGCATACTTTTTGGTTTTCCAACATAATGAAAGGTTGGAAGGTCAGGACAGATTTGATTTATATTTTTCCCAAGGACACCAAGGGACCCCTTCTTCCCATTCTTTTTACAGTATTGTTTAGTTCTCACTGGACTCATGGAGTGTCTGCCCTCCTTGCTGGCTGAGGTCAAGGTGGTGGCATAAGAAAGCTACTTACATTCATGGAACATCTTACAATTAATGAGGCTTGTCTATATCCATATCTCACTTAATATTCAGAGTAACAAAGATGTTCTTATTTCCATTTTATAAGCGGGGATCCTGATTTTCAAGGAGTTTATGTGATTTAGAGTCATACTACTAATTAAAGAATGACTGGGTCCTTGGCTGGGTCAGTATGATTCTAGAATTCTATGAACTTTCTCCTGCAACATTATGGAAAAGGGGAGTAAGTTGGATACATTTTGTTTGGGCATGCATTGCTTGGGGTACCGCATTTAATTTTTCTTGTGTCTGATACAAGTCAGTGTTGCTGTTTGTGATATATGATAATTATCAGGTTGAGAGTGAGAGTGGAGTTATGGCAGCATAAAGCAAACAGGTATAAAACTCATCCATAAAAGAATGGATGTATGGTAGAAAAAATACTGTCTGAATGTTGAGATTTAAATGTGGGGTTGAACCTTATCTACAAGATGGTTTTGCCTTAAATGGCTTAGAAAGTGTGAGGTCAGCCTCAACTGACATGAGGATGCTTCAGAGGAATTAGATGTATGTATGAGGAAGAACTCTTCTGTTATTTCTCTACACACTTCCATAGCACTTCTTTTTTTAAAAAAATTAATTTATTATTATTGTATTATAGTTTCATTTTCCCCCCATTGCTCTCCCCTGCCCCACCTACCCCAACCCCTCTCCCATAGCCAATCCCCACTTCATTGTCCATGTCCATGGGTCATTTATACTGGCTCCTTGACTTTCTCAACACTCCCAACACCAGACGTGTAGGGTTTTTAGTAGGTGCTTGTCATGTACTTCAATTTAATTCTGACAGTGTCTACCTGGAGTTACTATCAGATTCCACAAGTTAAAGGCTCAGGCCCAAAAGACTGCCCCCACTTCACATACCAATCACAAGTCCCAGGTTGTCACCTGTACTTCTGACCAACTAGCCACACGTCAGAGTTCCTATAACCCCCTACTTGGGTTTGGTAATTTGCTAGGCTATCTCACAGAACTCAGGGAAATACTTATGTTTACTGGTTTATTATATAATAAAGGGTACAAATGAACAGCTAAATGAAGAGCTACATAGGGCAAGGGCTAGAAGGGTTGTGGGCACAAGAATTTCTGTGGAGTTGGGGTGCACCAGCCTCCTGGCATGTAAATGTGCTCTCAAACCCAGGGCTCTATGAACCCACAGCTTAAGGATTTTTATGACATCTTCATCATCTAGACATGATCAATTATGAACTCAGTTTCCAGCCCCTTTCCTTTCTCTGGAAGATGGGGTATAGAGCTGAAATTTCTAAGTTTCTATAATCATGGCTTGGCCTTTCTGGTGATCAGTCCCCATCCAGGAGTTGCCTTACTAGAATAAAAGACACTCTTCTCACTCAAGGAGTTGTAAGGGTTTTACGAGCTCTGTGTCAGGAATTGGGCTCAAAGACCAAATATTAGCAAGAACCAATATCTATCTATCTATCAATCATCTATCATCTAATTATTTTACAACACATTAACTGTGAATACCTACCCTCTGCTCCCTCTTTGCCCAGTTCTCCCATTTTATTATCTTGTCTTTTTTTCTTGTCTGCACTAGATTGCTGTCCCATACTTAAACCCCAAACCAGAAAGTGCATGTATATTTAATATATGAATCAATGGGCACTTCTGCTTTCTTGGTTTGGAAAATGAGGTCTAGGAGATTTTTGTTGGAATTTTCAGGAATTGCCAATGATTTCTTTTGTAGATGATGCTCTAGATACCCTTCCCATATCCCAATGGTTTACCATCTAGTGATGGCACCTGCATTTCTTTGTATAAGGGTTTTATCTGCGCGTAGAGTTCACTTTAGCATCTTCTTGGCAGGCTCTGAAAGCAGTCTTTAACCAATGGCTGATGGGAGCTGGTGGATTAATAACAGAGCTCCCTCACCCCTCCAGCAGGATAACTTTGAGGCATGTGGCCTCCAGAGTTCTCCAGTGGGACTGAGCTCTAGGCATCTATTCTGATCACTGACTTGAAAATGCACACTTTCTTTCCTGCCTTCCTTTGCCTAGTCTTCCTTTGATACCCCTATTGGTTTTTCCTTCACCTCACACATTACTTGCATTCAGTTCTATTCAAGGTGATTCAGGGTCTGCTTCTGATCCTTACACCTTAGTAAGTTCTAAGATACCTTTGTACTCAAGCATTAGAGGCACTTCCCTCTGCCAAGTCAATAAACATTTGCTTAATGCCAAATCTTCGCCAAGAACCATGTGTACAGAGCAGAGTCTCCCAAGCGAGTTCTCCAAACTCACTCAGGTCAAAGAAAATTGAGAAATAATGCATGCTACCTCTCTTATATAATATTGCATGTTGTTGAATTGTTTGTATATTTTGGATAATAGTCCTTTAACAGCTATGTCTTTTACAAATATTTTCTACAAATCTGTAGCTTATCGTCCAATTCTCTTGATACTGTCTTTCACAGAGCAGAAATTTTTAATTTTAATGATGTCCAGCTTATCAATTATTATTTTTTTGTTTGTTTGTTGATAGTATCTTTGGTGTTGTGTCTAAAATAAGGTATCATCATAGCCACTGTTATCTATATTATTTTCTAGGAGCTTTATAGTTTGCATTTTACATGTTGGACTGTGATCTATTTTGAGTTGATTTTGTGAAGGGCATAAGACCTATGTCTAGATTCATTTTTTCTTTTTGCTTGTGGATGCATTGTTCTAGCACCATTTGTTGAAGAAGCTATTTTTTTTTTTTTTAAGATTTTATTTATTATTTTTCATAGAGAGGAGAAGGGAGAGAAGCAGAGAGGGAGAGAAACATCCATGTATGGCTGGCTGCCTTTCACCTGCTTCTAGACATGGATCTGGCTGGAGACCTGGCTTGCAACCTGGTTATGTTGCCCTGGCTGGGAATCAAACCAGTGACCTTTGGGTTCTCAGGCTGGCGCCTATCCACTGTGCCACCAGCCAGAGCTGAAGAGGTTATCTTTATTGCATTGTATTGTCTTTGCTCTTTTGTCAAAGTTCAGTGGACCATATTTTTGGGTTCTCTATTCTGTTTCATTGATCTATTCCAGTGCTGTACCAGTTCTCCACCTTTGTTATTCTAAGCATTTTTCTGCTCCAAATAAACTTAAGAATTAGTTAATCAATGTCCATAAAATAACTTGCTTGGATTTTGATTGGGATTGCATTGAAACTAGAGATCAATTTGGGAAGAACTGACATTTTGAAAGTATTGAGTCTTTCTATCCATGAACATGGAATGCCTCCATTTATTTAGTTTTTCTTTGATTTTGCTCATCAGGGTTTTAAAATTTTTCTTATATGGATATTGTAACATTTTATTAGATTTATTCTTAAGCATTTCATTTATGGGGTGCTAATGTAAGTGATAGTGTTTTTAATTTCAAATTTTACTTGTTCATTGTTGATGTACAGGAAAGCGGTTGACTTTTAAGAATATTTGTTTTAAAATTAATTTTGTACAAATTATTTTTTTATCACAATGGAATTAAGTTAAAAATCAATAACAGAAAAAAGTTTGGGAACTCACAAACATGTGGAAATTAAACAACATTTCCTCATAACTAATGGCCAAAGAAGAAATCATAGGGAAAATGAATAAAAGTGAAGACTCAACATACCCAAAATTATGGGATGCAGCTAAAATAGCGCTGAAAGGAAAGTTTGTAGCTATAAAGTACCTATGTTAGAAAAGAACAAAAATCTAATATCAGTAGCTTAATCTTTTAATTTTAAGGCACGAGTGAAAAAAAAAAAAAAAAGAACTGAACCTAAAGTGATCAGGAGAAGAGAAATAATAACAACTAAGGGAGAAATGAATGAAATGGAGAAGTGAAAAACAGAGAAAATCAACAAAACCAAAAGTTTTTTTTTTTTCTTAAAGATCAATAAAATGGAAAAATTTAGCTAGATTGACCAAGAAAAAAGAAGAGGGAAGACTCAAATTATAAATATCAGAAATGAAAATGAGACATTATTACTGTCTTAGTTTGAACTGCTATACCAAAATACCATAAAGTGGGTGACTTATCAATAACAGAAATTTGTTTCTCAAGGTTCTACAGGCTGGGAAGTCTGAGGTCAGGCTGCCAGCAGGGCTGAGTTCTGCTGAGTGCCCTTTGCTGAGGTGCAGACAGCTGACTAGCTTTGCTGCCTCACAGGGAAGAAAGAGCAGGCTAGCTCTCTGGCCCCTAATCCCATTCATCAGGGCTCTAGCCTGATCTCCTAATGACTAAAGGCCCTACTTCTAACTACTGTTACATTGGGGATTGGATCTCAACATATGAATTCTAGGACATTTAGTCTTTACCACACACCTTCCAGGAAAAAAAAAAAAAAAAAAAAGGTTGCTAAAGGAATATTATGAACAGTCATATGCCAATAAATGAGAAATTTAATTAAAATGGCCAAATTTCTAGAAAAACACAAACTACCAAAAACAAATGAGCCCTGACTGGTTAACTCAGTGGATTGAGTGCCAGCCTGCCAACTGAAAGTTGGCTAGTTTGATTCCTGCTCAGGGCACATGCCTGGGTTGTAGGCTGGGTCCTCAGTCACTGATGCACCTCTCACATACTTATGTTTCTCTCCCTCTTTTTCTCCCTCCCTTGCCCTCTCTCTAAAAGTAAATAAATAAAATCCTAAGGGGAGGCAGAAACTAAATCAAGAAGATGTAGAATGTCTGAATAAACCTACAATAAGTAAAGATATTAAATTCATATTAAAAAATACCCACAAAAAATCTTAGAATTCATTCATCAATGAATTATGCCAAACATTTACAGAAGAATTAATACCAATGTGTTTCATAAACTCTCCCCAAAAACAGAAGAGGAGAGAACATGATTAATATGATACATCTGCTTCTTCAGTTCCCAGCCCCACAGTTTTTGTCTCTGGTTTACAACTCATTCCTAACGTCCTGGCTTGCTAACTAAGCACTTCATTTTGGCCTTGGGATCCCCATGTGTGAACTGCCCCTCTGGGCAATGCTGATGAGATGAAACCCAAGATCTCATGCCTTGGGCCCCAGGGGACCAGACCCTGTCCAGCTGAGGTGCTATCTCTCTTTATTACTTCCTTGGGTTAAGAAACGGTTTACCCATCCTGAGACATGGGGCTAAACTCCACTCCCTCATCCCTCTGGTTGTATTTAAGTCAATCAACAGCCATATAGACTCGTCCAGAGCATGTGCCAGTTGGTTCTGGGTCAGCTTCCAGGCAGGATCTGTCTGGTGGCACCAGGTGAAGGGATAGGGTGCAGAGGGGTATGCAAGCTTATGGCTAGCTTCAGCCTTTCCCAGGAAAATGATCCAAATTCAAGAGGTTCTTGACCTTAATAAACAGGATACGTCAATGGCTATTATGATTTATATCAGAAGCTTCTTAGAATAAATAAACTCATAGGATGGACTTATCGCAGTATCTGAAACATAAAAACCCTGTGCAAATGTTAACCATTATTGGTTATCATTTTTATGGTACCTGACCCTTAATGGTGATACAATAAATGATAATTTACCAATATTACCAACTCATGCTGCCCTGCATACCATACAGAGTTTATATGAAATTAGGAGAAAAATAATAAACAAACCTGTGGATTCTTGGTCATCTAAAGGCAGAAAACAAATGCAAGGGGAAAAATTCCTGGCATTAGCTGTGTTTATGATTTTCAAACTATGAGGGTAAAATAGTTGACATGTATAAAAGTATTTTGACTAGTTGATTCCTACGAAAGGTTATGAAATGCTCCACAGTGTTTAACAATACAATCCCTTTGTGGGACTCCAATGTTAGACCTGCTGTGGAATTAATTATTTTTAATGATATAAGAAAAACTTTGTGTCTATATAGATATAGATTTATCATACATTAATAGACGTTCCAGGATGTACATTTGAGACAATTAACATTAGTTATTTCTTATATTTTCTTTCTCATTATCTTGCTAGAGTTGAGGGAGAAGACACTACTTTTTAACTTGAAAGCTATGTTACAAGGGTGAGGTTCCCATTGTTGTTAGTTTACCCTAATTACGCCAGGGAGGCTCAGCCAGGAGCTAAGAATATTTTATTTAAAAAACCCCAAATGAGTTTGTTACCTCTGGCCTCTGCCCCCACTTGCCTGGTGGGATCTTGTTCTCTTCTAAGGGGCTCTGGAAGTCCCTGGCGCAGGCGTCACCTGTGTTCTGGGCATCCCCACCAAGTCTGCCTTTAGCCCATTCCTCTCACCTCCTGACCTCTGATCTGCTGAGGTGATTTCTTCCAAGCCCTGCCCTGCCACTCCTGATGGAGCTGTACAGTCTCAGCGATGCCCATCCTCATCCCAAAGCCACGGATGCCAACCCAGTGTGCCCTGTCACCGAACATGCTGCTGCTAATATCCTCTTAATGGTCCAAGGAGATCAGAAACAAGAAATGCTGTGGTTTACTCACCTATTTATTTCAGCCCCCTTCCTCATGATTCAGACTTGGGTCTACAGGAGTTAGGGGACAATCTGAGGGCAAATGATGTGCTTCTCCCACAGGCACCTCCAGCCCTCAGAGTCTGGGACCCTATTCTTAAAACCCACTCCCCTTCCTCCTAGCCTCTCCTCCATGGGTCCTAGTGCCCTTCAAATGAGGTCCAGCAGCCCAAATATTAAGGCAAACACAACTTGGGATCATTCTCAGACTCTTGCTACCACTAATGAAGCTCAATTAGCAATTAATTTAAAAAATCAAGATGTGTTCTTCGGAGATGTAAGCATCTTACAAAGGAGGTGACATAGTTCCTATTTCCAGAAGATCCTTACAATTTCCTAGCAAGGAGTTTCCCAAACTGCCAAATTGGGTTGATTTTATATCAGTTGTATCCTTGCATGGGTGCGGTAGTCACACCTGGGTTTGAATCCTATCTCTGGCATTTAATTAGCTTTGTGACCTGAGTAAGATGTCTAAGTTCTATGAAATTTTATTTGTTCATCAGTAAAGCAAGGGATTTAAGAAATACCTTCTTTATGAGTTGGTAAGGAGCATTAATTGGTGTATATAAAGTTTTTAATAGAGACTGTGGTACATAATCAACATTACATTACTAAGACCAATTTTTAGCTATCATGGTAAGAAGGCAAACACCATTCTGGTCTATAATAACAAGGGGTAATTTTAATATTTTGTGAAAGCAAAGGGAGATAAAATGAGATGCCTCAAGCCTAAATTTTTGGCTTGAAATTAATATTCATATTAACTTAATGTGGCATTAATATTCACATTAATTTCATACTAGTCACATTGATTTTATATTAGAATAATTGCATAACTTAATATTCATAACTTAATATTCATACACTTAGAATGGGAAGGGGACATGACTAGTTGAGATGGGACAAATTAGCTAGCTGCTGTGCCTTTACTCTGAGGGGTACTCTTAGGGTTGCCAGATATAGCAAAAAAAATGAAAGAAAAAGAAAAGAAAAAATATAGGACACTAAGTTAAATCTACATTTCAGATTAACAACAAATGACTTGCTAATTAAGTATTCCCCAAATGTTGCATGAATATCCTGATTTTTATCTGGCCCTCCCAACTTTCTACTTCTCCTTTCCTGAGGTCCTGGCACCATGTAGCTTTCTATTTTGGACATTTTACCAGACCTCTTGGTTGGTAGATTTGTCTCCCATGTCCATGTCAAATGATCAAAACAACAATTAGCTTGAGTTATGGAGCTCATACATTGCAACAGGGAAAAGCAAAATCTCATAAAACTAAACTCTGGTGCGTGGTTTGTCACAAGGCTGCCGTTTAATCAGTGAGGAGATGCTGGCTGGCAGGCTTCTACCTGGCTCAGATCTGGAGCATCATCATTATTTTTAGTGCTTCTGTAAGCAGCTCAGGATATACTCGTCTTGGTGGCCAATGCTAGGCCAGCAAACACTTGATAAATCATAGTGGTTATTAATATATGTCCCCATACCACCTGGATGCGCTGATCACCTGAGCCATCTCCTTTGCTCCCACTGTGTGAGACACCTTGATGAAAATGCCTATTAATCACCGTGGGCTTTAGGGGCTCAGGATTGGTGGCAGTTAGTTGACAACATTTATCATGGAAGCTGCATTACTTTGTAACAATTACAGAACCATGAGTAAATCATGCTTCCCCCTGCCCTTTTTATTCATTAGAGCCACAAAGACATGTGGAAATTGCTATGGTCTCTTAATGATGTCCCTGTGAAGCTCCTTTTTCCGGACAACTGGGACATGTTTTGGAGACTGGGCAGCCTCAGTGGTGGCAGTTGCTCCTCATCTTTCCAGTAGGAATATGACACTTGAGAGCTTACTTAGGACCTGTGAATGGCCATTTGCCTTCCTTCCCTTAGTAACAGTCTCACTGACTGAAGTTTGTAAAATGTTAATAATAAACTCTACATTTGTAGTGGTTTTTACAAGACTCTTTCATGCATTCCATCCCTTATATAATAGTTATTGTACAATAGCAATCGCTATAATCCCCATTTAACAGGTGAGCAAGTTTTAGGGCTTCCTTACGGTAGTTACACATCGAGGATTAGAATCTAGGTCACCTGAGCATTAGGCAGGACCACATTCTATCTAATGGCTGTGATTTCTTCTTGTGGTCACCTCTAAGAGAGGAAAGTTCATTTCTTCAGCACTTGAAGAACAATTTCATGGTCCCAGAAGAAGGTGTCATTCATATTCAGCCCCAAATTTTAATTAAGACTGTATGGAAATCAACAAATATTACAAATTATCCACTCCTCTCTAGTCAGTTATTGAACAAGTACCAGTACACCATTGCTAATGCTACAAGACAGTGCTCCTCTTCTCTCAGTCTACATAGTAATTATTTTCCAAAATGATAACTATTTTCCCTACTATCGCTATACTTCCAAATATAGTCATCTAGGCATATGTGTCCACTAAACATTCGAAATGTGGCTGATCCTGAGATAAGCTTAATATGAAAAAAAGAATGTAAAATATCTCACTAGTAACTTAAAATATTGAAATGATAGTATTTTTGACATGCTTGGTTAAATAAAATATTTAAGGTTACAGTCACACATTATCTTTTGCTTTTGTTACCATGGCTATTGGACAATGTAAAATTGCAAATGTGGCTCACATGTTACATCTAGCTTCGCTGGACTGTAAGTTCCCTGAGGACAGGTTCCATTTTTCCGCAGTAGTGAGCACAATGTGGTACATCAGATACTCAATAAACATGTGTGGATTAAAGGTATGAAAAAAAGTGGAGTAATACAACAACAATAAAGTTTTTTAAAAAATAGAAAAAAAAGTGGAGGAAAGGCTGTAGCTATATACAAAATAATTGAGGGGGACGTTATAATCTGTAGAACTGTATGAGCCTTAGCGGGGGAAAGGACTGTAGAAGTCATAATGTAGACCAAGTTCTCTGCCTGTGATGGAACACGATTTTTAGGTGTCCTGATGGGTGGAGGGTGCCTTGGCTCTGTAGGAAAAAGTTTAGTGTCTGGGAACCTAGTGCTTCAAGGAAGCACCTGCCCCTGGCTGGACCTTCATTTTCACCAACAGTCCCCACTGCATAGCCTTGGACACACCACAAGAAATGCCAGCACCTGTCAGTAAGAAGTAACTTCTCTCCCTTTTTCCTGTCAGCTCCACTGTTGGCCCCCTTTTGGGATCCTCCCTCTTTCTCCAGACCCTGTTGGTCAGGCAAGGCAGAGCATGGTCTTCTGGGGTTTTGAATTAGTTCCTTCCCAAGATACTACACTCTGTTAGCCATTCCCTTAGCTTCACACATCCTAGCTCTCAAATAAGGAAAAATTAGCTTTACTTTCAGACCAAACTTTGGGGTAAAGACTATTACAAACTTTGGAGGACCAAAATGTCTAGCCATACAGACCCCCAGTATAGCATTTCATAAAGTACCTGGTGGGCAATAAGCCTTCAATAGAATTTATCTGAATCAGTGTGCTCACGCTGCCTTACAGAGGCAAAGTTGAGCAGAATAACCTTCTTGCTCCATGTAAGACTTGGTCAAGACAAAGCTTAATAAACTGAGGTCACTTCTCAATATTTAGGAATACTGAATGCTTAATGGCATGCCTGAAGCTAGAGGTCAGATGTACTGATCTGAGCCTGCCTGACTTGGCCACCACCTCATAACCTAGCAAAGTTCCTTAGAAAGGTCATTTTGGAGCTTTTGTCAACAGTTGCATGGTAACCAGACACAACTGGGGTGCCGGTGGTGGTGAGGCTCTAGATAGTACATTTCACTATTGCTCCCAATAACAAGGCTGCCCGAGGTGCCCTGGGAAAGGACTGGGTAGAGCCCAGCAGCTAACAGGTTTCAGCTGGAAATCAAAGTTTAATTAAAAGTTCCTACAAGGTACACTGATAGGTCCCTCTTTAACACTTCTCTGCCACTATAGTCACAGTGCAGCGTAATTAAGTAGCCCTGTTTCAGCTATCAGATGAGTTTTCACAACTTAAACTAGTTCACTGCCCTTTTAGCCTTCTCGGTTCTCTGGGAAACCGTAGCACTGTTTTGTTCTGGGTGGCAACACAAACTCAGGTTGCCCTGACTTTGCACCCTGTTCAACAATAACGCCTATATCAAGGTAAAAATAATAATGGATGTAGTATACCGCTTTGCAGTTCACGGAACACCTTTATAATCATGATGGAATTTCACACATGAACCGAGGGAAGTACTTGACACTTCCATTTCATAGACGGAGAGGAAATTTGAGCCTCAGAAAATGGCAAGATCTCATTCAAAATCACAAAGCTGATAGTGGAGGGGCCAGGGCACCACACAAGGTCTTTCCACTCTCAGAGCTATACACTTGCTGCCGCACAGTGTTACAGTACAGCCCCTGACATGCCTTCCCAGCTTTTTTCTTGCTGTTCTTCCTGGGTCATCCTTATCTAACCTGCTTGGGCACATCCATGTGGCTCCGTTGGCCTGCTTCTCAAATTGCTGCCTCTGTGTTGTCACCTGGGAAACTCCCGTAGATCTTGGCCCCACTAGAAAGTGTCTACTCACCTTTAAAACTCAGGGGCAGCATTGCCTCCTCTGTGGGACATGAAGAGCATTTGTCCTAACAAATGGCCTTTCTCTATTTCCTGGTCTCTCCACTAGGCTGTGAACACATTGAGGGCAGGGCCTGGTGCTCCTGGCTTCTGCATTGGCAGGACCCACCTCAATGCGCAGAACCGAGTAGAAGTTTAAGACGTGCTTTTCAAAATGGAAGGCCCACCTGCGCTTCTAATGGTTAAACATAATTCAATGGCATTTGATTGATGAATGTGTCATTCCTTTCTGTGGATTGTCACATGCTTGTAGAGGATGCGCTGTTTGGCTGCTGGTGGTGAGGCACTTCACGGGAACGGTCTACCAGTGTTCCAGTAGATCTCAAAGGCGCATTTTAATTTCCATGTGACTGTTTCAGTGAGTTTCCTTTTCTTCCATCACTAAAATTATTGGTGTTTTTTGTTGTGTCCAACTCTTTATTCTTCAGTTGATAACTCCCTAATAGCACATTTGTCTATAAAATTTATCTTACCTATTACAGTGTACAGGGTTCAATTTAGTGACCTTATTATTTGGAAAAAATTTGAAAAATGACTTGTTCTTGGCTCAGGAATGCTGGACACTTTGCAATTTTCTCACCTCTTTAGATTAATGTTAAAAACCATTTATTTTCTCAGTAAAAAAATTTCTTAGTCACTGTAAGTCCCACACTTGTCCTCCATGGAGGTAATAGTCTGAGATGACACAACTTTTCCCAAACTTTTGGTTAGTGCTTTCAGATCTCTTGTCCTTCATAAATACGTCCTGTGTTTTCAGTTAAAAGAGTCTCTTTTAGACAATTACCTGCTAACAATTAGTGTATGGAGCATTTAAATATCAGTGTTGTTATATGTGGTAGATACTGGGAATTACTTTCTCTGAGACCTTGCTAATAGAACCCTAGTTGAATTCCAGCCTCAACAGAGCACTTGCCACTAGGGTAAATGTATCATGGCTTTTTGGCTCTTCTTTCTTAGAGAATTTCTTTCTCTGCCTCCCTGGAAGCAAGCTGGGGGTAGGACTTGGAGTGCAAATGAGTTAAAGGGGAGGTTCTTCAACTTGACCACTCCCATTCCCATTACTTTATGCTTTAGCACTAGGAGGCAACAAACCTAAGGATGAGTAAAGAAACCCTTAGGCTGGTGGGAAGACCAGCAGTTGCTGAATCCTTGAAGACACATTGAGCTGCTGAACTAACCATAGATTCTTACCTCTGGGCTTGTTAAATAATAATAAATAAATTGTATATTTTTTTCTTTAATTGTACTTTTTTGCCCTAACTCCCCTCCCATAAACGGTATACGTCTTTTAAAGTTTAAGCCACAGTCTGCTGGACTTTTTGTTACTTGCAGCCTAATGCACACGGACTTATGTAGGATGGTGAGCATCACATTTCAACATCTATAGCAGTAGGGACCTACCAGTGTAGGGAACTGTCCCTGCTGGTGCTCCTCTAAAATATATTGTGTTTTTCCCCCTGTGTCATTCATTTCTTTATAAGCTCAGTTTGCATTAATTTTTATTTAATGTGTTCCTTTCTTCGGCATCTAAGGTTTTCTCAGCATTTCGTTTTAATATTTCCAGGCACCAGCAGGTAGTAGGTGAACCCACTTCTATCCCAGCAATTGTAATGAATACTTTGTGTTACTTTTCCTATTGTATGACTATCTCTTTGGTCTAGGCCAGTGCTATACAATAGAAATATGAGACCCCCATATATAATTTCAAATTCTCTAGAAGAAAAAAGTGCACACATATGGTAATATAACCATACTATATTATGTGATACAATGATTAGAGTAAAATGTCATTCTATCAAAAGGAAAGAGTATTTAACTCTTTTTCTTTAGAAAAAATATTTTTGCATTGCTTCAGTTTTAATATTTAAATCAATTAAAATTAATATATTGTTCTGGTTACATTTCAAGTCCTCAATAACTATGTGGCTACTGTATTAAGTAGTCCAGGTTTATGCTATTAAACCCTTTTAGGGCAAGATCTGTTTTAAACAGGTTTCAGCTTAGTTATTACTTCTTCCTTGAATGCTTCCCATGTCCTCCAAGACTGGGTTAGGTGCCCCTCTTATGAGTGCTTGCAGCTTTCTGGGCCAACATCTACAGTGGTGCTTACACACCCTGTATTGCAGAGATTTATTTGCTTGTCTGTAGGCTCCTTATAGGCAAAGACTATTTCTAGTTCACTGTCATATCTCCTGAGCTTAGTACAGGGCCAGGCATACTGTAGGTACTTTTAAAATACATATATTGAGTCCTGGCTGGTGGCTCAGTGGATTGGCACTGGCCTGCAAAACCAAAGATCGCTGGTTTGATTCCCCAGCCAGGGCACAAAACCAGGTTGCAAGCCGGGTCTCCAGCCAGCTCCAGAGCTGGAGGCAGGTGAAAGGCAACCATACATTGAAGCTTCTCTCCCTTTCTTCCTCCCTTCCTGCCATTCTCTCTGAAAAGAATGAATAAAATCTGAAATAAATAAACATTGCTCTTTAAATTTTTACTTATTTATTTATTTTATTTTTAATCCTCACTTGAAGATATGTTTATTGATTTTAGAGAGAGGGATGGGGAGAGGGAGAGGGAGAGAGAGAGAGAAACATTGATGTGAGAGAGAAACATCAATCAGTTGCCTCCCATACATGCCCTGACTGGGGATTGAACCCATAACCTAGGTATGTGCCCTGACTGGGGATTGAACCTGCAACCTTTTTGATGTATGGGGATGATGCTCTAACTGAGCCACCCAGTCAGGGTAGGTCTTTTTTTTTTTTTTCAATTGTTAAATTTATTTAAAAAGTTGTTTTGGAGATTTTTTTAAAAAGATTTTTTATTTATTATTTCCAGAGAGAGAGGAAGGGAGAGAGGCAGAGAGGGAGAGAAACATCCATGTATGGTTGCCTTTCACCTGCCTCCAGCCACGGACCTGGCTGGATACCTGGCTTGCAACCTGGTTATGTGTCCTGGCTGGGAATTGAACCAGCGACCTTTGCGTTCGCAGTGTTTTGGAGCTTTCATCAGACCATGAGTTGGTTAATGGTAGGGACCATGACTTATTCATTTCTGTAGTCTGTTCACCTAGCATAATATTTAGTAGATAGTATGCACTCCATAGATATTTGTGAAGTGACTGTTGGTCCCTGACAAAATGTCAGGTTTTGCGGCACTTCTGTCTTTATAGTTGAGGCTGGCTGGTTCTACCTGTAGCCTCAGCTTCTCCCTTGGTCTTTGAGACTTAGGGTCACCTTCTTCTTCTTCTTTTTCCTTTTTTAAAAATAAAAATTTTATTCATTATTTTTCAGAGAGAAGGGCAGGGAGGGAGGAAGAAGAGGAAGGAAACATCAATGTATGGTTGGTTGTCTTTCACCTGCCTCCAGCTACACACCTGGCTGGAGACCTGGCTTGCAACCTGGTTATGTGCCCAAATTAGGAGTCGAATCAGTGACCTGTGGGTTCGAAGGCCAGCACCTATTCACTGAGCCACCACCCAGGGCTTAGAGTTATCTTCTGAAGACCCATATCTGATCCTCCAAGCTGGAGTCTGCCATGCTTCCTCAGGCTGGTTGGTGCTGGAGTTGGTCTTGGGCTTGTCAGGCTCCCTTTGTCTCTGAGCTGGGCCTCCCTCTGGAATGCTTCATCCTGGATCACGCCTTACCTGGGCTTGTATGCTGACCTGGGTTTATGCATTATGGTGTCCTGGTGTAGACTGATTTCTAACCCACAACCATGTTTCCCCAGTCTTCAGATTTCCTGTTCCACCTATTAGCGTAGATTTCCTCCCAAGTTAAGGTCAATTTAGTTGCTTGAGTTGTATAGCAATCAGGCACACCTCCAGGGGGCAACATTGACTTGCAATCACCCTAGATGTGAAGAATAATTTTGACAACATTCCAGCAGATGGCAGTAAAGTGTTTTGAGCAAGGGGTGTCTTTTCCTAGTTTGCACAAAGTCCTGGAACAAGCAGGTATCTGGTCTGCCAGTGGGGTCTGCCTACAACTCTAGTAGAAGAGTCTAGTTGAAGTCTCTAGTACCTTTCCACTTGTCTCTTATCTTGTCAATCATACCTGGCCAGGTATAGAGAAGATATGGTAAATAGGGAACGCCTCATGGTTGGGGAATGAAACATTTCCTGAAGACTGTTTCCTGTTTCCAAGCATCACAATGTATTGATCCAAGGACCCAACTCCCCCTCCTTCCTTTTTAAAGAGAAAGCTGTTTAAGACCATTAATAGGATAGAAGAAAGAAATGAAAGGGTTCCAAGAGAAGGAAGGAGCTAAAATGTTTGTAATGCTAATTTTCCTTTTAGGCCTAATTGTCTGGATTTGGAAATCGTATTGAATTGTGAGAGATCTATAAAGCTCTGAGCATCTCTATCTGTGAGAGTCCATCAGGAGGAGTGCAGCCCTCTGATGGTTGACTCTCATGATGCATTGCAGAGTGCATTTGGGAAGGAGAATCTATAACCACACCCCTGCATGTCTCAGGCAAGAGGGCATATTACAACATGCAGCATTCAGTCAGTTCTGTCCTGTTTCACCAAGCAGTGTTCATCCCAGCCAATCCTCTTGATCCCCAACTTTCTTGCAAGGGGAGCGGAACCAGTCATTATCTTGTTTGGTTTTGGTAGCATTGGACTAATCCAGGTTATTTCTTGGTGGTATGTAGGCCAAGTTGGTATTGGGGGTTGTCAGGTCACTCACTCCCTGCTGCTTGGGAGAACTGCCCTCTGACTAGACAGGAGAGGTTTACTCAACTTTCTTTTCAGAAGCTATGCAACAGACATGTCTAAGATTCAATGGAACTTGTCTCAATGTGAGACGTCACTGAAGGTGTAATGAGAAGTAGGTTCTCAGCGTTGGCCTTGCATTTCCAAGTAGTTATGTAGCTTCAGGAAATTCATTCTTTCTGGACACTCCTCTTGTACCAAACACAAATTTTGAAAGAGGGAGAGCTTCCAGAATTCTCTGACTTTGGGCGCTGTACAACCTGGCAGACATTTTCAGTACAAATGCTAAATCACTAAGAGTAAGAATAGCTAGTGCCTGGTGCCTTGCTGCCCATTGCCTATAATGGTCTCAGAGTCTTTCTTAACACAATGCCCTGGAGGCCACTATCGATTCGTTGAAGTTAGCTTGCAAGTTGGAATCTTCTGGATATCCCAGGCTGTGAAAATTCAGCATTCTACCTCTCTCATCACATTGAAATTTCCATTTCCTAATAGCTCCTCAAACTCATTAGTTTTTCATGAAAACAGGCCTCTTAACAGACTCAGTAGGATAAATTCCCATTCCCAGTTTTTGGCATAAATCAAGGCAAGGATGTGTAAATGTGAAAATAAATTAAATGAAATAAACAGCAACAGTAAAGACAGAGACTATATCCATGTATTTTTAAAGATTTTATTTATTATTTTTAGAGAGAGAGGAAAGGAGAGAGGCAGAGAGGAAGAAGACAGAGGCTATATCCATATTAATGAATAACATTGAGCTTATGTTATATTAAGTAGGAAAAACAGAGAATTTTTTAAAATTCCAAATCTAGTTTGGCAAAGCATCGTCATATCTCAGAATAACGGGAAATGTCCCTTTGGCTAACTACGTATTAACAATTCTGTGTTGCTCACTTGAACACTGAAGGCCTTTTCTTTGTCTTGGTGTAAACTGATGGAAAATAGCCCATAATCTATGTTCCCCAAGGGCGGAAACAGACATGTTTAAGGCCTCACATCCTATATACTTTTATGTTCATCCCTTGAACCTTATTTAGATCCAGTGTGGTATGGTTGGACCAGAACCTATTGCATGGTCTCAGTTTTCACGAGTGGTTCTCAGACTTTATTGGTGATGCACTCTCCTAGGGAGCTTGCAAAAAGTACGATTTCTTGAGCCCCATCTCCAGAGAGTCTGACTTAATAGGTCTGAGATAGTGCTCAAGATTATAATTTTTTATCAAGTCCCGGATGATCCATAGATCACAATTTGCAAAATAGTTGTCTGTACTTTGGTGAAATAGTTCTTTTCTGGACTTAAAAAAGGATATTGATGCCTTCCACTTTTCATGTAAGTGAGCCACGTGGTTTACCTGTGGTGCTCACTCAAGAAGCTATAAGCAGGATAGCAGTAGTTTTTGAGTATAAAAGCTCCTAACAGCAAAAATAACATGTTCATATGATAATATTGGACTTTTGGTATCTACTGATGGAAAGTATGTATAATAATGAGAAGATTCTATGAATTCGGTAACACTTCTAAATGCATTTATATTTCCCCAACAGCATCTATGCACATTTAAGAGTATTAGTGCATATATGTGTGGAAGATATGGTTTATTTAATCTACTTACAAGGATTAGGAAACCCTGTGAAAGAATTCTATCAGTTAACCCATGAGTCCCTCATCCTGTCCTGAGTATTTTTGCTGCAAAAGTTTGAATCATTTGGAATAAGAAAAAGCCCAAGAAGATTTGTGTTTGAATTCCAACAAGGACACACACTGGCTAAGTTACATAGCTACTTAACCTATATGCCTTAGTTTCCTCACCTGTGAAATGATGATGGGTTAGATATTCCTAATGGTTTTAATGTAATGATTGAGTGATATCATATATGCACAATTATTGGCCTGAAGTAGATAATGAATGTTATTTTACTTTCTCTTTTAGAACAATCAATGAAGTGACTCCTATAGACTTGTAGCCCAGGAGAATGTGAAGCTTTATGCTTTCTCTGTTGATTCAGCTTCAGTGTCCCAAAGGCTTTCCTTTTCTACATGAGATAGTTTGCAGGACTTTCTAGTGGGGGCCATGCTGGAACTCTTTGTCCTATGTTTCTTTCGTGACTTTAAAAGCCGATAAGCCACAGCAATGCTGGGAAAGAAGGTGCAGAATTGGCGTGGACTTCTGCTGGTTGTCAATATCTGACACTATTGTTCTTCATTAAAAAGATTCTTGGCACTCGAGGAATGATATAGAACAAACAACCACCCCATCCCTTTTCAAGGAACATCATCCATAATTAGTGTGTTTTTGTTCTTAATGTTCCCAAGTCAGGCCTACAGATGGAGCCAAGGTTATTACATCCACATGGAACCTTCTTTTTCCCCTCTTGTCAGGAGAGAGCAGGAGGAAGGTTGTGCTTCTCTCTTCTTCTGTAGCTATTCTACAGTTTGACACTGAGAACACTCAGGGTTGGGGTTTAATTTGAATATCTATGGTATAAAATTACCAGTGTTCACATCTTTTAGCATTTTCCTGACAAATTAATTGCCAATACAATTTTCAGCAGTGGGTGTGTGTGGAGAGTGGTAGGGATGTAGAGTCAGTTTATGGGAGGTAATTACGGGTGCCCTTTGCCAGGAAAGAATAGAGATGATAGTAAAGAAGCTGCTGTTTTGGGTAAGTAGCACCTGCTCCTTTGCCTGCTGCATAGACCCATGGACCTGGGAAACACATAGAATCTGGAGGATTTTGTGCCTACCTTTGGTACATGCAATTTAATCTCTTCAACATGGTGTGATCTGTGATTGCTGCAAACATTCTGAGATCACATGCTGTGTCTCCCTTACCTGGTTCTTAGGTCTTTGATCCATTTCATTCAGCATTTTGAGTCTTCAAAACACCAGGACAAAGAAGACCAACAGCAGAACCAGCTAAGGCAGAAGGTAACACTTTTGTTGCATGCCTGAAAGTAACTGATCTCTGTGGGATGTGGGAAAATATTCCATTGAAAATATTTGATAAATAGTCTCTGCTCATTACCAAGCCTTCATTGAAAAACCATTTCCCTGAAATATAAATGTTAAGACAAGGTACACAAATTCCTTTCTCAGCTCAAGCCTCTCACAACAATTTTAATTTTCTAGTGTCAAAGGCATTTGCTGCTGGAGTTGTTTTCATTTTTACTGTGTTTAAGTGTAAAAGCAACAACCACAAATATCTAAGTAGACAAATAAAAGCCAATAAAATCACAAACTGGGATGAGAAAGGAGTAGAGCTAGTAAAGACCAGAATAGATATAAACCCTAAACATCCTCCTTAAAATTTTCCAACTGTTTAAAATAGTAGCACTTTTATAGACTTCTTCTCATCATCCCAAAGGTGTTTTTGGAAATGAAGTGTTATAATATTGTGACCAAAAAAAAAAAAAAAAAAATCCCCCCAAACTAAAACAAAAAACAAACAAAACAACCCAGCAGAAACAGAGAGATGTGCACATTTGATTCCATTAAGTCTTGTACTCAATTTTTCTCTGTGATGTCAGTTGCTTTTAAAAATATTAAAGGTCCAGCGAGGATGAGATAATATTTCTGGCACTCTCATTCCTAGAATAATGGGATTGAAGGGAAAGGAATGAGGCTATTTTTTGGCCAAGGTTAATGGACAGGATTTTACTTCTCGATGAATTTGGATTTTATCACCCAAATTATCTCAGCTACAAGGCTTCTACCATTTTTCCTGGGAGACAGGTCCAGTTCCTCAGGACTCTTACCAGAGTAATCAGTTGGCAGATGCCAGAGCTGGGTGGAACCATCTACTTCAATCTCATTTCACAGAGGCCCACGGATGATTGGTCAGCGGTCTTGCTCAAGATTGTCAAGCAAGTTGGTAATACAATTAAGGCTAGAACCTAGACTCAACAGCCTTTCAGGCAGCAATGAGCAAATGTTATAGGGCTATAGTCAGTTATTTCCTATGGATATGGGCCTTGAATTCTTAATTTGGAAATCGACTTTGCTCTACAAAATTTTCAGATTATAATACACATATCTTGGTGCTAACAGTCAGGTGGAGCTGGGAAAGGAGAGGAGAGAGTGAATATTTATTGAGTACTTACTATTGCAAGGCAATATAATTTACTATTGCATGTAATTTGTACATCTCCTTAAAAAAGGAGGATAGTATTCCTATTTTATTTCATATTTTATTTTACTGTTGTTCAATTACAGTTGTCCCAATTCCTGCCGCCCCCCATTGCTCTCCCTTGTCCCACCCATCCCCTGTTCCCACATATTCCTATTATATAAATGAGAAAATCAAGACTTGGAGAAGTTAAGCATTTTACCCAAGTTCCCTCAGCTGTTAGTGTGGAATTTAAACCCATAAACACATGACTCAAAGTCCACCTATAATCTTTCCTTTTACTGACTTGTTTCACCCCCTTCCAATATTATTTTTGTTATTTCTGGGACCAGGAAAATAAAAAAAAAAAACCAACCAGGATCTAGATAACCAGTCATACCATTTAATGCAGGCATTTATAGTGCATCTATCAAATACTCAGCTTTGTGCTGGTTGGGGAGAAAATACCAAAGGGATATGAGACATTTCTGTAACTGAGAAGGGCTCCAGAGGTACAAGGACATCAGATAAAGGTGGCTTTCCATTGCAATTAGCAGGAATTTGAACATTTTCCCCATGACTTAAAAGGCTCTACATTCTTGCTACTCGTGGTGGGCTTCATGGACCCACAATATCAGCACCATCTGTTAGCTTATTAAAAATGTGGAAT
This sequence comes from Noctilio leporinus, assembly GCA_004026585.1. Lineage (NCBI taxonomy): Eukaryota > Metazoa > Chordata > Mammalia > Chiroptera > Noctilionidae > Noctilio > Noctilio leporinus. Next base: position 60,944 of record PVIW01002334.1, on the reverse strand, counting down.
CTAATGAACAAACTGAACTAATAAGCAAAATAGACACAGACTCTTAGATAGAGAGCAGGATGACAGTTCTGGGGCGTGGGTTAAGGGGGTGGAAGGAATGAGCAAAAAGGAAAAAGGACTCAGGGACATAGACAATAGTGCAGTGATTGTGGGGGTGGAGAGAGGAAGATATAAGGGGGATAAATGGTAATGGAAAAAACACAACAAAAATAATAATGAAAAGTGGAATCTTAGGCCCTGCCCCAGATCTATGGAATCAGACTCTGCATTTTAACAAGATGCCCAAGTGATTTGTATTCATTCAGGTTTGGGAAGTGGAGCCCACAGCCTCTTGGATATTATTACCTAGTCACAGTAGCCTTCTTTTTGCCCCAAACATACTCTCTGGCTTCTACCTTGGGGTCTTCGGGGTCTTCATACTTGCTAGTCCTGTTGCCTGACTGCTCTGTCTCCAAATTATTCATGGCTCTCTTTTGTTACTTGGGAGTTCAGCTCAAACAGTATTTCCTCAGAGAGTCAGAGTACTGACTTCTGGGGAACTGCATTACCCTGCTGTATTTTCTCATATCATTTATTCTCTGAAATTAGATAGCACATATTTGTTTGTTTACATGTTTATTATCTGTCTCCTCTGACTGGAGTATTTAACTCCATAAATGCAGGAGGCTTTGCCTGGTCTGACCCAGTGTTTTATTCCCCAGCACCTGGAACACTGCCTGGCTCAAAGTAGCTGTTCATTAAGTGTTTCCTGAATTAGTAAATGAATAAACAATAACCAGGCCTTTTTTTTTTTTTTTTTTTTTTTTTTTTTTTTTTTTTTTTTTTTTTTTTTTTTTTTGCTGTTGAAATTTCAGCATGTTGATATCAAAAACTAAGATTTGCAAACATTTATCTAACCAAACTATCAATTTGCACAACAATGTTTTGTGCGTGTGTTTGCTGGTTTGAGATAGAGTTCCATCGGGGGCTGCAATTTCATGAATCAAAGAAAGAAAAGCTGTGAGAGAAAAAAAATTTTCTTTTTAAACTTCTGCCAATTTTATATAAGTTAACTTTGTTAGGGTAGCATTTGTGGATTTGTCTGTACAGGTGAGTTTTTCTTTTAATAGATTTTCAGCAATCCCCTTGGGCCATTCAGATGTTCCCCTTTGACATAGACAAAAATGTGACTGCAAAGCTTTCCTTTTTATTTATAGGCACCTACAGTTCAGTGGTTTATTTCTTGGTTAAACACACCAGTTTGGAGAGAGTTCATGCATACTTTACGAGCTGGCCCTGCAATAATGCCCCGTGGAGCTTCCTGGGATGAAAGGCAAATGAAACTGCTCTGAATTCTGATGAGACATCCTGAGGAGGGGTCTCCCACCGGCTATGCACGTAGCCCTACAAAAAACAAAGTGAGAAAGAAAAAGTGTTTGATACTGAATACATGTCAGGTGACTTAGAACACACACTCTCATTTTAAGTCTCATAACAAGGCTACGAGGTAATCTGACCCATGTACAGAGTGAGAAATGAAGATTAAGAGGTTGGCTTGCTGAGGGTCATCTTACTGGTAAGTGGCAGGGCTGGAAAGTTAAATCCATGTTATTTCCATTATACTACTGTCTCATCTTAGTGAAACTCCATCCTCTCCCATTCACTCTTTTGGGTAAGAAGATACGAATGCTACACTTTCATACGGATTTTTTTTTGCATGTGGGAGCCAAAGTTTCTGCTGACATTGAAAGAACACCTCAGGGACTCGTGCACTACACAGGAGTGATGAGTGATGGTGCATTATCTTCAGGGCCACGCAGGCAGAGGATGCTATAGCTCTGAGTGGGGAGGAATCCAGAGATAAACATTTTGTTTACCTCTGAGGACTGCAGCATTTTTAGTCAGTAAGTCCAATCAGAATATAATTTACTAAGATTCAGAGAGATCAGCCATTGGGTCCTCCCCCACCACACACACATGTATATGAGGTCTATCCAGAAAGTATGGAGCCAAATGTTGATATAATTAAAACCATTTGTGTGGCTGGTACTTTTGGGACAGACCTTGTATTATTTTATTAGCCAGACACTGATAATCATTGTTAAGTGATTCAGATGCAGTGTTTTGTCAGATGCAACCTAATCCAGATGCGATGTTTTGTCAATAGAGGAGAAAGTAATTTTGAGGGCAATCTGGTATTTAGATGACTGTACTCTCCACCAGTCACCTGAAGGCAGTGAGAGGCGAGGGAAGGGCTGCTTGGATGTTCTCCCACCCCATTAGATTCTACCCCTAAGCCCTGGCCTCCTGAGAGAAGTTCTGAAGCCTTCATTTCATGAGGTGCTTGTTCATTTTGCATCTTTCCCCCTTGAAATGGAATCCCTAATTCTATTCTAGTACCTATTCAAAAGTCCAAGACAATAAAGATTTCCAGGTGAATCCAAATGGCTTCCTGGATTCCCAGAACTTTCTTTTTATATGCCAAGAGGCCACTGTGCAAATAAAACTAGTTCTGTATTTCATTTCCTTGCTAAGTGCCCTGAAATTTCCTAACACATGTTGGGTAGTTCCCAGTAGATGGTGCTCACCAGCAACTTTCTGAAAAGGTACATCTTAAGCTTTGCCAAAGTCCTGTACTACTAAAAGGTTTTGAGTTGAGAGCCATTTGGAAGACTAGAGCTTTGTTAAAGATACATTTTTGCTCCTTCCCTGAGCAAAATTTATTTATTGCCCATTCTTTCAAAAATCAGAATTCAAAGGGCAGGAGGGAAGGTTGCTTTTCTTTAGTTTATTACATTGCTTTCTTTAGTTTATAAAAGTTGTAACTGTAGTATCTTCTGTGGCTTAGAAGGAAAAATGAAATAAAACAAAACAAAACCACAATTAGAGAAGTTTTGTCCCCCTTTTTTCCACTTAGAGGATATGTCATATCCCCCTCCTCTCCTCTGGCTATGTTGTCCCCAGAAGTTGTCATTTGGATGTCATTTGCTTAGAACTGGAAGCCCCCTTCTTGAAACAGGTGTTTTTTTTAAGCATCAGTGGGAGGTACCTATAAATTCCCTCTTCATCCTTGATGTGCCTGAAGTTTAGTCTCAGTAGGATTTTAACAAAAGGTAGGCACCATGTACACCATTGCTTCTATGGAAAATGAATTCTGAATCCCTCCCTTCTTAGTAGACCTTCAGGTGCTGAAACAGCTTTCCTGGTACCAGTAACTCTTTGATTTGTCATCCTGGATTACAGATGGGGACTCTCACAAGCCTTTATACTCTGTTATTCCCCAGTGGGCAAAAATGGGCAGTTACCTTCCCGTGGCAAACCTCAGCTTCCTTCCCACCCAGGACTTTGGGAGTCTACTGTTCTCAAATCAAGTTTCACATCAAGTCTCCCTTTGTGTCTGTATCTTCTTTCAGTAATTGAGTCATCCTATCTCTGGCAGGTGCAGCCTCACAATAAGTTGTAGTGCTTTAATCACATTAAAAAAAAATCCATTCTGAAGGATATCTGGAGGAAAAAAATTGAAGCAGAAAAGGGCTAAGATGAAGTTCAGGAGGTAGGAGAATCAGAAGAAAACTTTGATGATGAGTAATCCACTAAAAATCTTCTTTTTGAAATTATGGTCATTTTTCTCATCAGCTGATGTGACACACCACTCTTTCTATATTCAGACCCTGTCTGGTCTAAGCAGAAATGGGGGTCTTTAGGTTGAATCTCAATGTCTTAGGTCACACTGCTCAGTCTGATCTTAGCACAAAGTACAAGTGTATTCTCAGAGGGATGAAAATATTGCTAAGTCACAGAGGGATGAAAATATTCCATCTTAGTGCTAACTACACAAGAGAAAATAAGGTTCTCTCAGTAATAAGCTATTGCTAGGTATATGCAAGAGTCATCAACTGGGTATTTCTTCTTTCCTTTGTAGTGTTTCCTCCCAGAGGGTATTCTGTTTAGATCTCTCATTCATGCATGCATTTGATGAACATTTACGGAGCACCTTTCTATATGTCATGTGCTCATCTAGATAAGAGACTGGAAAACTGTGGTCTATGGGTGATATCCAGCCCACCACCTGTTTTTGTATATAAAGTTGTATTGACACACAGCCATGCTCATCTGTTCACATGTTATCTATGGTGCTACAGTGGCAGAGTTGTGTAGTTGGGAGAGAGATTGTTGGGGCTGCAAATTCCTTTATGGAAAGGCTTCTGTTCTCAATGAGGAAGCTCCAGTGCTCTGTTACCTTAACTAGATAACATTTTGGGGAGGAAACACAGTGCTGGGGAAGTAATAAGTAAGTGAACAATTTTTTTACAATGCACCGCTAAGTGCTATAAAGCATATATAAAGGAAAGGTGGACTGGAGAATTCGTAGGGGACAGAGATGCTGCTTGAGATAGGCCTTCCTGAAGGAGTTACGTGTGAGCAGATCTACCCGAATGATGGGGGGAAGCACACACAACTGCAGAGATCTGGGGAAGAGGCTCTGGCACACAGGGTGGGGTAGGGAGAGCCTGAGCAAATGCCTGGTCTGGAATTAGGTTGGCATATTAACGGTAGAGAGAAAAGGTAAATTTGGTTGAAGTAGAAACGAACACTGAGAAGAGTGGTAAAGGATGAAGTCAAATAGATAGTTAAGAGCTAGATTAAAGGGGCCCTAGAAGCTAGGATTAGGCATTGGATTTATTCTAAATTCACTAGAAAGCCTTTGCATGGTTTGAAGGAGGGTAGTGACATGGCCTCATACATGTTTGCATGTTTGCAAAGATCATTCTGGCTGTTAGGAAATGGGTTTGAGGTAGCAAGAGTGGAAGCAAGAAAAAACCCCAGTGAAAGGGGATGGAAGCAGCGGTGATGATGAGAAGTGGGTTGATCTGGGACCCCTTTTGGAGTTATGCTCAATGGGACATGCTAATGGATTAGATGTGGAGGATGAGGGAAAGAGAGGATTCCAGGTGACTTTAGTTTTTGGACCGAGCAACCGAGGGGAGGGGTGGTGTATTTATGAAACTGGAGAAGACTAAGGATAGGACAAATTTGAATAGACATGTGGATAAAAAGTTTCATTTTAGGAAAATTAACTTTGTGATGCTGCTTAGATATCCAAGCGTCTCTAGATATCATACGAATGATTGGTTATATACTTTGGTTGTGATGTCAAAATTGGAGTGGTGCCAAAATTGAAAAGAATTTTAGAATCTGTTGCATGTTGCTGGTTTTCATAGCCATGGGAACAGAAGAGATCCCCAGGGAAATAAAAATACTTGTAAAAAGAGGAAAGGGCTACTGAATAGCTATAAATATGGCAAAGATATTCTCACAAAATTAAGATTCTAATTCTTTCTTGGCTCCTTACCTGCCATATTGCCCTTTTATATCTGGTCCTTGGTTTCTTAATTTTAAAAATATTAAAAATCTATTGACATTTAGCCTCTGGTTTAAATAATAATTATTTGCCAAATCATGTTTTTTGGCCAATTCTAAGTCACTTCTGCTTGGAGAAGCAAAACTCCATGTTTTTCATGGGCTCTTACTTGAAATCATTTCCCAGCCTTGTGTATCAAGGAACAGAAATGTTGGGGATCCAATATTTGGAAACTCTTGCTTGATCTAGATGCATCTGGCATCACAGAGCACTTATTTTGTTATTATTATTTTACTTTTTAATTGAGTTTATTGGGGTGTCATGGCTTAATTGAATTATATAGGTTTTGAGGGTAAAATTCTACAACACATCATCAGTATATTGTATTGTGTGCTCACTACCATAAATCAAGTCTCTTTTTATCATCATTTATGCCCCCACACCCTCCTTCATGTACCCCTAACCCCATTTCCTTCTGGTAATCACCACACTGCTGTCTGTGAGTTTGTTTTGCTTAATCTCTTCACCTTTTCCACCCAACTCTTAATCCCCTTCCCTTCTGACAATTGTCAGTTTTCTGTATCAGTGCATCTGTTTCTATTTTGTTAGTTTATTTTTTTCATTAGATTCCATATATATGTGTAATTATATGGTTCTTGTTTTTCTCTGACTGGCCTATTTAACTTAGCATAATATGCTCCAGGACTATTCATGCTGTCAGAAAAGGTAAGATTTCCTTCCTTTCTTCTTCTTCTTCTTCTTTTTTTAAAAAATATTTTATTTATTTATTTATTTTAAAGGTCCTATTATGGCATGCTTTTTTAAAAAAAGATTTTATTTATTTTTTCCAGAGAGAGGGAAAGGGAGAGAGGTAAAGAGGAGGAGAGACATCAATGTATGGTTGCCTTTCATCTGCCTCTAGCTAACGATCTGGCTGGAGACCTGGCTTGCAACCTGGTTATGTGCCCTGGCTGGGAATCAAACCAGGGACCTTTGGGTTTGCAGGCCTGAGCCTTATCCACTGAACCATCAGCCAGGGCCTTAAGATTTTGTTTATTATTTTTAGAGATGGGGGAAAGGAGAGAGGCAGAGAGGGAGAGAAACATCAATGTATGGTTGCCTTTCCCCTGCCTCCTGCTACGGACCTGGCTGGAGACCTGGCTTGCAACCTGGTTATGTACCCTGGCTGGGAATCAAACCAGTGACCTTTGGGTTTGCAGGCCAGCACCTTTCCTTTCTTTCTTTCTTTTCTTTTTAATTTTTAAAACATTTTATTTATTAATTTTGGAGAGAGGGGAAGGGAGGGGGGCAGAGAGGGAGAGAAACATCAATGTATGGTTGCCTTTCACCTGCCTCCAGCTGCGGACCCAGCTGGAGACCTGGTTAGGTGCCCTGGCTGGGAATCGAACCAGTGACCTTTGGGTTTGCAGGCCAGCCAGCACCTTATCTACTGTGCACCATCCAGGGCCTTCTTTTTTTATAGGCCAATAGCATTCCATTGTGTAAATATACCACAGCCTTTTCATCCACTCATGTTCTAATGGACACTTGGGCTGCTTCCATATCTTAACTATTCTAAATAACATGGCAATAAACATAGGGATACATATATTCTTTCAAATTTGTGTTTTGATTTTCCTCAGATATATTCCCAGAAGTGGAATCGCTGGGTCTTAAGGCACTTAGCTCCCTGGCAGCCTTCCCATCTTGTGCTGATATCGTGGAACCAATCACCTGCGTTGATGTGAAAAGCAGCTACGTATCTGCAGTCTGGGTTTCAGAGCAGATTTTCAGGGTCTTGGGGCTCTGGCCTTGGCTGAAGTAGGGCCAGGAAGCTTAGAATTGGCCAGTTCTCCAAAAACTCCTGCCAGTGTTTTCAGAGAGGCCCAGACACTGTCATTCTAAAGCCAGGGGACCTCTGCCCCAGCTGCATCACCTGTGACCTCACTGACTGTTCCCCACCTGAGCCAGCCTAGGAGGGTTCATGTCAGGCCCTCTTAGACATTTTAACCAAATATTCTGCCTTTATAGAGTGAGTTGAGAAAGTTTTTTCCCTTCTTAGAGCTGAATCCATCTCTCTGTAAAATGCATGTGCTACCAATTTTGTTGGATAGTATTTGGATTCACAGAGGAGATCACCTTTCTGAGAACTCAGAGCAGAGTCAGTGTCATTTCTTCTTCTGTAGAGTACACTCTTGGGCTGTTCCTAACATGTTCTGCCCTAGTGACTGCGTGCAGCCATAGTAAGACATCAGAACTGGGCCAATCTTGGGCAGGAGGTCCTGGAGGAGAAAAGGAAATGATAGAGCCAGTGAGAAAGATGTGCCTGTAACACTGGGGTGCCGCCTCCTGTGTGCCATTCACTCTCCTATGTTTTCTAAGTTTTCTCCAAACCTAATGCATTAGTTATACCATTTGTGATATTGTAATTTATAATGAAAATATATTTGTCTTTTTTTTCCTTTCCTGGCATGAAGCTAAAAAGGTGCTGTTTTTATGTTAATGAGGTGACTTTTGTAAAGCATTTTAGGAAGGGAACTAGTTGCCGAGGGACCCAACCAAGTGATTTGAGTTGGAATTTTTAGTCCCACCCTGGGCCTCATGGGAAGAGAAAGGGGCTCAGTATGGAGTTCAAATATCAATGGGCAATAATTCTATCGGTCATGCCTATGTAATGCAGTCCCCTCAAACACCCACAAAGATGAGGTTAGGAGAGCTTCCAGAGGCATTCACATGTGACTCTCCAGGGCCCAAAGATCCCCAGGGAAAGATGCTTCTTTGGGGTTTCACCCTATTTATCCCTTCATCTCCCTCTTAATCTGTATCCTTTAATAGCCTTTGTAATAAACCAGGAATCTAGTTTCTCTGATATAAACTAGTTTCCTGAGTTCTGTAAGCCACTCTAGCAAAGTAACAGAATCTGAGGATGAGGTCCTGGGAACCTCTGATATATAAGCAGGTCAGTCAGAAGGACGGGTGATAACTTGGATTTGTGATTGGCAGCTGAAGTGGGGGACTGAGCTGTGCAACCTGTGATATTTGATGCTGTCTTCAGGTGGATAGTGTTAGAATTGAATTGAGTTGTAGGACACCCAGCTCCTGTCAGTAAATTGCTTCGTGTGGGGGAAAAACTTACACATTGGAATTGGTGTCAGTGTGGCATCATTAAAGACCACCTTACCTCCCTCAACCCAGAACAGATACTAAATGTATTGAATTTAGACAAACTCTGTTTATCATGCATTTTGTATAGGCTGAGAAGAGGGAATAGTAGAAAGAAGCATCAGATCAGTGGCATGAGAGGGGCAGGACTAGGCTTCCAGCTTGGCTTGACCCAAGGCTTGGAGATTCTATAGAACCTCCCTAACTATGCAACAGCAGAGTTTACTCTGCATTTGAATTTACTCAAACTTAAAAGTGCTTATGATTCATCTTAAAATCTTGTTAAAATGAAGATTCTGGTTCAGTATGTCTAGAGTGGGGTCCAAGCTTCTTCATTTCTAACAAGTTCCTCACAACATTGATGTTGCTGCTTCAGGGACTACATTGAGTAACAGTGATCTAGATTTCTTCAAGGTCTAAAATGCTATGATTTATGGTAGAGAATATAGAAGGCATATTTTCCCTGTTCATTTATTTATTCACTCCATAAACACTTATCTAGTGATCAACATGATTCAAGCCCTGTGCCAGACATTGGGGTTGTAGAAGTGAATGTGGCCCAATTTTATTTAGCAGGTCATATACTCTAGTCAAGGAGACCAGACATGGAAATAAACATTTTCAAAGTCACCCTGTTCCAGATTCCTGAAACAGTTATTTCTTCTATTTCCATAAAATTCGTATCTATTCTCTGGCCAAGTTCCTTTTATTCACACACACCGAGGCCATCTTAAAAGATTGATATAGGGCAGGAAGGTGATTGGCATGTCTCTCATGAAAGAGAACTGGATTTAGAGTATTGCAGAGTTCATTTTGAATCTCAGCTTTTTTATAGCTATGAGATGTTGGTCAAGATTCTTTTTTTTTTTTTTTCCATGAAAGATTTTATTTATTTTTAGAGAGAGAGGAAATAAAGGAGAAAGAGAGGGAGAGAAACATCGATGTGTAATTAGTTGCCTTTCCCATGCCCCCAGCTGGGTGCCTTGTCCACAACCCAGGCATGTGCCCTGTTTGGTAATTGAACTGATGACATTTCAGTTCACGGAGTCACACTAGCCAAGGCTGGTGAAGATTATTGAAGACTCAATTTTCCTATTTGCAAAGTGAAGAGAATTATATCTAGCTTTCTTATCACATGGGGTTTTTAAAGCTTAAATTGAAATAATGGATGTGAGATGTATTTGAAATTGTAAAGTAATGTATACATGTAAAGATATTTCAGCTTATCACATGCACATGTAATGTTATGTATAATAGTGAAAAATTTTGGAAGTAGATGTAAGTTTCTCAAAAATGAAACTGCAATATGGGCCAATGTGACTAGTCCCAGACAATGTGTTGCCAGTGGAAAGAGGATTCTTCCATGGAATCATGGGTTCTTGTAAAAGTTGCAAGAAAAGCATTTTGGGGAGCCACATGTAGGAATAAGAGCAATTGTGTTAAGGTTCTTTGGAGCAAAAACAAAAAACTGTCCCTAGGTGCCCAGAGTCTCATCCATGACCAGATGCTCAAGTCCATCTTGCTGTGAAAGAAGTTCAGACTCAGGAACCCTAAGCTATCAGGCCCAGAAGGGCCAGGACCCAGAGAGACAGAACTTTGTGTCATGTTTCCTCATTTTCGAGGCTAATGCCAAGGCTGTGCTTGGCCCTACGTGGCTGCTGCGGAGAGGGTGCATATGAACAAATGAGCAAACTCACCAGGCCTTTGTTAAGCTTTAATTATATTATCTCAGACTTGGAAAAGAACAGACTTTCTTTCAAACTACCCAATCTCTTTCTTGGCTCTTTGTGGGCTTGTGGTGGGTGGGTCCTTCCCCTATCCAGTTACTTTCCTGAATCTTCTAGGGTTTCATGTCCTTAACCAACCCAAACCTTTTCCCAGGCTAGACATTTCCCCTGTATAGTCACCATCTTAGCTCCTACTGCACATGCCTCAGCACAGGAATTTGCCCTTTACTGGTTCTCCTTCCCTTGGAAATCTGCAGGGAATAGGAGACCAGAAAGCTGGCCCTCCCTCCCTACTGAGGCTTAGAGTCTGTTTGGTGAAGGATGTGGGTGTCTGGGAGCTCTAGCTTCCTAGTTAACCTGTCTTAATTAGATGTCTGAATCCCTTCTTTTTTGTTAATAGGTATTGGCCTACACTAACAAATGCACTGGGAGCAACCATGGCATATTGTCAGTTCTAGGCTACGGAAATTTAGAGCCAATGTGCCTCCTCCATCCTTCCTGTCCCCTTGTGCATAGACCTTGAAGGCTACACATACCAGATCGTTTAACTACCTGATGGACAATCCAGATCTCCATGTCACCATTTGGAGGAGAGTCACATGGGAGGGGTACCTGTCTCACAGCACATATTTTTGTGAGGATAAAATAAATTTTGTTGTGGTATGCTGTTGAAATCTTAGAATTGTTTATTAGTATAGAATAGTCTATCCTATCCCAACTAAGGATACAATTCACTCTTTCGGACTTTCTATGCATTTAGATATATAGATAATTGCAAATATGAGATATGTCCTGAAATTATCAAGGCAACTTCAATATAATTAACATTGATATTGGTTTGATACTTTCAGGACAGACCTCATACAGAGTATTGCCTTGTACACTTTGGCTATAAATGTTCTCTTACTGTATATATGGTAGTGCAACTTATTTTCACTCAGTAATATATGGGAGACACATTTTATGTTGGTTCATGTAGATTACCTATTTTTTCAGCAGGTACAAAGTATTCCATATTAAGCCATTATTATATCAATGGATAATCTCTCTCTCTTTTTCTCTTTCAAATAATACTGAAATAAGCATACTTAAACCTGTTTCTTGGTACATATGTTGGTGACTTTCTAAGAATAGATACTGAGAAGTGGAATTGCTGAGTTATAGGGCATATGCATTTCAAATATTAATGCTTCCAAATCACCCTCCAAGTTAACTGTTTTTGTACCAGGTGTTTGTATACTTCTTTTTGCATTTAGTATAAACTGAATTTATATTCCTACCAGCACTTTGTGAGAGTGCTCATTCCCCATAACTTCCTCTTACTTTTGTACTAAGAATGTCTAAAAGTCATTATTTAATTTAGATATTGCTGTGTAACAAACCACCCACAAAACTTAGTGACTTGGAACAACAACCATTTTATCGTCTCTCCTAATTCTGAAATGGCTACTTCTTGTGGCTGCCATGGTCTTCTTTGTGTGGCTTGGACTTCTCATAGAAAAGCAGCAGGGTTCCCCGAGAAGTAGAAGTTACCAGTTCTCTTTAGGTCTGGGCAAAAACATCTGAGAACATCATTCCACCATTGGTCAAAGCACTTATAGGGCCAACCCAGGAGTAGGGAGTGAACAAAAGGACTAGGAAATGTTGGTAGCCATTTTTGGAGGCTATTTAAATATTTATTGTATATTACCAACCAATAATGGTACCTTTGAGTTCAAATAAAGTTCAGGAGATGGCACCTACAAAACACCCAAACTACAAATGGAATTTTAAGTGTTCGAGCCTTGATTGTGAAGTGAATAAGCACTATGCTAATCCAGTTGGAGGAATATGAAGTTCTGCAGGATTTCTAGCTTGAAGGTCAATCATTTTACCAGTGACTAAGTAAGTCAAGGTGTGAAGAGGCTGTACTTTCTCCCCTCTCTAATGCTTTCTAAATATCCCAGTACATAATAAAATGAAGAATCAGGTTCAGGCTCATTTCTTGCTATCTATCATGTATTTGAAAGCTTCAAGGTTGGATATCATGGGAAGCATTCAAAACAAATGGCTCAGACATGTGCAAGGTCTGCATCATTCAGAGTGACTGTTCATTAATTAATCTCCTGTTCCAGAGATAGTGTAGGAGGTGAGGTGATAAAGGGGTTGTGGCAGGAGGGGAGAGCAGGGGCATGGAGGTAAGTCCACTGATACAAGTATAACAGAGGATCAGGAAGCCTTTCCTGACTTGTGCTCTTGATTTAGCTATACCATTGCTGTGTGGGAAGGGACAGGAACCAATGCCAGATAGCCAGAGTTTTGGCTAAGGGAGAATGGAGATACTTGTCATCTCCACCTGCTCCTGGCTCATATAAAGGACTCTTTTTAGTGCCTATTCTAGAGAAGATGTCTATAAAAATACTCATTGCCTTGGTTGTATTATTTGAAATTTGCTGAAGGAAGGTGTTAAGTGTCAAATTTAGGGCTTCCTAAAATATTGGTACACTGAATTAGAAATAGAAAAAGTTTATTGAGAAGTAATACACCTTGAAAAAGGGGAAAGAGGGAACTGAATTGAATAGAGATCATGTAGACTCTAATGCTGAACTGGCAAAGTCTCTACTAGCTGAATGAGAACTTGGGGGTGGAGGGTAGGGGGAATTGTCTACAGGAGTTCTGCCCTAGAAGGGAATGGCTAGTTCTTGTAGCATGTGCTACCTCCAGGATAGCAAGACCTTGCCTATCATTGCTGTGGTCAGTCATTGGCTGGGGGCTGTCTTCGGGATGGCATGCCCTTGGCTTGAAAGTGGAGGCAGATCACAAAACTGCTTACAGCCAGAGGTGTCAGCCTGCCACATTCTTTCTAGGAAGTCAGGAAGTTCTTTATTGTAAGGGCTATGTTGGGTCTGATGAGGAGGATCTAAGTGACTCTTCTCTGTTTCTGCCACATGTAATCGATCTTTCTCTAGTTTTTAAAAAAAGTTTTCTTTAAACTTGGATTGCAAAAGATATTCCCTGCTACTGATTTCATCATTAGACTCTTGGTGGCAAGTGTTTGAGAGTAATTTGAATTTTCTTAGGAGAAAAGGGGAGTTTATTTTTCATGTCATCAGACCATGTGAAGGCTGGAGGTGACTGAAACAGAAACCCAGATGTTCCCATGATGGTCACTGCCCCTTACCTCTATTTTTCTTACTCTGGTTGGCTTTTTCTGCTGGAAAACATTCCTCACCTATCTCCACTTCTGCCAACAGAGAAGGTGAGTTCCTTTCTTCTTTGTTGTGATTTTTAAAAATCTCAAGTAAGAATTCTGTTGACTGAACACTGCCTGACTTTCCAGCCAAGATGGAGGCATAGGTGGATATGCTGCATCTTCCTCCACAACTAAGAAGGAATACAATTACCTCAAAACTAGAGACAGCCGCAAGTTTCAGAAAATCAAGCTGCATGGAAGTTCAACAAACAGAGATATAAAGAAGAAATACTCATCCAGACAGGTAGGAGGGATGAAGCAGGAACAGAGAGGACACAGTTTGGCAGCACAGCCAAAAATGAAAACAAACTAAGCAAAGAACCAGAATAGGATCAGAAGTATAGGTATGGGGATCGTTGGGAGGGTTATCAGCTGGGAGGGAGAAGGGAGAGAAGTAGGGAAATGGTGCAAGGATTAGGAAGCATAATTGGTGAGTACAGGATACACAGGAGGATGTTAAGAATCATAGAGGAAATGGTGAAGCCAGGAAACTTATATGCATAACCCATGGACATGAACTAAGTGGGATGAGGTTGCTGGAGTGAAATGGGGTCTTGAGTGGAGAGGAGCAAAGGGAAAAGAAATTGGGACAACTGGAAAGGGAAAAGAAGTTGGGACAACTGTAACAGCGTAATCAATATAATATAATTAGAAAAAAAGAGAATTCTATTGAGTGTGTTGGGGTTGTGTGCCCATTTTTGGATCTATCTCCAATGCCAAGGAAGAAAGATAGAAAGCTGGCAACTTCCATTTAAATTACATGAACAAAAGGAGCACTTCCCAGAAACTGGAGTGGGTTGGAAAGGCAGTGCAACTAGACGTCTACCTTAACCTCTTTTCCCAAGTTCCAGTTTCATTGTCTAATTATTTCCAACAATAGACATTTAAGTTTAAAGATAAATGAACTCTCAATTTTAATCAGGCCCTTTGAATGGCATTTAGGCTTCTTGAGAGCAGTGTTTCTCAGCCTCATTTGGTAAATGTTCCCTTTGAAAGAAAATGAAGAATACCTAAACCTCATTCTTCCCAACCCATAGAGATTGCAAGTACTCTTACCTCACCCCTGCTTTGAGAACCTCCACAAACTAAGAAGATTTTGTTCAGTTTTATTTTTCTATAGTTTTTATATGTTATGTATTATAGCAAAACTAACTGCTCCAAAACTCAGGGTCTTCAAGTAACAAGCATGTATTTTTGCTCACAAGTCCATGGGTTGGCTGGGTGTTTCCTCTGGTCTCAGCTAGACTCACGTATGCATCTGTGTTTATCTGTGGTTTGGATGAACATTCAGTTAATCATGGTTTCATCTGAGACAACTGAGGTCTGTTCCATGTGGGCTCTTGTCCTCCAGCAGGCCTCACTTCTTCACATAGTGGTGATGGCATTTCAAGAGAATGAGAAGTGTACAAAGCTTCTTGAGACCTAGACTAGGAACTAGACAAACATCAGATCAGGCCCAATCCAAGAAGTGAGAAGATAAACTCTGCCTCTTAGTGGAAGGTGCTATACAGTCATACTGCAAAAAATGCAGATATAAAAAAACCATGAAGAATTGGGGCTGATGTTCAAATGTGTGAGTGAATCCAACCATGATCTGGGTTTTGCAATGTAAGTTCTTTGATGAAGATCAAGAACCTCTTAAGACAGGCCTTACAGTACATCTCCTTCATTGTAGCATAGTGCCTAGCACATGATAATTATTCATGTTGGAAATATAATCATGTATTCTTCTGCAAACTAACACAAGGGCTCTGTTGATGTGTAATTATCAGGACATGATTGAAGTAATGGGGAACAAGCAGATGAAAGGCATGGGGAGAGTCATAGAAAAATACAAATGAATGCCAAAGCCAGTAGTTCACAGCTTCCAGGTTGGGAGTCAGATATGGGGTGAAGAAGGAAGCTACTGGAGTCCAGCTTTCTTTACCCAGTGGAATCACTGAAACCTTCCAAAGTTGCTACAACAAATACTGAAGCTTCTCCCACAGACTAAGAGAAGAAAACACCTGGAACCTTTTAGCTTTGTCACAGCTAGGGAGAAAGTCAGTAATAACTGAAAAACTTCTAAGAATAGAATGAAGTAGAGAGAATTGCAGCAAATTTTAGACTGTTTCAGAGGTCATGAGGGAATCCTGCCTTATCTCAAAATGACAGACACTGGCTACTAATTAGTTACTGCAACAGGTGACAAATCAAGTGTCCACAGACATGGGACTTTGGGCTCAATGCATCTCCCCCCACCCCCAAGCAACCAGTAGGAAGTCATTCTTAAAATGATCAATAGGATAAAGATAGCCAGAAAAAATTTGACTCTAGGAGCCAAAGATCTTTCTAGTAGGTAATTTACCAGTATGGTTCCAGGTATTATTGTTGTATAGCAAACCAGTCCAAAACTCAGTGGCACAGCAGATATGGCTCCTTAATATCTGAGGCCTCAGATTCCAACTCTGGTGGTTTCTCAATGACTTGGGGTGGGAGGACTGTGCTCTGGAGGCTTCTTCACTTCAATGTTTGACAGCTCATCCTGGCTATTGGGTGGGAGGTCAGCTGGGCTCTCAGTGTGAACACCAACATGTGGCTTCTTATGGGGTCTAGTTTGGGCTTCCTCACAATGTGGTGGCTAGATTCCAAGAGCAAGTGTCCCAAGAGAACATAATGCATGTGAAAGGCATTTTAATGGTCTAGCTTCAGAAGCTACATAGCTCACTCCTGCTCTATTGGTTGAGGAAGCCACAAAGATTCATCAAGTTTCAAATGGAGGGAACATAGACCTCATTACTCCCTGGAGAAGTGTCAAAGTACAGTGTATGAAGGGCATGTAGGATAAGGGGTAATGTTGTAGTCATCTTTGGAAAACACAATCTATCACAAATAACATTCCATTTTTATGATTTAATGATAGAGTCTTTAAAGCCAGCATCCTTCCTGGCACTAGACTCTTACTGCGCTATCACCATCTTGGCCATGAGGAGTGTCTCTCAGAACTTACCTTACAGAGTTCTCTGTACTGGAAATTGAACAGCCAGAATTCCAGATCCAGCTCTGCCACAACTAGCTGGACCTCAGCCCACTGCCTATAATTTTCTAGAGGTCTAAGAGGTCAAGAACTCTGTTCTTATCAGGGAAAGAAATTTGCTCCCTGGGCATGAAGTTGGATTCCCAAACCTCAGCAGACATAGTCTTCATACTAATCATTTCATGCCCAACCTAATCTGGCTCATTGGGAGTGCCCTCCTGCACATTTGGGTGTTGGAGTGGAAGGTCGTGTTGCGCCTTTGAGCCATTTTCCACCATAAGCATTTAAAGTGCAAGGACACTGCTTTGCAGAAAGATAGGAGTAAGGCCTTTGTGGAGGCAGAGTGGAGGGGTGTGTGTGTGTGTGTGTGTGTGTGTGTGTTTGTGAGAGAGAAAGATAGAGAGAGAGAGAGAGAGAGAGAGAGGTTATATGGGTGAAAGAAAATTCAAGATCACAGGAGTGTGGGGGCTGGGCTGGGTGAGCTACACTATTTATGACTTTATGGTCCCTGGTTTCAGCCTTTTGTAAGATCTATACGTGCTCCATCCATTTAAGTTCTCAGAAATTTTTGGCAGTTTCTACAAAATTTCCCATTTGCTTGGAAAATACAAATGGGATCCTGTCCTTTTCAACAAACCATGCTTGACCAAGGTGCTTATTCCAACTTCAGTATAATGTGCTTGACATTATAACCCATATTCATCTCAGAATATGCCTCCTCTAAACTCTCATCAGCCACAGCCTGGTGCCCATAATGTACAATCCTTGATGAGTCTCACCCTGTGGTGTATTATTCTGAGCGTGGAAAAGAACAATAAAAAAAAGTTATAAATATTAGTCTGGGAAGAGACCTTGGAGATTGTCTAGAGACCCAGCTCCCTCATATTATAGAGAAAGAAACTGAGAACCAAGAGGGGAAGTGACTTACCCAAGGTTTGGTAGGTTAATTTACATTGGAGCTGAGTTGAAAAATCCAATCTGATGATCATTTCAGTCCCTGCTTGACCTTAAATCAGCCAGAGAGCTACTTGGGAGAAAGATAGCAGTTAATTGAGCAATCAAATATACATTCCATATCACCTTTCTCTGTACCTCTATTTGTTCTCATGGGAGTCAGACTCCGTAGGGAATCCTTTACTGCTAACATTGACAGATGTTTGCTTATTGTCCTGATGCAGGGGACAATAAGAGTAGAAGGGAGTGAATGAGGGTCATTTTAGGGGGCAAATTAAAGTTGTGAAAGTCCAGCATGCTCCTGAGAATTCTAGAATGCAAATTAGGTACAATATGCATAAGCAAGCATTAAAAGCACTTGTTAGCCCTGGCTGGTAGCACAGTGGATAGGGCGCCAGCGTGCGAACCCAAAGGTTGCAGGTTCGATTCCCCAGCCAGGGCGCATAGCCAGGTTGCAAACCAGGTCTCCAGTCAGGTCTGTGGCTGGAGGCAGGTGAAAAGCAACCATACATTGATGTCTCTCTCCCTCTCTCCCTGTCTCCCTTCCCCTCTTTCTAAAAATAATGAAATAAAATCTTAAAAAAAAAAAAAAAAAGCACTTGTTGACTTCCTAGTGGAGGAGGAGAATCAGTATAAGTCATGGCCACTTCTAGTTCTACCACTCTGATTATGTTGTACAAAACAAAACAAAACACAAAACAAACAAAAAAACCCAAAGGTGTCTCTTTTTAACTTGTTATTCTAGACTGTGTTAAACACATACAAAAAGGGACAAAATAGTGAAATGGAGTCCCAGACAACAAAGATTTAAAAAAAGCTTTATTGAAGTATAAGTGATATAGAATCACTTTAATATATTTAAAGGGCATAATTTGGAAAGTTTGAAACATACACACCCACACAATCGTGAATCCATCAGCACAGTTAAGATGAATATATTTTTACACCTTCCTAAGCTTTCTAATGCCACCTGTTATTATCTCTCCCTGTGGTAACTCCCCACGACCCATCTTCCATCCCCTTTCTCCCTGTCTGTGGGTGGTTATCATCTGCTTTATGTCACAATACATTTACTTACATTTTCTAGAAATTTATAGAAATAGAAGAATTATGCCCTTTTTAGTGTCTGATTTCTTTAACTTGTATAATTATTTTAAGATATATCCATATTGTTGCATGTATCAATGGTTCATTCCTTTTTTTATCGATGAGCAGAATTCCATTGTATGAATATAATAAAGTTTGTTTAGTCACCTGTTCATTAACATTTGCATTGTTTCCAGCTTTTGGCTATTAGCAATAAAGCTGCTATGAACATTGGTGTATAAAGAAGTCCCAGTGGGGAAATATGCTTTCTTGTCTCTCGGATAAATTCTAGAGTGGAATGAGCACATCATATGTTAGGTATATGTTTAATTCTTAAGAAGCTGCCAAACTGTCTTCCAAAGCATTTTACATTCCCCCTAGAAGTATATGAGAGTTCTAGTTCCTCTATATCTCTGTCAACATTTATATGGTCAGTTTTTAAAGTTTTTGCCATTCTAATAGATTAGTGGTAGAAATTGATATTTTACTTTCAACTTTGTATTTGAAATTATAAGTATGTTGAGTACCTTTTCATATGCTTATTTGATATCCATGTGTATATTTTGGAATTATATGGTTATTCAAATCTTTTGCCCATTTGAAAAAAAATAAGGTTGGATAGGAGGGGAGATGGGGATGGTGGGACTGGGGAGAGCAGTTGGGGAAAAATGGAATAAATGTAATACAACAATAAAATTAAATTAAAAATTTTAAAAGTTGGGCTGTTTGATTTTTTGTTCTTTATTTTGTATAGTTCTTAATATACTTGGATTCAAGTCCTTTATCAGATATATACTTTGAAAATATACTTCTTCCAGACTGTGGCTTGTGTTTTCATTCTCTTAACAGCAGCTTTTGTAAACATTTTTAGTATTAATAAAGTCAAATTTAGTAATTATTTATGGATTATGCTTTCGCTATCATATCTAAGACATCTTTGCCTAACTTAAGATCAAAAAGACTTTCTCCTACGATGCCTTTTAAACTTTTTAGTTTTATATTTTTATATTTAGGTCTATGATTTATTTCAATTAATTTTTGTGTTGAGTGCAAGATATGGATCAAAGTTTATTTTTTGCTTATCCAGTAATTCCAGTAGTCTTGTTAGCAAGACTATGCTTCAGTGAATTGCCTATGCACTTTTTAGAATGATTCTGGAGGAGTCAAAGAAGAGATGGTATTTTATTTGGACTTTGAAGGATAAATAGGTTTTGGAAGGACACTCTAATGCTAGTAGTCTTTCAGCTCCCTCCCAGCTGCCTAAGAATGGGCCTTGAGTTTTACCAAGATAAAAAGACTGCACAGCCTGTGCTGGGCTTTTCACCTTGTGTGGGGATATCTTTCCCTGTTTCAGGTACAATGAATACTCTTGTCTCTGCTTAAAGTGCATGTGTCTCATGACACCTTGCCAACCGCACTGTTACATCTATTCTTTGTGAGGAGGAGATAGGATTCCTTTTACTGAAGCACAAAAGGGCTGCACATAGGCAAATTGCCCTGAATCAGCTGTTGGGGGAGACCCACTGGCTATGGGGAACCATCGCCTACTATTAAAACTGCTCTTACTCTGCCTTTTTTACGTAAGCATGGCTCTGTTCAATCCAGTGCTTGATTGCGTTATATTTTTCTTGGTGACTTTAATAGTAATATATGGTGGGCAGAGGTCTTTAAAGTCCTCACTTTGGATTAGTAACTGGTGCATGGTGCCCTGCTTGACAACTTAGTATTGTAACATTTGTGGGAAGGGAAAGCCAACAGCTGGCTGGGTAGATCATGTAGGACTCACAGGGCAATAGCTGCACGAAAATCTGTGCATGAGACCCTTAGAATCAAAGCTGGTACTAAAGATCTTTCTACAATGTTGGAACAGGCTGGTTGAAAACTCTCCCTTGTCTTCCTATCACCTACAGAGTGTGCGAGGGGAGACCCTCAGAAGGCTGGAATTTATTTATAAAAAATTGTGCATTTACTCTTACATGTTTAAACTTCAGTCACCTTTAAAGCACTCTCCATCTGATACACTATACCCCTATCAAGGCATTTTTTTCACTGCTGAAGACAGTTTTTGAACTTGTTGATTTTGAGGCCTTTTAGTGTTTCTGCTATTTGTTTGTTTGTTTGTTTGTTCCTCTCCCACATTGGCAAAATGTTTCTCTTTGAGGACATTTTTCATCCAGGAAAACAAAAACCAAACAAACAAACAAAAAAGGAAAGTCACTTCAGGCGAGATCAGATGAATAGGAAGGGTAAGGCGTTTGGTCATGGAGTTTTTGTTAAAAAACTGCCGAACACTCAGTGCAGTGAGGGAAGGTACGTTTATAAATCGCCCATCATGAAATGGGCGAATGTGTTTAGTGAGTCTTCAAAAAAAATTCACTGAAGCCTAACACAGCCTCTCACAACACCACCACCTGGTATACTGATACAGATGGGTTCTTAGAACACTCACCTATCAGGGAAAGCTTGTATTACAAGGGACCCATGCTCCAGAAGATAATTCCAGTTTTTTGGGAATCTCCTCTTATGTTATCCTTTATTATCTGCCCTGTCTTGTATTGTTCAGAGTCATTCCTTGCCAGATCCACTAACAGTAATGCCCCAACTCAAGATCCAGATGAAACAAATGACTTCTAATTTCCTGTGGGAGTCATGTGGGAGTCTAGACTGTGAAACTAGACTATATCAATCCTGTTCCCTCTGCCTAACACCGCCTCCTCCATTTCAACTCACTTTTCCCAGCTATTTCCAACAGTCTCTTAAGAGTCAGCTTTTGAGAAGTTTTCTTCTTACTCCAATTGTGTACCCAGAAGACATGTTGCTAATCAGGGTTAGTTACATAATTTTCCCCTTCCTTCTGTGTCATTTTAAGCATAAGTAATTGGCTAGTATGGGGAAAATAATATGAATAAAAAAGAACACAATAGTGTTTCTTGGTTATATGTATTTGTTAGAACACCATTGTCTTCTTTCTGTGTTTAAAGCAAGTTATGATTAGATTTTGAAGTGTAGCCTCTTAGGCCTGTTAGTGGTCTCCTCCCTCTTCATTTATTCAGTTGTAGAAATAACAGCTTTCTACCCTGAACCTAACTGGATTCCTACATGTTGCGTGTCCACTGGGATTAGTTGGTTGCAGGGCACCTCAAATGCTACAATATGAATGGGGTGGCAAGGAACAGTGAAAATGCACATTATAGGCATCTTCTTTTGCTCACATACATGCTCCATTATCCCATTGGAATGTACTTACATAACACAAGTTTGAAATTACCAAGACTTTCAAGTTGATGACAGCAGATCATGTAAACTAGGTCCTTGTGAATGTGGTACCCTGTGTGACTGCACAGGTCAAATGCCCCTGAAGCTAGTTCTTGTGCTAACTCAGATCATTAATCACTGTGTTGTAACTGCCTGATATTACAGTTGAGTTCTGGGAATTTGTATTAGTCAGGGTTCTTTGGAGAACAGAAGCACTCCCTTCCTTCCTTTTTCTTTCTTTCTTTCTTTTCTTTTCTTTTCTTTTCTTTTCTTTTCTTTCTTTCTTTCTTTCTTTCTTTCTTTCTTTCTTTCTTTCTTTCCTTCCTTCCTTCCTTCCTTCCTTCCTTCCTTCCTTCCTTCCTTCCTTCCCTCCTTCCTTCCTTCCAGAGACCCAGGGAAGAGGTGGTGTTGCAACTCAAGCTCAAAGGCAGTCTGGAAGCAGAATTCCTCTCTCCTTGGGAAATCTCAGTTTTTCTCTTAAGGCCTTCAACTGACTGAATGAGGTCCACCCACATGTGGAAGGTTATCTCCTTTGCTCGGAGTCTACCAATTTAAGTGTTAGGTATATCCAATAAATAGTTTAACAGCAATATTTAAGCTGGTGTTTGACCAAGTTGACACGTATAATTAATCTCAGAAAGTAGACTCTGAGAAGGATGTCAGATGCAGGAAGTTTGTTGAGGAGCTCCCTGCGATCGATAGTTGTGGAGAGGAAGGGAAGCAAGCAGGATTGGTCAGAGGAAGAAGGTGAGCTGTGGTACAGCCCCAATGTCAGCCAGTCCTGTGGAAAATTTTGAGAAGGTCTGACCCTATTTTCAGAAATGTTCCAGTTTGGAGAAGGAGAACTGTGTCTTTACCTATATGCTTAAGTTATTTGATACGAACCCCCCCAGAAGTGGGGCATAGCCTTGGGCATGGTGATTCTTCATCCCAGGCATTCCCTTCAGGGACTGGCAGTATTTCCAGCAGCTGGGGGAGTAAGTCCTTTTTCACTGGAGGGGCATCTGGGTGCTACATCACAGCATCTACTATACTTATCCCCCTTTCCTATTGCTTTCCCACCCCCACACTCCCTACCCCATTGTATGGACTATTGCCCTTGAAGATCAGAATCTCATATTTCCTCTGTATTTCCAACTCATAGTCCATTGTCTGGCATGTAGCAGGCAGTAAACAATCCTTTATTAAATGAATCAACAAAGATCCAAAAAATAATTTATTGCAACAAAAAGTAGATTCTGATAAAGAATAGAATGACCATGAATGCTTATACTGTTTTTCACAGTTCCCACATCTCTTTCACATTTGCCTCATTTAAGCTTTATAACAACTTGGTGAGGTAAGAAATGACTGTTTTCATTTTCTAGATAAGCAACTGAGGCTCGAGAAACAAAATGGTTTGACTGGAACCATTGAGTGGCTCTTGCAAGGTTTCCTTTGTTGCAGCTTGGAGTGATTGTGTGTGCTGACTAAACATGATCCATCCTTCTTAGCTCCTGGAGATAACATAAACAATCAAGTAAACAACCAAATGCCTTAAATTCCTTTAGTGGCCTGAAGGGTGTTACTGACTTGTGTTTCCAATGGCAGCAGGAGTTAAGGGAGATACAACTTTCTGTATTCGGATTGTGACTGCTGGGGTCAGAGGTGATTTAGGTGGCTCCAGGACATGTCAAAGGTACTTCAGTGACCTCCCCAGGGATAGAGCCAGTCCCTTGTCTGTGTTACATAACCACATGCTAACTAAAGCAACTGGCTGCTGATAACACCAGGTCAAGTTTGAGGCTATTAAGAGGAGAGAGGTTTGAGAGAGATCTTCTTAAGTAGTTTCTCCTTTCTACTCCCATGGTGCTGACCTTTAAAAAATCCTGCAGACCTTCGGATGAAAATAAAAATAGCTTTTCTTGGCATCGAATAATCTGACTTTTGTTGACAAAGAGGTCATAGATTCCCATCTTCAGATGGTTTCTTCTTTTTGATTAACTAGCCAAATCCATTGGGGAAAGGGCATTCAACTCTTGGAGGAAGAAAAATGGAAATGTTTAGGTAAAGGACATCTTTTTTTAAAGCTGCATTTTTAGGTGACTTCCTTTTGATCTTATTGAACCCGTAAAATATAGATCTGTGGGTTGGAACGATAGCAGTAGAACTAAATTCCATTTTTTGACAGCAAAGAAGATACATTAAATACATCTTCTGGTGATTGAGTGTCTTTATTACAAAGAAATTAGTATCAAAAGTCAAGAGCCCATGACTCAGTGATCTTAAAGCCATTGATGACATAATGGGAAATTGGCAGACCCAGATACAATTGGATTGTAGTTTATCATGTATTCACTAGCTCTGTGACAAATTTCAGTTTCTTAGCTACAAAGGAAGAATGAAAATATATGTCTCACTGAACTATTGCTCAGGTCAGATAAGATGCAAGCATACATTCTTTTTACACAGCAAAGTGATTTTTTTTTTTTTACTAAAATACTCTAAGTACGATAGGTAAAGGTGAAAACTCCTGAAGACCTGTACTATTTGGAATTATTGGGTAGCAGGCCTCATGTTTAATAGTCACACCATGTTTAATATAATCTCATGTAATGTGACAGCTACTGGATTATTATACCAATCATTTGGATTCCAGAAAGTTCTTTGATATTATTTGAATTTAAATAATTTTAATAATAAAATCATGTTTTTCAAATGAAAAGTAACTAACTACCCATTAGCAGATCCAAAATTAATTGGCTTATTTTTAGTGTACAGTTCCATGAGTTTTAACAAATGTAAATGCCATGCAGCAACCACCCTAACCAAAATATAGAATATTTTCATTATTTCCCCCAATTTCTTTGAGCCCCTTTGTAGGCAGTTCTCTCCTTCAGATCCCAGGCACTAATGGCATTTCTCTTTTGGTCATTAAGAAAATATTTCTCTTCTATAGACATTTATATGAATGGATTCATACAGTATATACCATTTGTGTCTGGCTTTTTCACATAGCACAATGCCTTCATGTTTCATTCACATTGTGTGTTTTAATGGTTAGTCTCTGTTGCTGAGTGATATTCTTTCTATGCGGGTATAGCGCACTTTGTTTACCTATTTATTTGTTGATGGGAAAGTTATGGTTGTTCCCATTTTTTTTGGGGGGGGGATCAGAAATAAAGCTGCTGTGATTATTTGTGTGCAAAGCTTGGTGAGAAATTGTTTTTATTTCTCTCGAATATAAGTTAGGGATTTCTGGGTCTTATGAGCAGTGTATATTTAATTTAATAAATTTCCTAAGTTTTTCCTAAGTATAGCCTTTTATGTTCTCATTGGCCCTGTGATGATGAGTCACAATTGCTCTGTCTTCTCTCTAGCACTTAGCACTGTCTGTCTAACCATTCTAGTGTACGCTAGTGGTATCTCATTGTAGATTTTATTGCAATTCTCTGATAAGTGTCTTTTTTGGTTTTTTTATTATGATTATTTTTTCACTTATTTTATTGTTCAATTACAATTGCCCCAATTTTTCCCTTATAGCTCTTTCCTGCCCTGCCCACCCCCACAGTCAATCCCCACCCCATTGTCCATGTCCATGGGTCCTTTATACATGTTTCTTGACTAGACCCTTCTCCTTCTTTCCCCTGTTATACTGCCTGTCCCACTCTTGTCAATGTCAGTCTATTCCTGATTTCCATGTCACTGGTTCTATTTTACTCATTTGTTTGTTTTGTTCATTAGGTTCCACTTATAGGTAAGATCATATGGTATTTGTCTTTCACAGACTGGAGAGTATTATACTAAATGATATAAGCCAGGTGGTGACAAGTGTCTTTTTATGAGTATCTTTTCATGTGCTTATTGATCATTTGCATTATCTCCTGTTTTAAAGTGCATGTTCAAATATTTTGCCTTTTAAAAAATTGGGTTGTTGGTCACTGATCCCCTTAAATATAGAAACTGAATAAAATAATGAAAACTATCAGAGTACACTGCCTACAGTATATTTTGTTTTATTATACTTTTATTTTGGTATATATACACTTAACCAACATGCATGTGTGCGTACACATACATACACACATATACATATACTGTGTTGCAATGTTAGATACATCTATAATCATTTAACACTGCAATATAGAATAATACAATTTCTTCCTCTGTATTTCCAGCCCCCTGAAGGCTGAGTTTTCTATTACTGTCTGTTCTGGCTTAAGTTTATATGTACAGTTTTTCCCCAGGACAACCTCCTTACAATCCACTTTTTGGGTTATGCCTCAATCTTGAGGTCTGCATTTGAATAAATGTACAGAAAATTGCTCATTTTGCTTGGTTGATTGCTGAAGTGTGTGATCGCTGGAAAGTAGAAGACATTTCTAGCTATTGCCATTTGGATTCAGAAGCTTAGATGGAAAAGTTGAGTAAGATGCATGACAGATCTTTAGGGTAAGAATGCAGGAGATTTTATGCTCTTTTTCAAATTATTATTTTATTCCCTTTAATGGATTTGTAATGAAATAATTATCAGTTTGGTAGCAGTGGTAGTTTTCCAACAGGTTTTGAAGTTTATCAACTATACCATGTTTGGTTTCATAACTTTTTATTGTTCTGGAATATCCTTTTTGACTATTTGCAAAAGAAATTCCCGACATGCCATTTCGAAAATAAGAGAGGGCGTTTCTGCTCATTTTTGTGAGCATGTTCGCCACATCAGAAATTTAAGGCTAAAACTCAGCTGTGTGCGCACAGCTAATGCGGAGGAGGCTGGTAGCTAGGGTCCGCATGTTTGTGCCCCCCACTCCAATTCATGTGTTGAAATCCTAACCCTCAAGGTGATGGTATCAGGTGGGCCCTTTAGGAGTGATTAGATCATGAGGGCAGAGCCCTTAACAATGGGAATAGCACCCTTGTAAAAGATGCCCTTGAGGTAACCCTTGCTCCTCCCACTTTGTGAGGTACAAGGAAAAGATGGCCATCTGTGAACAAGGAAGAGGACTCCCATGAGACACTGAACCTGCCAGTGCCTTGAGCTTGGACTTTATAACCTTAGAAACTGTAAGAATTAAATTTCTGTTGTTTATAAGCCACCCAGCTTATGGTCTTTTGTTACAGCAGCCCAAATGCACAAAAATGTTAGTAAGTTTAGTTTGGCTTTTGGCTGAGGAAAAGAGAAAGTGAATTTTAATACAATTGGCAATCTTTGTCTCATTGCTCTTTTTATTTCCCTTTCCCTAATTCCTTATTGTAGAGATGGTAAAACACAGAGTCCAGGTGAAAGGTGATGAAGGAGGCTTGCCCATGGCAGGTGGGTGGAACCGAAGCAGAACCAGGTCCTGTAGCTGTCCTCCTGTTTTACAGACTCTGTGAGTGGCCTTTCCTTCACCTGTCTCATCTGCCACTCAGTCTACCACACTGTGCTGCAGCCACACCTGACTTCTAATTCTTCCAGAACTCCAGACTTGGGACCTTCACATGGGCTCTGAGCCCTGCCTGAACACTTTTCCTTATTGCCAACCTCTATCCTGGCCATTTGGTGGAGGGGTCTCAGTTTCAGGGTCCTCTTCTCAAACAACGTTCATTAACTTGTAACCTAAATTTGGTCCCTTTATTTGGGTGTCTTGAGAATCCTGTTCTTGTCGTCTTTTATAACAGTGGTTCTTAAAGTGGCATGACATTTGGTGATGCAGGCATTTTTGGTTGTCACAACTTGAGGGGCAAGGGTGCCACTGGTATCTGGTAGATAGAAACCAGAGATGCTATTAACATCTGTGCACAGGACCGACCCCAAGCAAAAATTACTTGCTTTTAAATGTTAGTAGTGCCAAAATTGAGAAACTCTGTCCTACCATTTATCACAACTTATCATTTATTTGTGTGTTTGTTTAACATCTGTCTCCTATCTAGATGGAAAGAGATGATAACTTTGGTTTATCATTGCAGTCATGGCTATAACACATAGCATGTCATATAGAAAATGCTCAAAAATTTTATTCAATGAACAAAATAATTTCAACTGTAATTCAGTTACATATATTAATTTAAAAATACTTTTGAATGTCTATTAAGTGTCAAGCACTGGAAAACCAGCATGAATAAAGTTAAGACCCAGAATATGTTATGTTAATTATATCCCAGGTATTGAACTAAGTTACCATTTATACTTCACAAAAGCTCTGTAAGATAGGTGTAATTTATTGTCATCCCTTTCCTATAGATAACACTCAGAGAGGTTAATTGGTTTGTCCAACATCACTCAGTAAGCAGTAGAAGAGCTGGAATGTTACTCCACACTAAATCAGCTCTTGATTGCTTTTGAATTTGCTTTCAGTTAAGACTTGGCATTTTTGTTTTATCAGTTGCTGTTCTTGGCACCAAAATGCAAACACCTTGAGAGGTAAGTGGGATAGGAATTATTCTGTAACCATTTTCACAATGAAAGAAAGGAGGCTCAGTAAGGACAATTGACCTGCCAGACAGATCCAGGGAGTGGCCAAGAAAAGAGAGGAAATAAATAAGATGTCTGTGCTCACCAGGCGGACTGCTGGCAACATACCTGTGGTCAAGCTAATTGGGTTTATTAGCATTTGTTTCAGCAAGGGAGGATACACACTCTGAGGAACCATGAGGTGCTTCTGTAGGAGAAACTTGTTATAAGATCAAACTAGGAGAATTGTGTAAGACTTTAAGGAAGCATGGCTTTATCCTGGATTGAATGCTAATAGGAAGCAGGACAATTCTACAATTAGGTATGTGGTTTTTTTTTTTTTTTAAAGATTTTATTTATTATTTCCAGAGAGAGAGGAAGGGAGGGAGAGATACATCAATGTATGGTTGCCTTTCACCTGCCTCTAGCCGTGGACCTGGCTGGAGACCTGGCTTGCAACTTGGTTATGTGCCCTGGCTGGGGAATCGAACCAACGACCTTTGGGTTCATGGACCGGCACCTTATTACAATTAGGTATCTTAATAATTTGTATTTAGGAGGTCTGAGAAATAGAGTGGGATAAAGCTGCAGTGGATAAGAAACACTCATTTTAGCCAGTAAAGAGGATATTTTTGTGTTGTGCACAGTCTTCTTGGGAGGTTTTCTTTTTGTCTTTGACCAGAGTGATTTTTATCTGAGGTTAATATTTAATACTCTGTAAAATTGTTTACCGGAGAACACTGAGATCTACCTGTAAGAGCCAGCCAGCTAACACCTGACAATTGTCAGGTACTGCTTTTTGCTTTCCGAAAAATCTTGGTACTTCTGGTCCAGTGTTCTTGTAACTACACTACAGTGCCTGCGATCTGTATCGTCTTCCCAATACTATGTCAAGGTTTCTGGGAAGAAACAATGTGAATGGGTCATGGTGGTGCATTATGAGCTTGCTTTCAGTTTCCCTCCCAGGCTACCAATCCCATGACTCCTATTTCCCCTCATGGCTCAATACTTCGTGCTCTAAGTCTCTTCCCCATCAAAACTGGCTCCCCTACCAAATATGAAACTGATACATTTTGGATGTAAATGGTGGATGACACTCTCAGAGACCCTTTGCAAGAACAGGATAACAAATTTTTATCTTGTCTAGAGGATTGTGGAATTGCCATTAATTTATTTATTAAAGTCTTTTATTTTCATCAGAAAAGTGACACAATGGTCACTAGATATGAAATAAATAACATGGTAGAAATGAAGCAGAAGTCACTTATAGTCCTACCAACTATTGAAGAACAATCAATATTTTTGAGTATTTTCTACCAGGATGTTCTCTATGCATACATAATATTGTATGGGATGTATGTGTGTATGACTGTATGTGCACAGTTTTGATCAGATTTCCTATATAATTTTTGTCCTTTAAAATATTAACTATTTGCAAACACGATTTTCAATTTTTGCTTCATACTCCACCATAGAGGTCTGTCCCCTAAGTATCAAGCCAATATCAATATAATGAAAACAATTTGCATGGCTGATACTTTCTTGACAGACCTTATATCGCTAGGTAAAATTTATTTCATATCTTTATTTTGGGACATTTACATTGGTCCCATTTTGTCTTAAACATAATAAGCGATCCTGTAATAAACTTTCTAGTATAGAAATCTTGTTACATGTCTCTTTTGTCAGACTAAATTCCTATACTGGGGCTGATAAATGGAGGGATATAAATATTTTTAAAAAATATATCTTATTCATTATTTTTAGAGAGAGGGGAAGGTAGCAAGGAAGAAAGGGAGAAAAACATCAATATATGTTTGCCTTTCACCTGCCTCCAGCTGGGGACATGGCTGGAGACCTGGCTTGCAACCTGGTTATGTGTCCTGATTGGAAATCGAACCAGTGACCCTTGGGTTCACAGGCCAGTGCTCAATCCACTGAGCCACACCAATCAGGGCAGGATATAAATATTTTAAAGACTATTAACATGTATTTTGGAATTGCAGGTGTTGGCCAGCTGGTCAGTGAGAGGAAAGAAGTGATGTGAAACATCAGTTTTTCCTAGGAGTGTATCATTCTTTCCCTTCCCCATCAGGCCAGCCCAGGTTTTCAGATCTCAGGAAAGATCCCAGCAGACTGTTCAGACAAAGGGGCTGCAGTCCTAGAGGGTAAGAGAGAAACAACCAAAGATTCATCCTGAAAGCAGTGGCTTTGCCTTAACTGAATCCCCTCAGTGGGCAGCTGCTGTGAGCTGGTTGCAAAGCTAAAGGCTGCAGTGATGATTCCAGTCCCACACCCAGGGCTGGGCAATGAGGGAAGCACCTGGGACTCATCAGCATTTGCCTAGAGTGAGTCGTGGGAGAAAAGCACACTGGCTGTCAGGTCTAAGCTGCTGTTGGAGTCAGGGCCAAGGCTTTCCGTTCTCTGCTGCTTATCATTCAAGTCATCTCAATTCACCCCTGTTCCCTGGATGAGAGAACAGTCCAAGGGAGCTGGTGAGCTCTGAGTGCCCCCAGGGGAGAGGCATACTAACCGATTGTTTATTCTCTGGAAGGCAATTCGCCTTCTCATGTCTTCTGCTACTAAGAATCCTGGAAGCATATTTGAAAAAGCCTGCTGTTGCTTAAAACAAGCTTTTGTTTCTTAAGTGAAAGGTGTAAACCCAAGTGGTCACACCCTCAGAAGGCCGCTGGTGAGGGGAAAGCTGGAGACTGGATACTTTTTGGGGAGATGGGAGCCCCAGGCCAGACTGCATTCTGCTAACTTAGTGGGAGTAAGTCACTGCTGTGGGATGCTAATAGTTTCTTAGCCTGGAATACAAATCCCTTGGTAAAAGGGGTGCTATTGTTGCAATGCGCAAGTTGGTTACCAAATGATATACTTGAAGAGAGGGAAGGAAGAAAACTATTTACCAAAATTCTATTAATTACTTGAGCCCCACTTGGCACCGATCTTGCACTTTCTAGTTTGTACTCCAACCTGACCTATGAGGTCGCTATGTAAATAATATTAAAGCCCATCTTTAACACTAAGAAACAGTTTCAAAGAGGTTTGCTGCTTGCTGAGTCATGGAACTGGTTGGGGTGAGAAGCAAGGCTGATGTCCTTATCAAAAGAAATAATATATATAGAAATGCATGAAAAATGCATTGAAAGAAATATATACATTTCCAAAGTTTGACATTTGGATGTGCTTTATTGAGTTATAATTTATTGAACTTTAACATTCACCCATTGTAAGGATATATTCAATAGTTTAAGTAAATTTATAGAAGTTTGCAGCTACCATCATAACCTAATTTTCGAATAGAGAAAACCCTATAATTTTTATTGTTTCCATCAATTCTAGAGGAGGGATGAGACTGATGCAGGATGCCGGGACCCACTACAGATAGGTGACATTTCCTGGATGGTGATTTTAAAAAGCAGAGGTGGCAGCTATGGCCTTACTTGATGGGCTATAAAGTAAGCTGTGTGGAGTGTTCCTGGTGTTATGTAAGTACATTAGTACTTTGGAGTTATTGGAGTTATTGTGGTTACACAATGCCACTCATATTCCATGTTGATCTTATATATTCTAGCATATTGAAACATTAGGATATAGAAAATTGAGATGAAGAATCAGTATCTGTTGTTCTTTATTTGCTTTACCTCTGGCTTTGGCTTAGCCATCATGCCCTCCAGGCATCCATCTCTGACCACTCTTCTACCCTTCCCAGGAAATCCTGTAATTCTTGCTAACATGCTGTTTATCACACGGTGTGGTATTGTCCTTCTACCTCAGGGTCTCACCCATTAGATTCTAAACTACCTGAAGGTACAGGATTTCAATTTTAGTTTGCCTAGAGAATGGACAAGATAAAATGGTACATATTCCTTGATTTTTTTTTTTTAAAAGGAAGGGGTTATAAAAGATTGATTACCAAGTGTTAGTATCTATTGAAAGTCCGTGAAAAAAATATAAACTATCTCTGAGTTTTTACTGTGGTATAAGGACAAGGATGAAGTGATGTGTTGGTGTGTTTGGGGAGAGGAGTTGCTTAGGAAGAAGGTTTCCAGTTATCAAAAAAGTGCTTTATAAAGTCACATATCTAGTATAGGTTCCCCTAAACTTCTAGATTGTTCAGAAATTAGTTAGCTTCTCCAGCCTAGAAATCTTGACAATTTCCTCGAAATGTTTAACATTTGACAACAGTCTTAAGCATTGACACTGAATTTTCATGAGTTAATTTTGCATAATTCCATTCCTTACTTTTTAAAAATATTTAAAAATGTCCAATGTTGTCTAAAATATGACTTTCTCACATGGCATTTGCAAACATTCTAGCCATAGCAATTTGTTTTTCTGTTGGCCATATATAACTATATATGCATTAACTAAATGAGTATGTGAAGCTTTATTCTAGACATTAACTCAGATGCTAGTAATTATTTAACCTTTGAAGTTGTTGTAATATATATCTTAGTCTTCTTCTGCCTTTTATACCTGATATGATGGACTGTTCAGCTGATTTACATTTAAATAATTGTATCTCAACCAAATTTCTCCCATTATTGTTTTGCCTTTTGCTCTAGAAAATATTGGTCACTTGTGGAAGTTCTTTTTTTTTTTTTTTTTCCTTATTGTTTCCTGGCAGCAAATATAACTGCTTCTTGATTTCTTCATTTGGTTGTTTATTAAGAGCAAGGGGGAGCCTGCAGTCTGGATAGTGATTTAGGAAGTTAATGACCTCTAATCATCTTTCTGAGGACCCATGTCTCTTTCTGAATTGGTATTTCTTTGGAATTTCTTAAACCTACTCTAGGAATAACTGGGAAGCCACACAGAGCCACTGCTAAACAGATTTCAACTCTGGAGTGAAGGTAAAGGAGTGGGCAGCATCAATGAGAGATGCTGCGTTTTCTTCCACAGGACAAACCAACATTCCCCTTTCTCCTTTCTCTCTATGGCAAAGAATTTATTTTATAGTAAATGGGGGCACAAGTTCAGATGCAACTGTAACAGATGAATTTCAAAATGGTGGAACAGGCTTGCCATTCCAGCAGCAGTGTGTCAGGTTTCCAATTAATTCACATTCTAGCCAGTATTTGCTATCATGCAACTTCTTACTAATGTGATGACCAAAAAGCAGCATCTTATTTTGACTTGCATCTTGTGTATGTTAGTAATGTTAATGTTGGGGAGTTCTCGTTCTACCCATTGCCTATTCATGTTTTTTTACTCAATTTTTGTTTTTATTAGTGTTTTTATCTTTTCGATAAAACTGTATTTTGTTGGAAATTTTATAATTAATGAGTGATAATTAGTTAGTTTTCCTATTTTAGTGTACTTATATCTCTACCAATCTCTGCCAAGCTTCTCAGCTGCTAACCATGGTTTCCTGTCAGCCATTTTAATCAATAAGTTGATGTAATTGCAGCTAAAACAGCCAGGTATATCTGTTGGTCTAAATGTCCATATCCTAGTTAACATAGCATTTCCATTAGGGGTTTTTTCTTAATGTTTGAGGATATAACGTTGATGACACACCTCTGAGAACTCCTAGGGATTTCTTTTTTCCCCCTAGGGATTTCTTAGGAATCCATCTGATAGTATTGAATATAACCCCCTAAAAGGAATTAAATTGAAATCTTCTTGAAACCTAGAGATTTTTTTCCCTTGGATATAGGGATCTTTAGGGTTGTCCATTTGACAGATCCTTCAAGTGATATTACTCCCTAAAGAAGAGCCTTATAAATCTACACTGATAGTCTATAAAGTAAGTAAAGCTATCAGAGTTAGGCATATAAGTCCTGTTACATATTTTTCTCAAAAACAATCATTTAAGGGTATTTATTATGAAGAGTAAGTTGTGACTTCTGCCTTCAGAAGTCTAGTTATCATTCAAGATAACTAGACTTTCAGAAGTAGCATCTTTCTTCCAATGATGTTGCATTTGTTCAAAATACTATTTTCTAGTTATAAAAAATCCAATTAATAACCAATTATAACCTAGGCAACCACAATTTGGAACTAGAAATTCTGAGCTACTCTTCAAGAGAGATGAGTTGAAAGAAACAGAACAGACTGATGGTTGCCAGAGGGGAGGGGGGTTGGGTGACTGAGTGAAAAAGGTGAAGGGATTAAGAAGTACAAATTAGTAGTTACAGAACAGTCACAGGGGATTTAAAGTACAGCATAGGTAATATAGTCAATACTATTGTAACAACTGTGTATGGTGCCAAGTGGGTACTGGAAATACTGGGGGGAGCACTTTGTAAAGTAGATGATTGACTAACCACTATGTTATATACCTGAAATAATACAAAATCATATTGAGTGTAAACTGTAATTAATAATTAAAAAAATAATAAGATAGCCAAAAGACAAAATAAAACAAGAACAACCAGAAAAAGAGCATAGTTGAAATGCAGCTTAGCCCCTCTCCTCTGTGTGGCTCTGTGCATGTTACTAAACATGTGTGGAGCTTAGTTTTCTTAGGAAATCATGAGTCCTAATTCACAGAATTGGCAAGGATGATACAAAAGACAACATAGATGAAAGTTCTAGCCCAATGAAAGGCACATAATTAACACTTGCAAATACTACTCACATTGGAGTCCAACTTTGTTTTAAAATTATAATGCCATCAGTGGATGAATGGATCAAAATACTTTGGTATATTTACACAATAGAATACTACACAGCAGAAAGAAAGAAGGAACTCCTACCTTTTGCAACAACATGGATGGAACTGGAGAGTATTATGCTTAGTGAAATAGCCAATCAGTGAAAGACAAATACCACATGATCTCACCCATTACAGGACAATAATGAACAAAACAAACAAACAAGCAAAGCAGAACCAGAGATATGAATACAAGGAACAGATCTTCAGTGGGCAAAGGGGAGGGAGTGGGGGAAGGGGCAGAAGGAGGCAAAGAAGGGGAGCTGTTTAGTCAAGGAACTAGCATGGATGACCCATGGACATGGACAACAAGTAGGATTGACTTTGGGGAGGGGGGAATGAAAGGGTGGAGAAGGGGAGAGAAGGGGGGGATGGAATGAATGTAATATAACAATAATAAAATAAAATTAAAAAAATCATAGTGAGCTTCATAGAGTTGTTCTTGTCTAGGTTCAGAAAATGTTCAGGTGTGTCTTGGTGAGAATCCAGTCTCCATCCCTTTTCTGTATTGGAGACAGATCTGTTCTTTTTCCCTCTATCTTCCTGATAGCACCTTATGTCATGGGGTAGAACCAATATCAGCTTTAGGTGGCTTTAAAGTGTGTCCTGAGGGCTTCCAGAAACCTACCAGGGAGAGGTCTCTCTGTTCCTGCCTAAAGCAAGCCCATAAATATACCATTTCTTGACAATGTCACTTATGGCTGATGGAAACTAAAGACCCATCTTAGATATGGGAGACAGATTTCTAGTCTGCTTTTACCATTCAGGTAAAGCAGATTTTTGACAAATACCTGTCATTGATAGTTTTCTTATGGCTAAGTTTTTCTGTAGTCATGTTCACCTTTTAGGTTCTAAGAACACAGTGGAATAGATCTAGGTTCAAATTTACATTCTCATCTTTACTGGCCACATGACTTTGAGTAAGTCATAGGAGGTCTGTGCCAAAAGTATTGGCTGCACAAATAATTTTCATTGTATTGGCATGGCTCGATACTTTTGGGACAGACCTCTCGTAATGACAGAACACACACACACACACACACACACACACACACACACACGGTGCATGCAATAAAGTAGCAATAACTTTGCATCTCCTTATTTCACTGCTTCTTATTAATTTTGAAAAACTATGTTTCTAAGGTTATGGTTTAACATCATTGTTTCAGATATAAAGTATTAAATTCTGAGAGCAACCCTAATTTCTGGACTGCATGTAGGGGGAACTGCTAAGGAAATTGCAGACTTTAATAACATCCCATTACATAGAGTTGACAATGTGAAGAAGGTGTATGATGCTGATCTTGATGTCACCACAGCAACAAGGAAAACACATAAGAAACACAAGGATTATACTACTACAGGTAGTATACACAGAATTCAGGAGATCATCAATGAAGATCCAAGAAAGTCAATGTGCTCCATAGCAAGAGAATTGCAGATGTTGGATGCAAAGGGTCGCAAGATTATTGCTGATATCAGATACAGATCATATGTTCTTAGAAGAGGCCAGTTTATGACACAGCAGACAAAGGGAAGGCACTTTGAAAAAGCAAGGACACTGCTAACAAAACTGAAAAATTACAAAGGAAAAAACCCTCTGATTTTCTTCTCCAATGAAAAGAATTTTCAGTAGGTCCAAATAGTCAACAGAAGAAACAACAGGTGGCTCTGTGAGAATCTTAATGAAGTTCCAACTGTCATGTAAACAAAATTTCCTACTACAATGATGGTGTTAGGTGTTGTCAGCAATGAAGGAGATATCATGACCCTGTATTTTTTTCCCATAAGGCTTGAAGGTGACTGCTGATGTTTACCTTGATGTTTTGAGAGTAGATGTACCATGGATGAAGCAAGTTGCAAATGGATGTCATTTTATCTTCCAACAAGAAGGTGCACCACCACATAATGCCAAAAAGGTGCAAGAATTTCTTTGTGTTAATGTCCCTGAATTCTGGTTAAAGGAAGTCTGGCTGCCTAGTTCAACAGATGCAAATCCTTTAGACTACTATGTATGCAGCATTTGTGAGAGAGAAGTTAATAAACAACCCCATTCCAATAAAGAGGCTGTTAAAGCTAAGATTGAAAATATGATGATGTCCATGGATAAAGAAAAGTTAATTAAAATGTGCTTAAGATTCTGAAATTAAATCGAGTCTATTATTGTCCAAATGGAGACTTTTTTGAACAATTAAAAAAATAATGACTATGTTTATGTATTTACATATAAGAATGGATTTCTTTAAAAATATAACACTTTAGTGGTATGTTGCTTATTTTACTAAAATTTTGGCAATTTATCATACACAATGTGCGTGTGTGTGTGTGTGTGTGTGTGTGTGTGTTGTGTATGCTTACCAGTCCATATCTCCAGACATTTCTCTCTGATTAAGAGTGAATTTTGGAATTTTGCCTTGACAGGCCCTGGGAGCTCATTGATTTTAAAATGTTAAAAGGCACTCCTAAGAACTTGAGCAGAGATAGCAAAAGAAAGCATATCAATAGTCTTTGGTAGAAGTACTGCCTTTTTGACATTTAGCAGCTCCTGGGAAGGCTTCATTTGCATACCTAGCACTGTCACAGAACTGAACTTGTAAATCCAGAGTCTAGCATCTGTCACAAAGAGGATGCAGTCAGTGCAGGGTCCCTGATAGGAATCTGAGAAGGATGCCCAATTTAGAATCAGACACTGGCACACTTGGCTTTCAACTCAACAGAGCAATCTACCTTTTCTTGTGAATAAGTGAATCAGAAAAGTAAAATTTACTAAAAATCTACAATGTGCCTGGCAAATTTTTATCCATGATCTCATTTAATCCTCATACCAGCTCTGCCAAGTCAGACCTGACTTGGGATTCTATTCAGACCTGAGCAGGGATTCTAAGATCAAGGGATCAGAGCATGTTGTTTTAGGAAGGAGAATAAAAAACCACCTGGGGAGAGGGAGATGTTAACTTTCTCCCTAGGCTTGACCTGCTTTTCTGGTAGTGTGGGGCTCATTCTGCACAATCTGCCTGCTATCCATTTGCCAGGCCAGAGCATCTACCCTATGGCATAGCCCAAAGGTGGAAAGGAGGAAGGCAAGTCAAGGAAAATGACTTTGCTAGACAGTAGAAGTTTTTACTCAGGACTTCATAAGGCAGAAATTTGTAGATAGACCACAAGTCCAGAAGCTGCAAACTTAGGAAATTTGTGGTTTATTTACATCTTTACCTGACATCCAGCACTATTCTCTGGCATTAACCTGGGCATTGCTCTTGGCTACTCTAAAACTGTGACCCATGCATAAATATCAGAAGACTGCCCAAGCTTCCTTTTCTTCTTCTTCTCCTTACTCTTACTCTTACTCTTATTCTTATTATTTAAAAACCTGGTACAGGCTACATTGTGTATGAACAGGCCTTATGGCTTGAAGAAATCAGG
Organism: Noctilio leporinus; assembly: GCA_004026585.1. Taxonomy (NCBI): domain Eukaryota; kingdom Metazoa; phylum Chordata; class Mammalia; order Chiroptera; family Noctilionidae; genus Noctilio; species Noctilio leporinus. The sequence goes on along the minus strand of PVIW01002334.1, from coordinate 22,672 downwards.
CAGAATTGTACAACTTGCTTTGATCACATATTTCTGGCTCTTGGCTAGTGTAGTAGTTGGCGATTGCTCTGTAACAACCAATTACAAAAAGAAGCTCTCAGTTGGTTCTAGCTGGATGGCTCAATTGGCTAGAGAGTCATCCTCACATGGCAAGGTTGGAGATTTGATCCCTAGTCAGAGCACATATGAGAAACAACCAATGAATGCATAAATAAGTGGAACAACAAATCAAACCCCCCTCTAAAGAATCAATCATTAAATGACTAAAAATGATCAGTTGTTTACAATAAGCATTTACTTAGCTCCTGTGTCTATGGTTTTATTGGGATGTCTCTGATTCAAGTTGTGGGTCCAGCTAGCTCAGGTATGCTTCATGAATTTCATTTTGAAGTTCAAGATAAAGAAAGGGACAGTGACAACATGAAGAAAACTCTTCTCAAGGCAATTACAGAGGCATAAAAGGATAAGCAGAAATATGTAAGGCCTCTGAAGGCCTAGGTTTGGGATTAGCACACTTTCACTCCTGCTCATACATGGTTGACCAGACAAAGCCATATGATCAAGCCCAAAGGCAAGGGTTGGAGAAATGCATTCAATCAATGGAGTCAAGAAGATGTTTCCTTTTTAAAAATCTCATAGCAGAAGACATGGACACAGGATAGATGAAGAACTGGAGCCAGTAATCCCATCTGGGAATTACGAGGAAAATATAAACTTATAAAGGTTTTATTTTATTAAATGTAATTCCTACTTATTTACTTTGCAAGTCAATTTGCAATTTGGAGTACTGCATTAAGGGCTAATGGTTCCTTTAAATGCATGTATGCCAAGCACAACAGGAAATGAAATATCTTTGCATGTGTTCTCTGTTCCAGCTAACGTTCATGAAGATAATCTGAGAACTGAAATTAAAGTGTGAAGTTCACAGAGTCTGTCATTTTAAAAGTGTTTTGCTTTTGAAAAATAATATGCATTCCAAAAAGTGCACAAATCATGAGGGAATAGCTTAAGGAGTTTTCACAAACTGACATGGCATCGTAACCAGTATCTACATCAGTTGAAAAAATATAATCAGTATCCTAGTACATAGTCCACTTCAGGCCACCTTGGGTCATTATCTTACAAGAGCAGCCACTAGCATGACTGCTAACAATATTCATGAGATTTAGATTTTTATATAAATGGCGTGAATCATAGATTCTGTCTGTTAAGTCTCCAGCCTCTCCTAAATGTGATTTCTTTATTAAGTTCCCCCTCTATATTCCTTTCCAAGTTTCTAGAGCCCTTCCTCTTCTCAACCTCCTTATTAAGGAATTCATTGGCACGTTGACTGATAGACAATAATGCCAGTGTGCCAGCACTTACAAATATTTTATCTCTAAATACTAATAAAAGACATGTCTCCTTGTAGATATTGTGGATAATTGGTGTGAAGGGGGGAATTATTCAGGTTTTTTTGTCTTCATTGATTTTTTAAAATCTAGTTATTCTATCTTGTTTGGGAGAGTTATGGCAAAGTCTCCAGCTAGAATTCTGGATTTGTTTATCTCCCTCTAGTTCTGTCAACTTTTTTTCCTATATATTTTGAACTTTTGTTAATAGAGGTATGTACATTTATAATTGTTATATATTTTGGAAATATTGACCCTTGTGTTATTTTTAAAGGACCTTCCTCTGTCTCTAGTTCATTAACCTGCTTTGAAGAACTGAGATGGTATTAGGGATATGGACCATTGAGTCACCTGTAGGGTGTCCTTTCCTCGAGAGCACCATCCTCCCACTACCTGAAAGGGCATCTGTCATATGAACCTTTGTATAGGACAGAGTCCTGGAAGAAAATAGATGTCATACGTGAAAGTTTTAGGTGAAGAGTTTAAGTAAAAAACAAAAAGCCAAAAACCAAAAAACTTGCAAAATGTAGACAGAGCTAAGGCAAATAACAAAGGCTGGGAAATACCTGGAACATCTGGAGACTGGCAGCAGAGGGGAGCCATCAACTCCCCCAGGCCAAAAAAGGAAGTGGGTAATGGTGTTACTAGAGTCCATTGATGGCTGAGTGAGGGGACAGTGGCTTCCCAGCAGGAGCTGTGGCTGTCTGTTGAGGAAGTAGCCATGTTAGCATTGTGCTGAGGTAAGGAGGAATGAGGAAGGATTGATGTGGGGAATAAATTTACTCTTTCACCCTCTTATCTCCCATCAGCCCTTTCCATGGACCAAATCCCCCGAAGCCAGAGGGCAAGGTAGTCAGGTTGAAGCTGACTGATGAGTACAGGCTTCTAGGACATGGAGCAAGATAGAAGGGTACAAACTAGCTCTGGAAATTCAGAGGTAAACAGAGAATAGCAGCATCATTCCTATAATGCATGGGGAGGGAGCATGTAGAACCTAGCACTTGGGAGCCCAGACCTTGGAGCTAGATTGCTGATGTTCAAACTCTGCCTCTGCCTCTCATGGATAGCTCTAGTCTTCTGTATGATTAGCATCATAAAATAGTATCTGCCTCATGGGGCTGTTTTGTGAAGATTAGGTGAGTGAATGCCTATAAAATGCTTAGGAGAATGCTGGGAACATAGCACTACAGAGGTGATGTTTGTAAAATTATAGTTCATTGTCCTGGATGTCTTGCTTTTTAAAGCTTTCTAATATCTGGAACATGGTGCTTTGCTGTTTCAGTAACTTTCAAGTGAGCAGGAGGATTCTGACCTGTGGATGGAGGAAAGAAAACTTCAGGTCAGAGAAGGGGCAGGGCATGAAAAGGAGACACGCTCTTTTGCCAGAAGGTCCAGTTATTTGACCAACTATTTATATTTTTTCTGAGTGCATATGCGTGTGCATACAAGATGATGCTGAAGGAATAATTCCATGGGCTTTGCTGCTAATTCTAGACTAAGAAAATGAGGAGAAAGATGAAAAAGTGGCTTATTTGTTCTCATTCATGTGTATTAGTTATCACTGAAGTATCATCATGAAGCAGCACAACATAACTATGGCTAGCATTAGAGGTGTTATTTTATGAGGACTGGAAACTCAGCTCATTTTTGCTCAGCTTTCAAAGTATGTTGTCCACATAGAAGAAAAAACAATAGAAGTTTTTAAAAAAGTAAAACAGACCTGTATCTAGTAGCACCTCCATCATTTAACGAGTGGGCAATTTAGGGAAAGTTCTCAATCAGTGTCTGATGTTTCTCTGTACGGACATTGCTGAAGCACTTTAAGATCCTTGGAGGTGAGGGTCCTGTTCTACCAATGAAAAATCTTGGAAGTTCCAAAGAATGGGACTGACAAAAGAAAGAAGAAGAGGACATGAGATGCAGAGCAGGGCTCAGTAAATATTCATCAGTTAATAGGTTGAGCAATCCTGGAAGAGTCATGTCCACAGTTTGCTGCCTTTAAAATGCCATTAGCCTTTTCATCATTATGTCAAAATAATGCTGATATAGGGGCAAACATCAGTCCCTTGGTGTCATCTCTCCAGGACTTCCTTATCATTCTTAACTTGCCTTCACTGTCTTCCCACTGAATGGCTCCTGTGACCTGAAATAGACTATAAGCCCTGATATCCCTTAGAAAGTTTCTTTTGTCAGTTAGGAACATGTTCAGCTGAAAAGAATAGGAAGGCCAAGTGAGGCAAGTTTAAACAAGGAGTTTGTTTTTCTCAACAGAAAGCAGAGAGGCAGCTGGAGCAGCTGTCCAGCAATGTCCCTGGGGACTTGGGCCCTGTCTCCTCATTCTCAGTTCTGATTGGGTCAGGCATCATCTTCATACTTGTCACCTCAGGCTCAAAGATGGCACAGTGGCTCTATTTCTAGGCCTCACGACTGCAGGAGGGAAAATGAGTGATGGAGAAAAGCCTTTCAGCAAGGCTTCACTTTTTTTCATCCAGGGATTTTTTTTTTGTCTGCCTTAAGGGACTTTTGCCTATATTTTATTCATCAGACATGTACCCTAAGATCACTACCATCTACCAGAAAGGATGCATTTTAAATGGTCATATTGCTACCCTTAAATCGATCAGGTTAATAAGGAAGAGGTATATGTGGGCAAGGGGAAGTTAGGAGGGTAGGGTGTTGGCGGGCAGAGGGATGGCCACTCGGTAGACACTTAGCAGTATCTATGTCAGGAACTCATCTGCTATGTAGTTTTAGCCATAGGCTCTCTAATCTTGTGCTCAGACATATCCTGGATACCTGCTTAATGTCCTTACAGACATGAATGAAGCAGAGTTTATAACCCGCGGGAGCTTCAGGAAATGGTCCTGGAGATAAGCAGACCCTTTGCTTCTCTTTCATCGGTTTTAAAAAATGATGGAGTTTCTAAGAATGAGATATTCATCCGTTTTGCACCGAGTGTCAGAAACAATAATTCAGGTACATGCTTCATCTTGCAAGTGAAAATTAACACCCCCTGTTGTTGCAAGGGGAAAAAATGAAGAGAAGTACTCATCTAACAGTAGCTTTGGTGGTAGGTGTACACATTTTGGTCAGATATAAACTTTCACTGGCTTTACTCTTTGTCTTAGAGTATCATTCCTAAGTTTTTACCCCTCATAACTCACAGATATGTTCCTGCTCTCATTGATCCAACATCCCGGAGTAGCATTAGTTAAATGACAACACATTGGCATCATCTGACATTTAAAGAGCCCCTGTGCTTTTTTTTTTTTTCTTTTAATTTTATTGTTGTTGTATTACATCCATCCCCTTTTTTCTCCCCTCTGGCCCCTGTGCTTTTGCATTAATTCTTTCTCCTGTTCTCTATCCCTTTCTCATGTGGAAAGCCTTGAATTCTGGCTACTGTACTTCCCATACTTCTCTGCGAGGGACCCAGCCAATCAGGGTTTTAGTGAATTATTTCCTGCTACCTTGAACCTAATTTCTACTCCTATCCTCTATGCCATTGTCATGGGCAACAACATTTCTAGTCCATCATATCTAATTTTTAATTTCTTCATTGTGTCTCTTCTGACAAAGCTGTCTTATACTGAGGTGGGAAACCCAAGGGGGAAAAAAAACCCCACAAAACATCCCAAGCAACAGCAGGGACGTGCTGCATCTTCATTCTTGATTACACCTCTGCCTGCCAGCTGTCCCTGCAATTTCCCTGCCGACCCGCAGCTTCCTTAACAGGGGGCCCCATGCCTTATTTCTTGACCAGGTTACTGCTGGCACCTCTCAGTTTTTCTCCAGCTGGTAAAAATAGATTAGGAACAGGTGGCAGGCTTCCTTGGAACAGAGCCAGGAAGGAGAAAGGTTGAACAGAATATTGGAGTCCTTTGCAGAATTTCTAAGTTAAAATCATCTCAGTTCTCATGTTATGACTTGGAAGAAAACAATGCAATGCTACCGTATATCTCACAGTGGATGTGAAGTACAGCAAAAAGAACTGGAAACCTAATCGAACAAGCACAAACTAGTTACCGGGAGACCAGTGTTCTATTTCTCACTCTGCTGCTAACCAACTAGTTGTGTGATTGGGAGCAAACCAGTTTACTTTTCTGTTGTAACAGGGACTAGTCACTGGTCTTTTTCCAGCTTTGAAATTCAATAAAAGGAACAACTAAATTATTTCATCTTCCTTTAGGGGATTGTCTATGACTGCTCATTATCCTGTAAGTCTCATTCTCAAAGCGTAGTTATAAGTAGGAATCATTTTCTCAGGCTATTCCCAGGATCCAAGAGTTTATAAACTCTTTTCATAAAGATTCTGCTCCGTTCAGCACCTTTTCTATTTTAAATACTAGCTCTGTTTCCTCCTATTTTGTGAATTGGTCTGGCATAGTGCAGTGGTTCTCAGATATGAGTGTGCATCATAATTATCCAGATGCCTATTAAAGCATACATTACCATATCCTACCCTTAGGGTTTTTTAGAAGGTCTAGGGTGAGAACCAAGAATCTGCATTTGTAACAAATTCCCGAGTTCTCAAGTGATGTTGATGCTGTTGGTATGTGGGACCATACTTTCAGAACCTTGATAGTGGAATGAGCAGAGGTTTTACACAGAGATATGAGTTCAAATTCTGACTCTTGTCATTTACAATTTATGTGACTTTGAGCAAGTTACTTCACCAATCTAAGCCTGGATGTCCTCACCATAAACAGGTCAAAAAATACCATGGAGGCTTAGTGATTGCTATTTACCAGTGTCTGACATTTTGCCAAAATTCATTTCCTATTCCTTTGTTCTTTTCTACTTTCACTTGAAGTCTCTTAGGAAAGTAATCAAACCATGGATTATTTTATGGATAGCGGTTATACTCTCACAAGCAGAATCGAAGAGATAAACTATCCCAACAGCTTTCTGAAAGGACATACTTTCAGCAAGTTTAATAAAACCTCAAAGTATTTTACAGGAATATTTGCATCTAAAGTGCTGAAATATTTTTCAGTTATAGCATATATAGCCAAGATATTAGCCTTTGTTATACATCCAGAGTCTTAAGAGAATCAAATCAGGACTAAAATGAGACATAAAGTCTAGAGAAAATAGGTAATTGTTATTCCTTTCTATTTTGTCCTAACTTAAACATGTGGGAATTATGTATCTGAGTGACTATGGATATTTGGTACCTATTATTAGATAAGTGACATGCTCCCTTTTTTAGTTAAAGGTTTTTTTTTTTCTTTTTAAAAAGATTTTATTCATTATTTTCAGAGAGAGGTTTAGGGAGGAAGGAAGAAAGGGAGAGAAGCATCAATGTATGGTTGCCTTTCACCTACCTCCAGCTAAAGACCTGGCTGAAGACCTTGTTATGTGCCCTGATTGGGGAATCGAACCAGTGACCTTTGGGTTCTCAGGCCAGTGCCAATCCACTGTGCCATCAGCCAAGGCTAAATAAATTCTTACTTAACCTAGTCATATAATGAGTCATAATAGGGATGAGATAGCAAGGACTTCTGGATTAGACAAATACAGAAATCATTAGTAAAGAGAACTGGGAATTATTGTAGAAATTATTAGGTGGAAGCATTCAAAGTTTCCTTTAATCTAGAATAATAAACTCAAATATTCGAGGTTGTTTTGCTATGAGTCCCTGTCATGATTTATTTCACTGAACCACCTTAAATGAGCCACAGAAAACTATCAAGAGCTAGATTCAAGTATGGGCTTAATGCAGAATGTTGAAGAAATGGCAGTCCGGGAATGTAGCTATATTACTTTCCCAGAGACTACTTTCCTAATAAGTATGTCTCCCCTACCACTTCAATTTGTTTGCTTCTTTCCCAATATCCATTTTGCTTTCCTTTTACATTTATATTATCCATTTTTAAAAAAATACAAGATTTTTGGTCTTTCCTTCCTCTTTCTTTACAAATCTAAAACCAAGTTTCTATTTCTGAGAAAAGAAATAATTTAATTAATTAAGTGCTCATATCTAGACAGGTTGTTATTTTTCTTGAAACTCACAGCATGAAATGACAGGAAAGGCATGTGTTTCTAATAAAGATAACAGTTTATAAAATTTGTTTTAAGTGTATACTGAGCCAGATTAGAGCTGAGAGATAAAAATACAGATTGCCTCTATTTTTATTTGCTAAACCTAGTTGGAAACCACATTTGAGACTTTACATAGTTTATTTTGAATATTTATCTCAATTCTATAAAGTAGGATAAAAAACAGCCAAGCTGGAGTTTGAATCCAGCTGTGTCTTGTTTCTGAGTCTAGACTTCTTCTGCTTATTCCTTACTCACATTGACTATAGAAGTCCAAATAATAAAGGTCAATGAGAATACACAGTTGGAATGACACCTATGCTGAGTTGATCCTCTCTCCTAGGAAGAAGGCAATGATGTCACCTAGGAATTAAGTGCCCCCCTGGAAGCCAAAGGGGACTTTGAGAGGACATTGTCAAAAGGCTTAACTATTCTGAAAAGAGGTGCGAGTAAGAAAACTCTTACATTCTTTGACCTTTAAATTGTATTTTCTATGGTTGGAAACAGCATGTTCTGAAACATGATTTATATAGGTGGCATACTAGGAGCTAAAAATATGAACAAAAATCTCTTCCTGCCTCTCCATCCCAAACTCTCAAAAGCTAATCACATAATCAACTCTAATTTCTGTTTCAGCAAAGGTTCTGTGGCTTAATAAAGTGAATAATTTTTTTCTCTTTTTTAAATCACAAAACTGATGGAATGTCTATTTTTCTTTAACTTTCAAATCATGAAACATGTTTCAAGTAAAATTATAGATTATATGGTCATATAACAGTTGAAAGACTTCAAGACAAACCAAAGTTCACTTTTATGAACCAGTCTGTGAGTACTAGCCATTTTCTAGAGGGAAAATCCAGTCCAGAGGTCTAATGTGATCTCATACTGGCCTTTCTATTGGTCCAATGTAATGGCAGTGATCTCAAAAATGAAGTGAGGCCACACCATCCCAGTGGAGAGGGTGTCAGTGCAGCTTAGAGCAATGTTTCCAGGCTTTGGACATTCATGTATCACCTACAAGATTTTTGCAATATAAATATCCTCCTTCTACTTATTATTTTAATTCAAATCAAGTACCTTTTGTCACTTTGAAATAAATTCAGCCTTATTCTAAGTAATAATAAGCACAACTTGGTGAGTGTGGTAGGTAATTGTATATTTGTTTCTAATAAATATTAAGTCACAAATATAACTTAAAATTTAAAATATACTTATTTGTGAGCCACCTAAAATCAACCAGTACACACATGTACCTGTGGTGGTATATACACAATGCTTTGGGAGACATTTGTCTTAGAGGGGTCTGCTGGCTTTGGCTGGTTCCTGATTGGAGAAAATAAAGTTTTATTGGAACACAGCTAGGTCCATTCAGCTTTGTATTGTCTATGGCTGCTTTTGTGCTACAATGGCAGTGTTGAGTAGTTGCTTCAGAGACCATATATAGTGCAAAATGAATGTGTCCTTTACAGAAAATTTTTCTAACCCCAGGCTTGAAGGAATACTCCCCAGATGGGTTTTGTCTATTCTCATGCACTGCCCTCTAGTTCTCATTCATGATCTAAGTCCTCTTTTCCTTAAAAGTGTCTTTCATGAGAAGAGACTATTTCATCTTCTGTGAGGACCAGATTAGAGAAAATTCACTTAAGCATAGGCTGAACCCTCAGCGTTTAACGAAAGTCTATTGATAGATCTCCACCAAATGTCAATTTGCTGCCGGAACTAGCTGTCTCATTATCCTCAACCAGCTGGACTGAACATTCTTGCACTTTCCTTCTCTTCAATCTTCAAAATGGCAGTGACATAAGATGGAATGTCAAGCTTGAAAACTGACTTTGAATAAAAATTCAACATTGATGTGGCTGTCACCCATAGCTCTATATTCATGGCAAGTTTGGGCAGCTTTTGTTTGCTGTAAAGTTGAAAATTGTTAAACAGAAAAGTAATTTTCATCAGGTAAAGGAAGGAAAAAAAACTGTGAAGTTGTGTCACCTTGTATTATACTGTCTGACATTTTATTCTTAGTTGTTTCTTGTGCAAAGAACTAAAAATTCGATACAAAAGCAAACAAGAATTGCTCATTTTGAGGACCAAAGAGAAATAGCCATGTGTATGTGTACTTATTATTGCTTGCTATGGAAACATGTTTTTTTTAAATCTTATTATTATAGCTCATCATTGGATAGTAGCATTAAAATATATACTTCATATGTAATTGATTAGATAAGGTATCATAGTTAAGCATTTTTAGTATAAGCCTATTTCTTCAAGGTATTTATGGATTGACCAAATTATGAACAGAATATTGACATATTATAGAGAAGACAATGATTTATTGATGTGTGTATGTGTATTTAAGCTGGGGAAGGATTGGGAAAGTTTTCATAGAGGACATTTTATTTGTGTCTAGAAAGATGGCTAACGATTTTTAGGTGAGGAAGCAGGTGGAAGACAGTTCAGGCAAAAAGACCAGCTCACCCCTTATAGAAATTAGCGGTATAATTAGCCTTTATAAGATGCATCTTCATTATCCATAGCAAGTTTGACCCTTGGCAAGCCTTTAGAAACAGGCCATTTTCTGGGTCTTCTTGATGAGACTTTTGTGAAAGAGCCACTTATTCTTAGGAGAAAGATATGCTTCCTTATCTTTAGGAAGGGAATATACATCCCTTAACTCTTGATGCTTAGCTTGGCTTACCAAACCACATGATTTTTGTGACTTGGTTTATGTTGGAGCAGTGAAGATTCAGGCTTGAAAAGGAAGCTAAGACCCATGCTTCAGCCTTACTGTTGCTGAAAGATTTCCTTTCCTTTCCACCAGGGGTAACCCTGGTGACTGACACTAAGAAGCCTCTCGGATGCATCTGCACCTCTCACCCTAATGCAGTATCTCGTCTTTTTGCATTCTTGCATGTCCCACGGGGCCCAGATGTCCTATAGCTCAGCCTTTATCCTTCTCTCAGGAAATAGCATTTTCCCTGTGGGAGAAAAGCAGAGGTGGCAGCTTCTATTCCAGAGACTCTGTACCCATGAGCAGAGAGATTCACAGGATCCTTTGTTGAAAAGGGCCATGGAACACTTCATGGTCTACTGAGCAGGGCAAGAGATTTGTTCACAGCAGCTCCACCATGATGCTGCAAACCAACAAGTAATGGTGGATAGGGTAAAAGGCAAAAGTCTAACCAGAGGACATTAAGTAGTAATTTCTTGTTATTTAAATTTGGCAAAGATATGTGTTGGAATCTCACAAAGAAGTCTTTTGTTGTGGAGGTTGGACATTAGGGGATGGTGTGGAATAGACACTGAAGCTTCTTCAGGATCAGTGTTACCCAGAGAACAGCTGCAACAACTCAGCCAGGAAAGCCTCATGGCTGGCGGGGTCAGAGGAATATGTTCCCAGTCAGAGTCTAACAGGCTTCCCTCTCATCCTGAGATTCTGCATCAGAAAAATGCCCAAATGTTCTTTGCATCTTTTGTGAACTCTTTTGAATTCACATAGTTCATTGAATCATTGCATGTGTTAAGTAGCAGGTATCTTAGAGTTCATCTGTTTTAACTCTTTTGCTTTATGCCAAGGTGAAAAGTGAGGCCCAGGAAGACAACTGAAATGACTTCTCCAAGAATGGCCAACATGACTTCTTTCCTTCCTTCCTTCCTTCCTTCCTTTTTTTCTTCCTTCCTTCCTCCCTTTCTTTCTTCCCTCCTTCCTTACCTCCCTCCCTCTCTTCTCTCCTTCTTTGAGAAAATATGTACTGAGCACTTACTATGCTCCTAGTAATTTTCTAGGCAGTTGAGACATGTCAGTGAACAAAATAGTGAAAGATCCCTGTCTGTGTGGATCCTATATGCTATTGAAAAAACAGATGGTAAAAAATATCCATAATAAATGAATTATAAAACATGATAAAAACTATGGAAAAACCCAGTGCAAGATTACTGGAGTGGAATAAGGAAGGAATAGTGTTAAATAGAGAGGTCAGGACAGGATTGATTGAGAAGGTGACATTTGAGCAAAGGCAGTGAGCGTCTGCTGGGTGGTTATCTGGAGAGGGTATTCTAGAGCATTCTGTAGAATATTCTTTACCTAGAATATTCTGGGTAGGGAGAAAAGCCAATGAACATGTCCTGAGGTAAGAGTGTGTCTGATATGCTCAAGAAATGGCAATGGGTCCAGAGGGGCCAGAGTACAATAAATGAAAAGTAGAAAGTAGGAGATGAGATCAGAGGGGTGGCATGTTTATGATTATTTTGTAAATAACTATAAAGGACTTTGGCATACTTTGGCATTTTATTCTAAATAGGATGAAGAAACCATTGGAGAAATTTTTAAACAGAGATATAACATTATTTGATTTATATTTACAAAGGCTAATTCTGTCTACTGATTAGGCATAGACTATAGAAGGGCAAGGGGAGGAGTGGGGAGCCCAGCCAAGGATCTTTGTTCATTTGAAGAGGTGATGAGATATTGGATTGAATTGTGGTTTGAGAGAAAGGAGACTTACAGATAACTCCGGAGTTGTTTTCTTTTTCTTTTTTACCTGAACGATGAGACATATGGAGATGCCACCAATTTAGAGCAGGTTTGAGGGGAAAAAGTCAGGAATTTAGTTTAGACATGTTGAATTAGGGATGCCCATTAGACATGGGTAAAATGGGTAGCTGTATGATAAAGTATAGAATATAGGAGAAAGCTCTATATTGAAGATGTAAAATTTGAAGTAGCCATTGTATGTATGGTATCTAAATTTATGAGACTCATTGAAACTGTCAGGAAAGTGTGTATAAATGGAGAAGAAGAGATGATCAAGGGATCAGTATTAAGAGGTTAAGAAAGGAAGAAACCAAGAAAGGAAACTAAGAAAGTACAACCAGGGAAATAAGAGGAAAACCAGGAGAGTGTGGTGTCCTAGAATCCAAGTGAAAAAAGCAAAATTAAGAAAGAGGGCATGAGGAACTGTGTTCAATGTGCTGATGGGATTAAAGAAGACAAGGACTAAAAACTGACCACTGGGCTTACCCATACAGAGGAGATCTTAACAAGAGCAGTGTTAGTGGAGCAGTGTAGAAAAAGCCAAGATTAATGTGAAAATAAGAGAAGAATTGTAGAGAGGGTGAATAACACTTTCAAGGGTTTTGCTTAAAAAAAAAAAAAAAAGAAGTGGCAGTTACAGGAAAAGTGGGAAGTTCCAGAAAGGAATTTTTAAGATGGGAGATATAACATGTTTGTAAATGATATGGATGATTTAGTAGAGGGTGAAAATTTTGATGATAAGAAAGAGAAGAGAGATTTGTTAGAACAACATCCTTTAGTCCAGGGGGAGTGGGATCATGTGCAAAGATGAGGGATCATTTTAAGAGAGAAGTGTGATAAATTTATATGTTAGCAGGTGAGAAAATGAAAATGTGGCCTTGGAGATGGTAGATGGGTAGGAAGGGTGGCAGAGTTTACCAAACTTCTACTGTTTCAAATTCCTCCCTGAAGAAGAAAATGAGAATTGACTGAGAGTAAGAATGTAGAATGAGTTTGAGGAGAGAAGGTATAAGTCCCTTCAAAGAGTAGGAAGGTGAATGAACTAGGAAAGTATAACATTAATTCATCCTTCCCTCCCTCCTTCTCTCCCTTCCTTTCTTCTTTCTCCTTTCTTTTTTTCCTTTAATCCAGCTTTCCCTTGCATATCTATAATACATGAAACACAGGGTATCTCTAAGTGGAAGTACAAAAAATTTTCTCAGTCAACTCTATAGGGAGAGTCAGCTCTATTCCAAGTCAGTATCATGAATGAATTAGCCAGGCATTGGGCCCACTTCAGTCTTCAAAGCTGCTCCTGGCAGGCAACTATAGATGGTAGGAAATGGGCATTCAAACTGCCAGCTACAAAGTTCTATAGGAGAGCAGAAATCCCAACCCCAACAGTGAAATGGAATTTTCCTCACTCCCACACATAGGATTTCAAATTTCATTATTTAAGGAGGCTGTTCTCATAAGTCAGCTGCCTAGAAATATCGTTTGGGTTATTTCTCAGAACTAGATTAAAAACATTTTCTTATCGTGTAATGTTTTCAGGATATATTCAAACTAAGGCAATAAATTACTTGAATCAGCTAAAGATTGTAGTCAATACATCTTTTGCAAAGATTCTCAACATCTGATAGGTTCTTGGAGCACACAAAGTCAAGTGGACATTGTCCTTATTCATGAGGGCCTAAAGCAGTGCAATATAGAATTTACAGATAGTTTTAATTACAGGTGGGAAGTGGAAACCTTCATAGGAAATGGAATAGCTAGGTATTCTATTTTAAATAGCTTTTCTTAAAATTCTGAGGGTTATTTCAAACAATATGAGCTTGGTTGTTTTTAATCTTTCTAAGTGCATCATTTGCCTCTTATTTTAATTGTTGGTCTCTCCATGGCCTTTTCCCTTAGTGTGTTAACATGCTTTCCATGATTGAGGAGCCTAAAGTTGCTCAAAAATAATTAAGGTTGACCACCACTAGATATATAATTCTAACTAAAAATGAATTTTAGAGGTTTGACTAGGAAGTGCATATATTTCTAGGGTAGCTTATTTTAAAAATGAACTAAGATCATATCTATAATGGATCTGGTACCATAACATTGCCATTCCATTTGCCAGCAATCATGGAATGACTTGTGGCTGTATTCACTTGAATCTGTACTCTGTTCTAATATAGATTCCTCCACACTACTAGCTATCTGTTTGATACTTCAATATGATTAATTGGTGGGTCTTCACTTGCTTTTCTATGGTCACATCTGAAACTTCCTGGAACAGTCCCTCTTGAAGAGACAAGACTCCCTCACTAAGAGTCCATTAGAAGGTTGGATGTGAAACCAGTAACAAATCCTTTACTACTCGTCTTCAACCCCCATTATGCTATTTTTAACATACACCACTCAGAGCTGTGTGGGGATTCTGCACTTTACTGCAGAGTTAAGAAAGGATGTTACACCATAGGTTAAATTTTACTTTTTTTGCAATCTTCAAAAGATTGTATCCTTCAAAGGTGTTCTCTGGCAGAACACCCTCTGCTTTGTACCTCATTTCTCTACCTTCAGATGCTTGTGTCTCTCTGTGAGAACCAATTCTTTTTCGTCCTTTTTCTTCTTTAAGCCTCAGATTTGTGATTTTCCCACCCAACTTGTAGGAAACCCCATTCCTTATATGGCTGAGTCTCAGATTCTTGGCTTATGCAGTAAGCCACTAGATCTACCATGAAATGTCTTTCTTCAATTTCTTCCCCAAGATTAGTCCTAGGTTCTCATATTTGTGGGTCCTGACAACCTCCACCCTTTCCCAGTTGAGACAATCTTTCTTTCAGACACCCCTCAAGGGTATTTTCTTTGTTCTTTCTTCTTCTCTGAAACGTATAACAGAATAACTTCAACGAGTTTGGGGTTTCACAGAGATTTACCGGAAACTTCAGTTGGCTGACATGCTAACCCTACAGTTACAGGAAATACAAAAATCCTGGCTACTTTCTTGAAATGGGAATTGGAGAAAAAAAAAAGAGATGGAAACCAAAATAAAACAAATGTCTCATTCATGTCTTCATGTGTATTTTTGTTAATACCTGTAGGTATAAGTCCTCTTGTCATTTGAAGGAAATAATGGCCTCTATTTCTGGGGTACAATGTGCAATTTCCTTAAAGGCTTCTTTGATAAACCATAAAAATACCTTAAGAGGGAATGGTGTGCCTTAGGCAGGTTTTTCCTAAAGTTTTCCAAGAAGATTCTAAGATGAGGATTTATGTAAAAGTATTTTTAGGAAAAGTCATCAGGGCAATAGGGAACTGGGATCAGGTAGAAAGAATCTAAGAAAGGGAGCTGTATTGAGAAAAGTCCCTGGAGCAAATCTTTGGCTCTGTCCACAGAGGAATTCTAAAGATAGCACAGGTCACAGTTGCCTCAACCAGGTGGCAAGCAAAGTGGAATATTTATACCCCTGTGCTTGACAGTAATTAAGGATTATGAGGGGAATGTCAATTCCCAGACACTTGGCAGTCTCTCCAGGCAAATAGGCAAAATGGTTTCCTGCAGCCTGAGGGCAGCCCTCTGACAATAAGACAAACATGCTAGATCTTTCAATAGTGGAAGATTATATTTTCCCCAAATGGTATAACACTACCTCCCATTCTACATGTGCTTTTCACAGTATAACTTTTACACTCTTCCCATAGAGAGATGTAATCTATGTTTCTTTTCTTTGACTTGTGAAGATCTCTGTGACTGATTCTATGTACAGAATGCAGCAGAAGCGTCACTACATTGGCTAAGTTTTTAAAAAAGCTATGCATATTCTGCTTTGTTCTCTTGTGAGACTTGGCTTTTGGAGCCCTGAGCTGCTACATAAAATGTCTGAGGCCAGCATGCTGTGAGGAAGCCAATTTGTCCCACTGAGAGACCTTTATAAAAAGAATTGGTACCAGTAACCAATTGTGAGTCACGTAAGTTAGTCAACTTGGAAGTGGATCCTCCAGCTCAGTCTAGCTTCCCCATCTGATGCCATTCCAGCTAAAGTTAAGATGATATATCTTAACTTTATGTTAAGATATGAAGGTCATATCATGAAGACAGGGAGTCAAAACAGATAGATCTAAAAAGCAACAAACAAGAAGAGTTGCTTAAAATTGGGGGACAAAGAAACAACCTCCAATTGAAAGGAAAGGAGGAATCCCTGAAAGAGTGATAAATGAAAGAGAGGCAAGCAAACTATCAGACACTAAGTTCAAAATAATGGTTGAAGGTATGCTCAATAGCTCAGTGAGAACTCCAGAGAAGCCTCAAGGAACTTGCTGTGAACTCCACCAGCATGAAAAAGTATATAGAAACTATCAACAAGAGCCAGGAGGAAATGAAGAACACAATTTCTAAAATGAAGAATACAGTAAAAGAAACTAAAATCAGGCTAGATGAAGCAGAGGATTGAATCAGTGAACTGGAAGACAGAGTAAAACTAAATTCCCAGGTAGAGCAACAAAATGAAAAAAGACTCAAATAGAATGAAGAGGGTTTAAAGGACCTGCAGGACAACATGAAATGTAATAATATCAGTATCATAGGAATACCAGAAGTAAAAAGGGAGAACAAGGGACAGAAAACCTGTTTGAAAAGTAATGACAGAAAACTTCCGTAGGCTTGGCTGGTAGCACAGTGGTTAAGGCGCCGGCCTGCGAACCCAAAGGTCGCAGGTTCGATTCCCCAGCCAGGGCACATAACCAGGTTGCAAACCAGGTCTTCAGTCAGGTCTGTGGCTGGAGGCAGGTGAAACACAACCATACATTGATGTCTCTCTCCCTCTCTGCCTCTCTCCCTTCCCCTCTTTCTAAAAATAATGAAATAAAATCTTAAAGAAAAAAAAGAAAACTTCCCTAACTTGATGAGCAAAAATGTCACTCAAGTTCAGGAAGCACAGAGGGTCCCAACAAATTGAACACAAAAAGGCCCACCCCAAAACACATCATAATTAAAATGGAAACATTAAAAGACAAAGAGAGAATCCTAAAGACAGCACAAGAGAATTAGCTAATAACATACAAGAAAGCTCCGATAAGGCTGTCAGCCAATTTCTCAACAGAAACACTACACACTGGAAGGGAATGGCAAGAAATATTCCAAGTAATGGGAAGCAAAGGCCTGCAACCAAGACTACTCTGCTAGAGGAGAGGGAGAAGGGGAGAAGAAGGGAAAGAAAGGAAAGGGTCTAGTCAAGGAACTGGTATAAATGACCCACGGACATGGTTGGAGATTGATTGTGGGAGAAGGGTAGGGTGGGCGGGGCAGGGGAGAGCAATGACAGAAAATGGGACAACTGTAATAGAGCAACAGTAAAGAAAAGACTACTCTCCAACCAGGCTCTCATTTAAAATGGAAGGTAAAATATGGAGTTTCCTGGACAAAAAAATGGCTAAAAGAATACATCTCGACCGAACCAGCATTGCAAGAGATGATAAAGGGACTGCTTTAAGAAGATAAAGAAAAAGAGAGAGAGGTACACAGTTACAAAAGGAAAAATAGCAATGAATTAATACCTATAAATAATAACCTTCAATGTAAATTGATTAAATGCTTCAACAAAAGACATAGGATAGCTGAATGGATAAGAAAACATGGCCCACATATATGCTGTCTACAATAGACCTATTTCAGAACCAAAGATTTACACAGACTGAAAGTGAAGAGTGGGGAAAAAACCTCAAACAAATGGACATGAAAAATAAAAAGCTGTGGTAGCAATACTTACATCAGACAAAATAGATTTCATAATGAAGGCCATAAAAAGAGACAAAGAAGGGCACTATGTAATACTTAAGGGGACCAATCCACCAAGAAGATATTACCCTTGTAAACATATGCACTCAACATAAGAGCATTCAAATATATAAGGAAAATCTTGGAGGACTTCAAGAAAAATACTGACAGCAACAATCTCATAGTAGGGAATTTTAACACCCCATTTTCAGCAATGGATAGGTCTTCCAAGCAAAGAACCAACAAGGATATTGTGACATTGAATAACACTCTAGATCAAATGGCCTTAATAGATATATACAGGACCTTTCATCCCAAAGAAGCAAAATATACATTCTTTTTAAATGCACATGGGATATTTTCAATGATAAACCACATGGTATGACACAAAACAAGCATTAACAAATTCAAGAAAATTGAAATAATATCAAGTATATTCTTGGATCACAATGGCTTGAAAATAGAAACCAAAATCAAGGAAAAAGCTTTAAAACATTCAAATTCAGCATTACTTCAATTCCCAAGTACTGGAAATAGCCTAAGTGCCAGTCAGTAAATGAGTGTATCAAAAAACTGGTTCATTTACACAAAGGAATGCTATACAGCAGGAAGAAAAAGGAAGAACTCCTACCTTTCATGAAGCATGAGTGGAACTGAGGACTATTACTCTAAGTGAAATAAGCCAGGTGATAAAAGACAAATACCATATAATCTCATGTAAGAAGAACTTAATGAAAAACAAACAAATTAGCAAAGTAGAACCAGAGGCATGGAAACAAGGAACAAAGTGACAGCAACTGAGGGGAGGGAGAAGTTGAATAAGGGGAAAAAAAAGGAAGGGTCTATTCAAGGAACAGGTATAAACGACCCATGGGTGTGGACAACAGGGTGGGGATTGGCTGTGAGAGCAGGGGTTGGGCAGGGGAGAGCAAGAGGGGGAAATTAGGATAACTTTAATAGAACAACAATAAAAAAATAAAAAAGTTGGAAAAATCAAGAAATTCCATCTGATGCAACCCTCCTGCACATTTTTTCCACCATCAATGGGGTGGTGGGACTGAGAAAGCTAAAAGTCACATGATTTTATAGGAAGCTTTATAAAGCTGCTGGTGACAGTGTTGAGATGACCCTGATGCCCATTGGCAGAAATGGTGTGGGTAACCAGTGGCCTCAGCAAGGTCAGAGTTCACAGAGAATGGGACAAACGAAGCAGCAGCTTCTATGTAAGGTCATTGTGCAATAGAATGCATGTAACCACTGATAGCAGCAGTTCTAATTACAACTATGACAATAATTATAACATTAAATTGGCTATAAGCCATCTATGTGCCAAGGGCTTTAGATAAATTATCTCTGTGATCTTGAGAACTGTCAAGCAAGGTAGGCATTTTTATCTTTATATTTTAGATGATAAAATTGTGACTAGTAAAGATTAAGTAATTTTTTACCAAGATTACATACTTATTAAAGAGTACAACTGGTAGCCCTGGCTGATGGCTCAGTGGATAAGGTGCCGGCCCATGAACCCAAAGGTCGCTGGTTCGATTACCAGCCAGGGCAACATAACCAGGTTGCAAGCCAGGTCTCCAGCCAGGTTTGTAGCTGGAGGCAGGTGAAAGGCAACCATACATTGATGTCTCTCTCCCTCTCTGCCTCTCTCCCTTCCTCCTCTCTCTGGAAATAATAAATAAAATCTTAAAAAAAAATGAGTAGAACTGGACCCTCACTGGTGTGGCTCAATTGGGTGGGCATCGTCCTGCAGAGCAAAGGGTGACCGTTTTGATTCCCAGTCCAGGTTTATGACTGTGTTGTGGGTTCTGTCCCTGGCTGGGGTATATCCAGAGGCAACTGATTGATGTTTCTATCTCACATTGATGTTTCTCTCCCTGTCTTTTTCTCTCCCTTCCTCTCTCTTTCGTAAACAAATAAACAAATAAACAACGCACTTAAAAAGGAAGAGTAGAACTGGAATTTAAACCAAAATAGAGCTGATCCAAAAGTCTGTGCTCAATTGGTTACATCCTGTTTTTTCCCTTGGAGCTCTCAGTGGTCACTGAGGAATCTCAGGCTCCTCCTTGGGAAAATAAAGAGTTTGGAGGTTTGGGAAGCCAGGGATTTTCAGGGTTGAGATAATGGAAAGAGTTATTAAGTTCTTGGTGGTTCTTCTGGTTGGTGCGACCTAGAAAGCAAAAGTTATATTAAAATATAGGAGGTGAGCCCTGGCTGGTGGCTCAGTGGACAGGCACTGCCTGCGAACCCAAAGGTCACTGGTTCGATTACCAGTCAGGGCACATAACCAGGTTGCAAGCCAGGTATCCAGCCAGGGCTGAAGCTGGAGGCAGGTAAAAGGCAACCATACACTAATGCCTCTTTCACTCTCTGCCTCCCTCACTTCCCCTCTAAAAATAATAAAATCTTAAACTATATATATAGAAAGTGAGTACTTATTTCACTAGGAAAAATAACTTTCTTCCTGAGCATTTAAATTTCCTGTACTTTGGTGCTCTAGATCTTGAAGACACATTCCCTAAAGTCTTTATTTGAGTGGAATGAGAAGAGTTGACAGCCATTTATTTCTGGAGCATCAAACCAGCTCGTTATCTATTTGCAAGTGGCCATTCAGAGAGAACAGCATTAAATCTAGGTTTATGAGCATACCTACTTATTTCCTATTCATTTTGCTTCAAGCACCACTTAAGCAGTAATCTCCATTACAAGCAATTCTTTTTAAGTCAGTTTTTAAAGTGTTCATTTTCATCAAACATTTATATGCACATGATTTGAAGAGTCAAACCTTCTTACAAGGTATGATATGAAAAACAGTAAGCCTTACTCTACTTTCTTTTCTTCTTCCTAAGAGACAATTTTCATCCCTTTTAGTGGATTCTTTTGGAATTTACCACTATAGTTTAAAATAATATTTTTCTGTTAGGCATTATCTATTAACTCCTTGATATGAGAGGACTTAACTCTTTTAATTCCCATGCCCCATTATTACCATTCTCTTGTTCTCCTATTCTTATATCAAGTAGATCAGTATTTAGGGTTTACACTATGACCACGTAATTAATTACAACCGAGTCATGGAATGTACGAGACTAACCATTCTGCACTGCTTTTTGTTTTCCACCATGAAATTGTTTTTCTTTTCATTGTGTAGCTGTCCACATACCTTTTCCTAAATTAAACCCAAATTTTCACCAGTTGTTTGATTCACCTCACTGCTGGGCATGTTCAGCATCGCATCGATTTCATTTTCTCTCCTGTAACTGTCTTACTTGCTCCACTAGGGACTGATGACTTTCTCTCTGGACTGTCAGCTGTTCTTCTGGGATTATTCTTCCCCATTATTTTGGGGCTTCTGGTGTTGTTTTTCCTGTTTCTGAAACACAAATCTCCTTTTTGATTGATTCTCTTTTTAAACATTTGTGGTTGCACACATATATCAGTAAATGCCTGAGAAAAGTTGCATAAAGGTAAACTAGAGCTTTAGAGAGATACATGTTTAGGTAGTAAAACTATAAAGTAAAACAAGGACATTTCATGTAATGGTTCCCTTGTGGGAGAAGCAGTGGGTAAAGACTGGGAAGTTCCTAAAGGTGGCAATGTTCTTTTTCCCCTCCATCTGGCTGATAGCTAAGTGTTCCCTCTTTGATAAGTTATAAAGCTATCCATTTCTGGTTTGTACACTATTCTGCATAGATAATATATTTGACCATAAAAATTATAAAAATAGAAAAATCAATGGTTCATATGTACTCTAGCCTCATTAATTGTTGGCTATTAGTGTTATTGTTAAAGCGGCAGTTTCAACCAGTGGAAACTTCTCCACTCAAGGGACATTTGGCAATGTCTAGGGACATTTCTAGTTGATTCAGGTGGGGAAGAGGAATGATACTACTGCATCTATTAAGTCTAGGCCAGGATCTTGCTAAACCTCCTAGAGTGTACAGCACAGCTCCTACAACAAAGAATAGTCTGGCCCAAGTGCCAATAAACAGCCCTGAGGTTGAGAGACCCTGCTTTAAATGCTCTCAGGTGATACGTAACAACCAGAAGACCTCAATGAATGGCCATTCTCCAACCCCTACCCCCTGCCACCCTAACCCACTCACAAACTATGTTCTGTATCTAGGTCTGTTTAGCTTTCCTGTTAATTATATCACTGCTTCAATAGGATAACAATGCACATGGCTTCTGATTCCTTCAAAGTCAAACAATGATGAACTTTAAGTAGATGAGAATAATGGAAAGGCCAGAATTTCCTATTGTATCATTTGGTGAGTGATAATATTCTATTTGCTAGCAAGAAACTCTGCTTTCCAGGGTAACCAAGGTGTACTTGGCATTATCTTTTCTTCTGATAGACAAAGGTCATCTCTTGTATTCTTGAAGTCTTTTTCTTGTAAATTCAATCTATTTCATTATAAGCCTGGCTCCTCCAGCAGCTGTGGCACGGGCCAGTGAATGTCGTTTATCCATTGTTTAAGCTCCAGAGATTTAGACAAAGGGGTGCAACTCAAGGGCCTTTGATACATTGCACTTGTCTGTCTCTGAATGTTATCACATGATATATTGGGCCACAGTGGCTGTTCTTTTTCCAGCCACAGTGATCAACTACACTAGATTAAGATAATACCAAATAATTATATATATATATATATATATATATATATATATATATATATATATATACCCACTTAGAGAAGAAGATTATAGATAATACAAAATAAGTGTGTCAGTGTTTTCCATGGATGAGGGAAGAACTTCAAAAAGGAGGAAACTAAATTGCTATCTATATCTATCTGTAGCATATTGATTTGATGGAACAATTGGGAAGAAATGACTGATTTGATTGTTTTTTTGTTTGTTTGTTTGTTTTTAATTTTATTATTGTTGTATTACATCCATTCCCTTTTTGCTCCCCTCTGTCCACCTCCCCTCCCTCCCGTTCCCCCCAAAGTCTAT
>PVIW01002333.1:52921-225749 GCA_004026585.1 Noctilio leporinus | reverse complement strand
TGTCACTGGGCTCGACCTCCAGGGTGATGGTCTTGCCAGTCAAGGTCTTCACGAAGATCTGCATCCCACCTCGGAGGCGCAGGACCAGGTGCAGAGTGGACTCCTTCTGGATGTTGTAGTCGGACAGGGTGCGGCCATCTTCCAGCTGCTTGCCAGCAAAGATCAGCCTCTGCTGGTCAGGAGGGATGCCTTCCTTGTCCTGGATCTTGGCCTTGACGTTCTCGATGGTGTCACTGGGCTCGACCTCTAGGGTGATGGTCTTGCCAGTCAAGGTCTTCACGAAGATCTGCATTGTCTAAAGGAAAAGATTAAACAAAACCAAGAGTTCAGCAGTTGGTCACATGCCAACACATTCCTAATGTCAGGAATTAAATGTCCCTTTAGGCCTCGGCTACACAGTGCAGTGGAGTGGATTGAGGGCCATCCTGGAAACCAAAGGTCACCATGGATTCCAGTCAAAGCGCATGCCTGGGTTGCTGATCACTTCCCCAGAAGGGGGCGCTGCAGACAACCTATGAGTTTCTCTTCCCATGTCCCTCCCTTCCCCTCTCTAAATCCAAAAAATAGTCACTCCTGGTTGGACAGAAAACAAAGACAACACCCAACATAAGGTAATATCCAGATCACGTATGATAGTTAACACACACACTCAAAACCTAGATGATTTTATTTAAGAGACGTTTTCTTGAAAAATATTTTATTTTTCAGGCAGAAGAGAGAGGAGGAGAGAGACATCAGTGTATGGTTGCCCTTCACCGGCCTCCAGCTGCGGACCTGGTGGGAGACCTGGTCACGTGCCCTGGCTGGGATCCACCCGGCGACCTTTGGCTCCGCAGGCGCCTCGTCCAGAGCCGCCAGCCAGGGCACCACCTACCGTGGTCTTATTAACCAGTCAACTCTGGACGCTAAATAAAGGAGGAATAAAGTAAAAAAAATCTTGCCTGAACCACCTCCTCAGCGACGCGGACACCCAGGCTGCGGTCACGACCCACCCCCACGGCGGCCCTCACTCGCTTCCCCCCGCGGCCGCGACGCCCGTCCTCTCCGCAGCGAGGCGCGGTCCGAACCCCGAGCCCCGCGGCGTCGCGGCCGCCCCCCTGCGGCGGCCCCACCCGCCACTGTGCGCCCGAGGGTGACGTCAGGCGCCGCGCCGCGCCGCGCCCCGCCCCGCCGCGCAGGCCGTAGGCGTCGGCCCGCGTGACGCCGTCCCCGTCCTGGCGCCCGGACGCCGGGATTCCGGGCCGGTGAGGCCGCGGCCATCTCACTGAGGTCCCCCAACACTGCCCAGGGCCCCCCAAACTGGGCGCTCCCCCCTCAGGACCCAGGGCTTTCCGCGTCTCCCTCCCGCCCACAGCGCCCCTGTCTCCCCTCGCCCCTCAGAGCGGCCCCCACGGGCCTCCCAGAGCTGCTCCCCGGCCCCCGCCCGAGTCCCCGCGGAAAGCGGCGCCGCACCGGCCGCCATTTTGCCTCCCCCCTACCCCCCGGGCGGCCCGGCTCCCGAGACCAGAGCGACGGAAAACCGGGGCTACCCTTCGCCCGCGACCACCTCCCCTGCCTCCCGGTCCCCCCTCGGCGCCTCCGAAGCAACACGCCGGCTCCAAGGCCAGCGGGCGGCGCCCCCTCACCAGGCGACGTGGGCAGAGTCGAGCGCTGAGGAAAAGCAACCGAAGTCCGGGCTGCAGGAACTGCCTGCGCCGCGCCCCGCGCCTGCTTATATAGGATCCGGCGGGCGGCGCCCGCAGATCCCTCCGCAGAAACGCCGAGAAGGAACTACTTTTCTCCGCCCCCGCTGCCGCCTCCGGAGACCGCAGGTCCCGGCGCTCTGCGGACCCTCCCGAAACGTCCTCAGGCGAAGGCTGGACGCTGTGCGGAACCCAGCGGCGAGGTCGCCGGCGTCCGGAGGGGCAGGGCGTCTCCGCGCGGCGCGGAGGGATCAGCGCGGAGGATGAGCGCTGCGTCCACGACTGGGCCGGCGCTCGCGGGGGAGGGGCGGGCGGCGGGGGCTGGGCGGCGCGAAAACCCGGCCGGGATCGGCGGGCGTCTGGAGCGGGTGGGCCCCGCGGCGCCACCTCGGGGTCCCGACGCCCCCCCTCCCAACGTCCCTGCTGTCTTCGGACCAGCGATTGAGCGGGTGTCCGGCCCAGCGCCCCGCGCAGAGTCGGGGTCCGGCTCCCTTAAGGGCGCCCGCCCACCCCTGTCCTCGCGCAAAGGAGGCGTCTCTATTTTGGGGTCACACTTAAAATAATGATGTGTTTCTTATTCCTTACACTTCCCTTTACCCCGAGGCCCGTCTGGAGGGCCGCCCCGGACCCCGGGGGCTCTGCCGCCCCCTCGTGCGGCGGGTGCGCCCATCCCCCGCGGCGCGGGCACCGGGACAGGGCCGGTGACTCGACAAATTCCTGCCTGAGGCCTGGACGCCGGCCGGGCCGCGGCTCCGCCCGGGATGAGCAGCGATCTCTGCAAATAAATAAGCGAAAAACTCTTTTCCAGCGGGGAAACGCTGGTCGTGTGTCTGTACTGAATTTTGGAAAGAAAAGTGAAAATGGAACAGGTTTGTGAAAGGAGTTGACATGAACCCTAAAGCTGCCCGGACGGGAACTGGCTTGGCTGTCCTTGACCTTTGTCGCGGGTCTGCGTAGCCTTGGGGTGCGGACACTGGTGCTTGACTTTAAGTGACATTTCAGGTCTTGCTATGTCACTGAACTCAGAAATCGAACCTAGGCCAGCCTGGGGTTTTAAAACACACGAATGGACTCTCAGCCCTGTATATTTCGGTGGAGAAAAAAATTATTTAACATCCCAAGTAGGAAATTTCATTCTATGGTAAACCCCCTTTGGGCAAAGGAGGAGAAAAAAGGGTCACCAGCCCGATCTTTTCTCTCTGTGTCTCATTTCTTCAGCGTAGTTGTGTTCGAAAATATTGAAACATGGTGCAAATTACAAAAAGGTTTTTAAGTTTCCAGGAAAAAGCCTTCCTCATGCCCTTAATTTCCCACTGTTCTTTCTCAACTCTTCGAAAAAAATTCCCTATTTCTAAAAATCGGGAAGGATGGGAATATTTTCATTTCTACCCTGCCAAGGCCTTGCAAGAAAAACAAAACAAAACAAAACAAAACAAAAGAGGTTACCAAAAACAATTAACCTTGGACCCATTTCCCTGGGCCTATTCCCCAAGTGACTAAATATATTTGGTGTTATGAAGAACTCTACATTCCTGGTTGAAACTGTGAACGTTATGTTCTTTAAAAATATCTAAAATGTGAATCCAACCAAAACAACACTCTTTTCTTTGGAAACTAATGGATGTTTGTATTACGAAAAATCGTCTGAGCAGCTCAAAAATAGATTGTAGCCTCTGTTATTTTTAACAGTTTTCAAAGAGAAGAGATTAATCACTGGGAAGATAAAATACGTCAAATGCCCTTTTTCAAGTTAGCAGGAGACCCCGGTGATTTCCAGATACAGATTTCTGTGATGAGTATTTTCTTTCTAATTTTCTGGAAGGAGGTGTTAAAGGAACAAAACGTGGAGACTCTGGTTATTTCTCCCTGAATTTCAGGAAGTTTTCAGAAGAACCAAAAACTGAGATTCTTTCTGGGGTGACCAGACTCAGCTCCTAACCACACCCTGTTTGCTCTAGGCTGTTTTGCTGCAGGTCCCGTGATTCACATCGTTCAGAGGCTGAGTCACAGGCTGGGGGAAGGCTGGTTTTTTCAGTCCAAAGGTACAGTGAGAAAAACAGAGAAGGTTCCAGAGAAGGGAGGGGGGGAGAGCAGGAAGGCACCAGGCTCTGAGAGTGGGGAGTCTGCCCAGGGTTACCTCCAAAAAGAAGACAGCAGTCTTGTGGGCTGCGGAGAAGACCCATGTGGTCCCTAGCAGGAAAAAAAAAAAAAAAAAAAAAAAAATTCTGAAATAACCCTGCACTTCCTTAACACTTAAGTCCAACATTGTGTTTGGCTCCCGCCAATAGATGTAAACATTTGTCCTAGGGCACCGAGGTAAGAAGAGGAAATGACCTCCCCAAAGAGAGGTTGTTATGGATGATTTGGGTTTCTTGTCTCCTGATAATAAATGAATTTACACCAGGGACACTAGTAAAAGCCAAGGCAGGTTTACTGAGGCTCTGTAGAGGGGCAAGAACAGTGGGATAAGGGCCTCAGGTTCTGGACCCTTGTATGAGAGGCTCAGGGGATTTTATTCTTTGGGAACATGGAAGGTGCTGGGGTTAACCAATCAGGGTGTAGGTTGGCTGGCTCTGTCCTTTTTAGGAATGCTAGGGTCCTGGGTAGCATAAGTAAAGCAAGGCATTCTGGGATTGTGCAAGACTTATTATGGGAGGTGGGAAGGGACTTGCCCAACCAGGTATTGAATTTGTCTCTAGGGTTTGTGGCTTAGCTTTAGATCTGGGAAACAAACGTAAAAGAAGTCAGGGTAATTCCTGGACCATTGACTTATAGCCACTTATTCATAGAGCCGTAGTTCTGGCAGGACTTGACTCAGCCAAGCTATTTTACCCTTTTCAAAGTGGCTGGTGTTTGTCTAGAACAGTAGGTCTCAGCTGAGGGGGATTTGGCCCCTCGGTGGCCATCTGGCAGTGTCTAGAGGTACTATTTTGGTTGTCACAACTGGGTCAGGAGGGGAGGAGTGCCATGGGGAGTGCTGCAGCCAGCAGCTGCTGGGAGAGGCCAGGGAGGCTGCCAGGCACCCTAAAACGGGACAGCCCCCCATAACACAATTACTTGGCCCCAAATAGTCATGCCAAGGTTCAGAAACCCTCGTGTACAGAGGATTCTTGCTTCTCTCTTTGCTGAGAAGGGCCCCCGAAGTCTAAGTGTCCCACTGGGTCTCAGGACTCAGGTGTCCGGTCATGCTCCTAACCCGAAAATTCCCTGACCTGGAATGCAATGCGCTAGAAGGTGCCAGAAGGTGCCAGAAGCAGGGTGAGTCACTGGATCCAGTTCCAGTCCCTTCCTCCCGCAGGCCGGCCTTTGCAGGCGACCCAGCAGAAACAGCTCCCGAGCTGCCACCAATGGGAGAGCGACAGAGGCCCAGCAACGCGGCGGGGATTGGCGGGCAGGCCCGGCACGTGGTGTGCGGTGCTGGCCCAGGGCCTGGGGCTGGGGCTGGGGAGGCGCAGATTGGACCGCGGGTACCTGTTTGTCTCGTTTGCCTGCTTCTCTCCCCTCCTCCCCTGTCCCCTGCCAAGGATTCAGTTCCCCTGAAGGTCACTTAACTCAGCGTCTTGAGAATGTTCGCGAACAGAATGAATGGCAAACATTTTCCCCGGGAGAGCTGGCTGGGAAAGGCTTGCCTTGCTTTGTCCGCGGTTACATAACCGTCAAAGGCAGTCAAGGGCGTCTGCAGCTGGGGGCACTGCCGCAGCCCGGGGACTGTTCTTGTCCCGTTCACATTTGCATGTTTGTGTCGCCTGCAGCTGAAAAAACAACCCGTTTCATCCTCTAACGTCTTCAGCGCTTTAAAAAGAATTGTGACAAAATACACATAACGAGCTTGACCGTCTTAACCATTTTTAACGCTCCAGCTCCGTAGGGCTGTGGGTAACGTAAGGGAGGAAACGTAATTTCCCTTTCTGATTTCTTAGAGACCCTTGTCGTGACAGAGCAAGGAGAAGAAGAAACCCAGAAGTTCATTAACACGTCTTACTTCATGTATACTTGGGGGGTTACCCTGGGGAAAATTGGTAACTCGAAGAGGTGGCTTTAGATTTTAGGCTTAAATACCACAGGGAAAAGGGGGGTGGGTGGGTATAGTTTTCTGGAGAGAGTCAGTAATATTTGGGAAAGACAAACAGAGAATAGAATAGATGGGAGGAATGATAGTTGGGGACAAAGCTTGGTGTCTACTCCCAGTCTCCCTCCTGTGACAAGAGTCAGATTTCCCTGGTTGGTAAAACCCAGGAGGGGACAGATCTAGGACCACTCAGCTCCTTTTGGGGGATCTGTCATCAGGCA
Organism: Noctilio leporinus; assembly: GCA_004026585.1. Taxonomy (NCBI): domain Eukaryota; kingdom Metazoa; phylum Chordata; class Mammalia; order Chiroptera; family Noctilionidae; genus Noctilio; species Noctilio leporinus. The sequence continues at coordinate 219,777 of PVIW01002333.1, read as the reverse complement.
GAGTAGGAGATTCGGTGAAAGACACTCCCTGCATTTGCTGTTTTTCAAGTGCCTTCAGCTGAAAAGAATATCAAAGCTGACCGTCTGGGACGGCATTTGCTGCTACCCTTCAACACCTCTGCCATGCGGCTCTAGGACTATTTTTGTCTCGCAAAACGGAAACTCTGTGCCCCTTAATTAAACAGCTCTCTATCGCCCCATCTTCTCAGCCATCGGCGGCGGCGAACACCATTCTACTTCCTGCCTCTATGAACTTGACTAGTCGGGGTAGCTCAGCTAATGGGCTTTGCTTTTTTTCTTTAATGTGAAATAAAATGTCGTTGGTAAAAATAATTTTTGCCAAAGATTCACAATCGCTTTTCTAGGAAGCTCCATTTCCCAACAAAAGCCTCCTGTTGTTCTCATGGTATCTCTTCCTTGTCACTGCGCTATTGGAAACACTTGGTTATAAGACACAAGGTAAAATGGAAGCATCTCATTAGTTTTGTGTTGGGCCTCATCATTTAGAGATAACTCCAACTTTTCCCCCCCTCTTAAAGCCTTGTTGACAGTCAGGGAGAAGTCACCGTCCTGGAAGCTCAGCTGGTGACACACAGGGGCTGTCACCGGTACTCCACCTCCACCGGGTGAGTCACCCCAGGAAGTTCAGAAATTAAGGCTTGGGCAGGCGGCTCTCCAGATCTAAGATGAGATGTTTTTGTGATTTAAAACATGAGGTGGAGCCGCATGAGACAGTATTGGTGGATGGTGATTTTTGCCGACAAAGAGCTGAACCCACAGGATGCGGCAGGATCCCTTCCTTTCAATAAAATGCAGCTTTTATTTTCAGGGATAATACAAATATAAGCAGTACGTGTCCCTTCCCCCACCCCTCCACGTGGTGCTGATGAAGCAGGGAAGGAAACTGCTGGGAATGCCAGTTTCTTTGCCTCCTTTTGGGTGGCTCCCTCGGGAAATGGTCGTTCTGGTCGCAGGACGGGCAGGCACTGGCGGGCACAGGCCATGAGGCCTTTGACTTACACACTCACCCTCTGGCCAGAGAATGAGCCACCGGCCCCTCCAGGCCTTTCGCTGACCTCTCGGTGCCCGGAGACAGGCAGTAACTTCCCGAGCAGATCATTCTGCTCCGCTTGCTGGGGTCTCAGCCATCAGTTCGCTTTTGCCTCCTTCACGTTTTTCTGTGAACTTCTCCCCTTTGCTTCTTCTAGCAAAAGTGCATTTGGGACGCTAAAGACGTCGGAAAGGACAGATCACGACAATGGTGAAGGTCCCACATCTGAGTAGAGACTGAGGATAAGCCTGTTACAATGGCGCTAACTCGGCTTTCATGAAGCGCAAAAGTGGAAAAGCAAACTGGAGATGCCGGGGATCGAACCCGGGGCCTCATACATGCAAAGCATGCGCTCTACCACTGAGCTACATCCCCGACCCTGCCTCCCCTGCTTCCTGAAATTCCCTGCTAGAGACAAATCTCAAATTGTTTTCTTTTTTTCCTGACTAAACTTTGTATATTTAAATAAATGTTAGGGTCTAGAAAAAGCAAACTGAAATCGATCAGTGGTTTTCCCCAAACAGGCCTGTTTTTTGTAACATTACAGCTAATACTGGAACAGAGGAACAAAAGAGAAGCTGACCTGTTCTTTTTCGTTTGTTTGTTTTTGGTGGAGATGCCAGGAGTGAATCATTCTTTTAAAGTAAATGTATTGAGGTGACGTTGGTTAATCACATTACATCAATTTCAGGTGTACCCCCTTATAATAGCACATCTGTCTCCTTCTGCCACCACACATTTGACCCCATCACCCTCTTCACCCTCCCCACCCTCTAGTCCTCTGGAAACAGACCTATCCTTCAATGTTTCTTCTCACAGATAAGAAGGGAAGGAAAGTGAAAGAATTTCTGTCCAATAAAGAAAGGCAGGGCCCGAATGTACCTTTACCCAGAAATCTTTGGTGTTGGTGGTCTGTCTTTTACGTTCCAACCTTCAGTGGCTGTAAAGTCTGCACATCTGCTTGAAGGCTTTTTTCCTCCCCAAATAACTTCCCTGAATATAAAATTCTGCCAACTAGCCCTGGCTGGTGTAACTCGGTGGACTGAACGCTGGCCTGTGAACCAAAAGGTTGCCGCCTGCAGGCCAGGTCCCCAGTTCCGATATGTGAGACGCAATGGATGGGTTTCTCTCCCTCCCTTTCTCCCTCTCTGAAAATAAATAAATAAAATCTTGATTGAAAAAATAAGCAAACTAAGAAGACACAGATCCCACTCCCAGAACCATGGCCTAAGCTCAGGGATCGGACTCTGCGACAGAGCCCTGAAAGGAGGCCCCGGCCAACTGTCCTGAGCCTGCCTCCTCCCGGGGCATTCACGCACCAGGGCAGGGCAGAAGTCACAAGGTGTGGTGTCCTTCTGGTCTCACGGTGCCACGTGGTGGTGAAAGAACAAGTGAGGGGCCCTGGGAGGGCAGAAAACGGAGGTTATCCCTCCTCTCGGGAGTGTTTGAGATTCCCAGGCAGGAAATAGAATCACTTAGGATGAAGCAGGGGACACCTCCAAACGTGTCGGGCCTCCTTGGTTCGCAGTCAGCCCCCTCACAGCCTGCTGCCGCCTGACAGGGCACAGCTGAAGGCTGTGGTGACCTGCCACACGGGACACTGGGTTCAGCCGTGATGATCTTATCACCACAACTCTGGGGTAGTGACCCCTGAACAGATGACACAGAGAAGGGTTAGGACAATGCCTGGTCCAAAGTCTGAGCTCTGAAACGGGAGTTCTTACTATTAATGCTGTTGTTCCGTGAACTTGAGTGAAGGGCTGCTGCTCCTCATGCTCCCTGCCCCACCTCCCATCCCCTGTGTGAACTGACACTTGCGGGTGCTGCTTCGGTGAAATGGACGAACAAGAGGGCAGGGGCCAAGAATGATGCTCACGGTCGTGACTGAGCACTGCAAGTGCAGAAGGGAAGAAGTGAAGGCTATCCTTAGTGAAATGAAGAAAAATCCACACAAAACCAATGGTGAAGGGAAGGAAACCAGGGTTCAAATAGATGATTTGGAACATAAGGAAGAAATAAACAGTCAATTAGTACAGAATGAAGAAACAAGAATTGAAAAAAAATGAGCAAAGGCTTAGGAACTTCTGGGACAACCTTAAATATACCAACATCCAAATCATAGGGGTGCCAGAAGGAGAAGAGGAGGAGCAAGAAACTGAAAACTTATTTGAAAAAATAATGAAGGAAAACTTCCCTAATTTGGCAAAGGAAATAGACATACAAGTCCAGGAAGCACAAAGTCCCAACCAAGCTAGACCCAAAGACCATAGCAAGACACATCATAATTAAAATGCCAAAGGTTAAAGACAAAGAGAGAATCTTAATAAGCATCAAGCGAAAAAGAACAAATTTACATACAAAGGCGTTCCCATAAGGCTGTCAGCTGATTTCTCAAAAACAAACAAACAAAAACTTTGCAGGCAAGAAGGGACTGGCAAGAGGTATTCAAAGTGATGAAAAGCGAGGACCTACATCAAAAATTACTCTATCCAGCAAAGTTATCATTCAGAATGGAAGGGCAGATAAAGTGCTTCCCAGACAAGGTAAAGCTAAAGGAGTTCATCATAACCAAGCCGTTATTATATGAAATGTTAAAGGGACACATTTAAGAAAAAGAAGATCAAAACTATGAACATTAAAATGACAACTACAACATGGATGGAACTGGAGAGTATTATCCTTAGTGAAATAAGCCAGTCAGTGAAGGACAAATATCATATGATCTCACCCATTACGGGACAATAATGAACAAAACTAACAAGAAGCAAAACAGAACCAAATATATGAATACAGTGAATAGGCCTTCAGTGGTCAGGGGGAAAGGGGTTGAGGGGAGGGGGGAGGCAGAGGCAAGAAAGGGGAGCAGCTTAGACAAGAACCTAGTGTAAAGGAACCATGGACATGGACAACAGGTGGGATTGACTTTGGGGGGAATAGGTGGGTGGGGAGGGGGACAGAGGGGAACAAAAAGGGGATGGATGTAATACAACAATAAAATTTAAAAAAAGATATAAAAAATGACAACCAACTCACAATTATCAGCAAATGAATCTTAAAAAAAAAAAACACACAAAAAAAAACCTAAGTAAATAACTAGAACAGGAACAGAGCCAGAGACATGGAAATCATCACATGGAAGGCTGTCAGCGGGGAGGGGAGGGTGGAGAATATGGGAAAAGGTGCAGGGATCAAGAAGCATAACTATTAGGTACAAAATAAACAGGGGGATGTTAAGGATAGTATAGGAAACAGAGAAGCCAAAGAATTTACATGGACACGAACTAAGGGAACTGGGGATTGCTGGAAGTACCTGGCAGAGGCGGGCAAAGGGTGAAAAAATTGGGACAACTGTAGTAGCATAATCAATAAAATATACTAAAAAAAAAGTTCAAGGGCGTAGTATAAATGGCCCAGGGGCATGAACAGGATGGGGACAACTGGGACTGGGGATGGGGTGGGTGGGCAGGGGAGAAGCAATGGGAGAAAAATGGGACAACTGTAAAGGAACAACAAGAAATTAACAAAAAGGAAAAAGAAGGCGACAGTTTTGTTCTGGGAAGCCATTCTATAAACCAAACACTGTACAGCAGCGCCGTGGGCATGCGGAAAACGGAAAAGAAGCGGTCAGTGGGAGAGTGTTTTCCTCCTTGTAACCTGGGGACACGAGGAAGGGGGTGGGGCTGAGCAGGACCCGGACCTCCGCCTGACTAACGTCAGGTTTACTCTTCCAGGGGAAAGCAGTGTCTATAAAAGTCGAAGAACTCAATTTGTACAAAATATAATTGAAAGGAAAAGAGAAAGAATTCTATGTTTTGAAAAGAGAAACTAAAAATACGTAGGAACAATAAAAAGACACCAGCCTCCCCGTCGGGGAATCGAACCCCGGTCTCCCGCGTGACAGGCGGGGATACTCACCACTATACTAACGAGGACTAGCCCGACGGGCCCTTCTCCGGGTTCGTCCATATGGAAATGGGCCTCCTGGCTGCGGGGCGGTCTGGGTGCAGCGCCGGGCGACTCCGCTGGGCGCGGAGAGACCTGCTTGAACTTACCGGGGCGCCGAGTCCCGAGCAAGGAAGAGACGCCCAAGTGGAGAAATGGGGGGGACTTCCTGCACCTGCACCCCCCGGAGGAGAGGGGGTGTAGCTCAGTGGTAGAGCGCATGCTTTGCATGTATGAGGCCCCGGGTTCGATCCCCGGCACCTCCATCTGCTGGCGGCGTGGAAGCCTTGTGTTTTTTTTTCTTTTTGAAGCCTTATTTCGAAGAAGCCGCACCTTGAAGGCACTTGGCTACTGCCATACCGCGAGGATTTGCCCCATTTATCTTTTCCTAAAGCGCTGGAGAACGAGAAGCCCCACTGAAAGGGGCCGTTTCCTGCCGGGCTCTTGATTTAGCTGCGATCGCTCAGACAGCAGATGTTAATAACCAGAAGGCAAAAACGAGGGCACAGCCAACAAGCGTGGAACACGTTAATCACACGATAGAACGACAGTCAAGGAAACACGTGCCCCTGGGGAAGAAGACCCCGTGCCCTGTGGCTCCCGGTGGGTGGTGGGTCCCGCTCTGAACTGTTTTAAAGAAAGTAAAGCCCTTCGCCTAAGTTAGGGAAAAAAAACACTCAGCCTCATCTATTTATCTACGCATTTCCAGAGGCCTCAAAAAGCGTAGCTGCCGAAACCCGGGATCGAACCAGGGACCTTTAGATCTTCAGTCTAACGCTCTCCCAACTGAGCTATTTCGGCGGCTGTGAGTGGCGCCCTTGCTTTCACTCCTACTTTTCTGGGAGGCTGCGTCATCCTCCGCGACTCGGTGCCTGGGGACAGCACTCAACTGGCACCCGTCCTGCAGGCTAGCCCGGCATCTGTGGGCAACGCTCCTTCGCGTCCTTCAAGGCCACCGCCTCCGAGAAGCTTTCCCTGATCACACTCGCCGACAGGACCCCAGCTCCTGTTAATGGTTAGCTTAGCCCTTGTTTTCCAGTCCGTGCTCTGCATTTCTAGCTTGAATGACAAACCCAGGAGACGCAGGGAAGCCACCTGTCCGCGTCCCTGCCGGAGCCCTCAGGGCCTAGGACAGTGCTTATTACATATCTGTTAAGTTGCTAAACCAGCGAATGGACGGACGAATCCCACCTGGCTCCGAGCCCCGTATTCCCAAGCTCGCTCCTCTGTGCAAAAGAACAAGGCCGCCCTGGGGTGCGGCTCCCCAAAGCAGCCCAAGCGTGGCAGGGGTGCTGACCATTCCGAGGCCCACAGGATGACGCAGGGGCCTGAGCGTGGCATTGCTTGGGGGCAGTGAGGGCCTCACCTCGGCCTCCAGGTGCAGCTCGCCCCCGTCCCCCTTTCCTTTGGGAAATGGTGGGTGGGTGGTGTTCTCCTGTTCTCCGGGGGAGGACGCTCCAGGGTGACCTGGCCACCCGCAAGTAACCCGAGCGATGGGGTGGAATAGGGGGATGCGGCAGGAAGAGAAGGGAAGGGGCTGGGAAGACCGGAAGGAGGAAGAGCCAGCGGCGTGAAGAGCGCAGGAAAGGCTCTGGGGCGGGAGGGGCAGCTGATGCAAAGGCCCTGAGGCTGGACCCTGGCCGCCCAGGAACAGGCAGCGTGGAAGAGGCCCGGGCGGGGGGAGGCGCGGCCGGGACACACACGTGGGCCAGATCCTGCAGCCTCCAAGGGGAAGGGTTTCCATTTTCTTCTCATTGCGCGTGGGAAGTGAAACCGTTGGCGACGGGGTTCGTCTGGGGGCGCCCCGCGTTCCTAGCCTGCTGTCCTGTGACAAGTCAGGCGCCCCTGGGGAGAGGAGGCGCGACAGCTGCGTTCCGGGCCAGGCTCTGTCCTCAGGCAGGGAAGGGGAGCTCACGGGACAGCCCCCCCCTGCCCTGCCAGCTCTTCCTGATCCGGACACCCCGAGAGCCCATCCCAAAGTCCTTCCGCCGTCGAGCGAGCGAGGCTTCCCGGGGACCCGCCTGCTGCTCTGCAGGAACGCACAGTTCTTTCTTAATTTATTGTCGTCGCATTCCATCCGTCCCATTTCCCCCATTGCTCTCCCCTGCGCACAGGTCTTTCAAATCGATTGTGTCATTCTGATACAAATGGAGTAAGAACGGGAGGAAACGAAGCGAAGGCGAGGAAGTGGGGAAGGAGAAACGAGCAAAGGGAAGTGGGGAGAGAAATAGAAGGAAGCCGTTCAGAAAGATAAGCTTGGGACCTCACCGCCCCGCACGCCCGTCCCGCTCCCCCGAGGTGACCGGTGTCCAGACTGGCTTACGTGGCGCACGCGGGCGTCCGTCACCTGTCTGCCAGGTGGGCTGAAACAGCACCTCCCGGTCGGTTGCCGTAAAGCGCAGGTGAATACAGCCCGATCCATCACAAAAGCTCTGGAATCGTTAGCTATCGATCGGGAATAGAAAAGGAAAACACCCCAGATACAGACGTTACGTTATGTACGTAATGGGGAACCTATTGGGGCCATTGCCCAGTACCCAGGTTTCTTTACTCAATATACCCTGGGGGGAGGGGGATGAGCTTCCCGACGCGCCCCAGTTTTCACATAGGCAGGCAGAGCTGCGAGGCAGGCAAGAGCTGCGAGGTGCCGGTCCTCTTGTGAGGGAGGCATTTAAAAGAATTGTTGGCCTCCCCGTCGGGGAATCGAACCCCGGTCTCCCGCGTGACAGGCGGGGATACTCACCACTATACTAACGAGGACGAGCTCTGATTGGCCCGCTCCGCGTTGGTCCATATCAACGCGGCTTCTCTTCCCGGGGCTGCTGCCGCCCCGCCGGCCTCCGCAGGTGCGGGGCTCTGCCGCTGGGCGCGGAGAGAGCGCCCCATCGATGAGGACTCCGCGCAGCCGCTGCGCAGAGAACAGCCTGATTTTCGATGCTCCCCCAGGGCAGCGCCAGGGGATGTAGCTCAGTGGTAGAGCGCATGCTTTGCATGTATGAGGCCCCGGGTTCAATCCCCGGCATCTCCACTTTTTACCTCCCAAACCTGCTTATCACTGGGCCCCAGGAAAGGGACCAGACAGCCCGCATCAATAGAGGGCAACGCCAGTAAACATTCGGGGGGCCAACCACAGACACGCGGATCCCTTCGGGGCAGTCAGTTGAGGAGCTGGGGGAGACGGAAGGAACCACCTGCACTTTTAATCTTACAACTGCCAGTTTCTTGTCATCAAGCAGTTAGAAGTGGCCGTTCAGTGACTCCTACGTGCCCCATGCCAGGGAGGATGCGTGCACCAAGCATCTCCTGTGTGCCAGGGGGTGCCAGCATCCTAGAGTCCCAGATACGGCCCCCCTGGCCTGGATACAGCAGGTCCTGGCCCAACAATTAGCAGGCCATGACCAGTTTCATGAAGGCAAATGGTGTTGAGGTGGAGGCTCATGGGGGAAGGTTCCGTGTTGGGGTGCTGCTGGAGGTATCTTGCCAGGGGTGCCTGTCTGCAGGCATGGAGGAAATGGCAGACGCAAAGGCCCTGGGGTGTGCTGTGTGGCAGAGACAGAAAGCAAACCTGCGCTTGGATCTGACTGCAGTAAGGAAGCAGGGGCTTCAATCTTTCAAGACACTGGGAGGACTGATGAAGGGGAACAGGCTGATTTTGGCTCTGAAGGCTTCCTCTGGAGGCCACATGGGGAACACACCCTGGGTCCAACAGGCAGGACCGGGAACAATCCCGACGCCTGGTCCAGGCAGGAGGTGGGAAGCATGAAGGGGCTCTGGACAAGTGCGGAAGGCACCGTGACAGACTTGCAGGTGGCTTGGATGTGTGGGGGAGAGGGACCAGCGGAGGTCCAGCTGGGGGCACACTGAGGTTAGCCACCAGGCTGTGGGCAGCAGAGGTTTGGGACACTAAACATGCATCTTTGTTTTGTCTTCCTTCTGTACTTACACTGTGCAGCCCGGGCACTTAGTGTGATATTAGCACAAATTGGTTTGGGGAAAACACCACGTAAAAGAAGAACGGAACCACCCCTGTAGGTTCCCAGGGCCAGGTAACCTCAACCACACAGTGCAGGCCGGTGAGCACCCACCAGCCAGTTTCACACACACGTGCGGGGTAGGCGGGTGTCCCCCAGACCACCCCGCACTCAGATTCACTTGGAGTCACAGGACTTATGAAAAGGTTTATTATAGCAAGTGGACCACCGGGGAGACATCCCTCCGCAGGAGGGCAAGGAGCCCCGGGAGCCCTGCTGCTCCACACGAGACTAACGTAGTCCACGGAGCACATGGAGAAAGGGGTCGGCACATGAGAAACCATGATCTACCACGTAATAAATAGTCACAAAAGCAACCACCCCTGGAACAGACTGCCCAGGGTGGGGGCAAGCTGTGTCCAGAATTGGGCCAGGAGGAGTGAGGGTTTCCAGAGTGGCAGCGTGACCGTGCCAGAGCTGGCTGCCGTCACCCTGGCGCACCCGGGACCAGTCCTTGGCCTGCAGCCAGCACGGGGTCAGCGGCCGGAGGTCGGGGGCCACGCTTTCTCCACGGCAGCGTGCATGGCCTGCGGCAGCCACTCACAGTACTCAACCAGCAGGTCTGCGGGGCAGGAGGGCCGGGTCAGAGTGGCTCTGTGCCCAGCCTCCCCCACGCCTGGGATGCCTCCTCCGCTGGCCCCAACCGGTCCACTCCCTACCCCTTGGCCAGGGGCACCTGCCAAGGTCAAACTCACACTTGGGGTTTTTCTCCCAAGCAGCCAGCAGGGCGTCCCGGCAGTCGGCTTTCTGGGCAACCAGGGCTTTCAGGAGGCTCTCCGTCCGGGGCTGCAGCCTGCAAGCGGGGACATGGGGTGTGGGGCCTCACGCCACCCTCAGGCTGGCCACGGCCAGGCCAGCGCGACCCAGGAGGACAGAGGGTCCCCTCCCTTCACCATGCTGGTGATGTTGGCTGGACACAAGGGTCCAGACCCCAGGCCCTTCCCAACCACACTTCCCACCACTCGCACCTTTGCTGCCTCTGATCTGCCGGTCATGGCCTTGCTCGTTCCCAGAACAGGTACCTGTCCACCCAGGCTGCTGTGTGCAGGCTGCTCACCCTTTCTAGAACCTACTCCTAGGTTTCTGCCTGGCTCAGCCCCACCTGCCCTGAATCCACCTCTCAGCCTCCTGACGCCACCTCTGCAGCTGCTCCGGCTGTGGCTCAGGATCAGCCTCCCTGCACTGTAAACATCTCAGCAGAACCGCCCCGTCCAGACGAGATGCTCAAAACCATCAGCGGCAGGGCTCTGGGCCCCAAGCCCCCTTCGAGTCCTCGGGAATGCCTGCCTGCCTGCTGCCAAGCCGCCCACACTGGGTAGGGAACCAGCCCAGGAAGGGGCCGGTGTCTGGCCCCAAGCAGAAAGCAAGCAGGAGGAGGGGCAGGTGGGGTGACGGGCAGGGTGCAGGGGGGCCTGAGCTCAGCTGGCAGGAAGCCCCCGGGGCTCAGCATGGAGGGTACCTCTTGCTGATTTGATACCTAGCAGAGCTACAGAGAGGTGGCCAGTGTTCCCCCAAAAGTTCATTCCACCCAGAACCTCAGAATGGGACCTCATTTGGAGATGTAATTAGTTAGAACGAGGTCATACTGGATGAGAGTGGACCCTGAACCAACGATGCTGTGCTTACGAGAGGACAGACAGACAGACAGGCACAGGGAACAGTCATGTGAGGACAGGCAGACCCTGACGTGCTTCAGCCGCCAGCCCGGGAACAACCTGGAGCCTCTGGGAGCTGCAAGAGGCAGGACCCTCCCCGGTGCCTCTGGAGGAACTCCTGGCCTCCAGAAGACAGAACAGGTTCCTATCGTTTCACGCCTTAGCGGACGGCAACTCGTTACGGTGGCCCAGGACACGAGCACCACTTCTGCCACCGCCTGCCCTGACGCGCCCGGGAAGGCTGTACCTGGCCCAGGTCTTCAGCATCGTGCTGGGGCTGGACAGCAGGCAGCCCTTGTAGGAGGCCAGCGTGGGGAAGACCTGGGGAGGCATCACAGGGTGGGGAGAGGTCTCGGGCTCCCCTCCCACCCACGATGCCAAGGACGGGCCAGGGGACCCATCCCCCAGCCAGCCACCCACCTGCCCCTCCAGCAGAAACCGGGCAAAGTGCTTGTAGCAGTCAAGGCCCTCCGGAAACTCCACCTGCACCGCGGGGAGTGGCCAGCCGACGCGATCTGGAGGGTAAGAGCCAGTGAGGGGCCAGGCTGGGCCCCTACAGCCTCCCCAGTCCCATTCTGCGTCCACGAGATGGACACGAAGCCTGGGGTGCTACCACTGGAGACACACACATCACTAGCACAGGGTATGGGGCCACGTGGGTGCCAGTGCCCGCAGAAGTCACCGACTCACAGAACAGGCTGGTGCGGTGACACAGCACCCGCCCCCTCTCCGGGCAGTAGGCGGGGGGTGGCTCCTCCAGGGGCTTGCTGAACTGACAGCAGGATGGCAGCAGCATGGGGATCCAGTGCTCCTCCACGGCAGAGACACCTGGCCCGGGGAGGCTGGCGTTACGGGGGCGCGGTTGCCCAGGAAGGGCCTGGGGGGCTTCCCAACCAGGTCCCAGCGACACAGCTCACCAGAGCCAATGGGGGTGGCCAGGAGCCACAAACCAGCTTGACTACCTTTCATGTACATCTTGGTGGTCTCCACAATCTCCTGGTAGACCACAAAGGCGGGGAGCTCTCTGAAAAGGACGGAACTGGGGTGGATGAAGACAGGATCGTCGAGCATAGGGGTCTGCGGAGAGAGGGCGAGGGCCTGAGTCCAGGGCACACACGCAGCCTCCGGCGCCCTCGGCTGGGAAAGCAGAGGGTGCTCTGTGCACAGCCCTCAGAAAGTCCTGTGGGCCCGAGGCCGGCACAGGCCACGTGTGGTGTGATCCCACGGGCACGATATACTCAGACCAAGCAAACCAGACACAGAGCGTGGATTCACGGGGTCGGAAGGTGAGGAAAAAAAGGGGTGATAAAAAAAGTTCTAAAATGGATTGTGAGGGTGGCTGCACCACTCTATTTGGCTACTAAAGGCCACCAAATGGCACATCTGAAGTCAGTGAATCGTGTGGTGTGTAACATACTTCAAGTAAGTGATGACGAAAATCAAGTTGGGCTGAACCTAATGCCCAAAGGAAGCTGTGACTCCACCGTACACCCTGCCCCACGGTGGGGAGCACAATGGGACGGGGGGCAGGCCCAACACCCCAAGGGTGGCTGGCTCATCTCCCCAGGTGTCCTGACCAGAGCCACAGCTGGCCCCACGAGTGCCCAGAATGGCAGGTTCCAGGCAGAGGGTGGGGACAATGGGGTGTGGGGGAGCCCCAGGCAAGTGACCACCATGCTGCCTGTCCCCGACTGTCCCCAACCTTGTAGGCGTTCCTCCACTTGTCGTCCAGCAGATCCTCGCTCTGGACCCTGCGGGCCAGGTGGTCTCCCAGGCCGGCCAGCACGATCTGCCGCAGGGAAGTCACCTGGCTTTCAGAGGGTGGCTGCATCTTGGGGTCCACGAAGAGCCCGACGTCGGGGCACAGGGCGTTCACTGCGGCGGGAGCCAGGTGTGAGGGTGTGGGGCTGGCCGCACCCTGACTTGCGGCCACAGCCCTCAGCACGGGGCTGGCCGTGGCCCCTCTGCACTGAGGCTGTGGGAGACAGAAGCCCTGCAGGGCAGAGCCAACTGCCCACCACAACCGCTTCCTCCTCCTCCCCCTCCTCCCCCTCCAGACAAAGCCCCGAACCCTCTGGGTTTTGCTGGCAGAGTCCTGCCCCTTCTGTCTGCCTGGAAAGCAGGTGTGACCAAAGCTCCCACTGCCTGCTCAGCCCTGAGGTGGGCTTCAGCCACGGACGGTGGGACGGGAGCCCAGAAACATGCGGGCACCTGTGCACCCCGGGAGCCAAGGCTGGGCCCTAGTCGGGAGCAGGGAACCCCAGGATGCAGCTGTGGGAGTCCAGGGGCAGCGGGACTGAAGGTGCAGCAGGTGAGTGGTCCAGACCAGAGCTAGGAACAGAGGGTGCCAAGGGGGATGCTACCAAAAAGACATGACAACAGACAACCTAGCAGGAGAGAGTGTGTGTATCCTCCCAGGACCCTAAAGGTTACTGACTTTGGGTTACGAATACGTTTTAGTGAGTAGGTGAGTTTGTAAATATGGAATTGGCGAATAACTAGAGAGGAGCTGCACGTGGGAAAACACCACTCAGAATCACTGCGAACGTTCGGGGTCCTGCTCTGTGCCATGGCTCACGTCGGGGCCGCACCTGCAGTGGTCAGCTGGCCCCGCAGGCGCCGGATCTCCACCATGGCCTTGTACCGCAGCCCGTTGGCCTCGCAGAACTGGGGCGAGCAGCCCGCGTACTCACAGGCCCCCACGGCACCTGGGGAAGAGGGTACGCTCACTCGCTGTCCCCACCCTGGCTGCTCCCCCACCAGCCCTCCCCGCCTTCCATGCCCGACACACACCCAGCAGCACCATGAGGTCCCCAAGTTTCAGGGACGCGCCTCGTCCAGCCCAGACCCTCTTCATCTGGGCCACCCGGGCCCGCCTGCCCTTCAGCACGGCGAGCTCCTTGTCACTGGCGGCTGGTCTGCAAACACAAGGCCCCGTCCGGTCACCAGCCTGGCCGAGTGCCGCCGGGGCAGGGAACACACCTGTTGATCAGGGCAGGCTCAGGGCAGACATACTGCCTGCTGGGGTCACTCACGTCATTAAGGTCTGAGGCCCCGGCTCCAAATTCACCCCAAGGTTCACCTTTGACAGCCAACAAGGTAAAAACCTAGCCCAACCAGTGCACCTTCAGAGAGCAACGGGAACAGCAGCACGAGGGAGGGATGGCGTGGCGCGTCACTGCGCTGCATGACAGCAACAGAGCCCTGAGCGCTGCTCAGGAGCCAGCAGGCGGCCGGACGACCAGTCCTCTCGTGACTCCCACGCCGGACACCCAGAGCAGGCTCGCAGGTACCGTGAGGCACGGTTTGAAGTCCTCCGCTTGCGTTAACTAACTTAACCCTCACAACTCAATTACTATTGGCGTCTCACCCCTACCCAGATGGGGAAGATGAGGCACAGGGAGGTGAAGTCACCCCCTCAGGGTCACGCAGCTGGGAAGCGGGAGGGAGAGTTGAACCCTGGCTGCCTGGCCCAGGCAGGGCTCTCAGGCCTCGTGCTGCCGAGTCCTGCCCTCAGCACCGCCTGAGCAGTGGGGTCCCAGCCATCGGCACACTGGCGACGCAGCGAGGGTGAGGGTCCCCTGTGAGGCCCCTGACGAGCCAGGCACCCCGCCGCAGGCCGGGCTCCGGGCCACCTGTCAGCCAGGGGCGGCCCCCCAAGGCCCGGCCCCGAACCCACCTGTCCAGCTCCTCGAACAGCTCCCGGACGGTCATGGCGGCTACGATAGTGATGGCGTAGGGCAGGCAGCCGTGCTGCTGGCTTAGCGCCAGCATCTTGGCGTAGCGGGGCGCCACGGGGAAGGTGGCCATGGTCCTGCCCAGCGCGGTGATGGGGCAGCTCAGGCAGGGCCTCCGCAGCTGCTTCGCCCTGCAGGACAGGGGCGGCCCCAGCACACGGGCTGGCTCAGTAGAGGGCAGAAGGCCGAGGACAGGCGAGAACTGGGCTCCCCTCTCCCCAGCTACCTACCTTTCTGCTTTCTGGGGTGCCTGCAGGGCCCCCAGCGCGATCAGCAGCTCCTCAGCAGCCATGAGGGCCTCCACAGAAGGGGGGGTCGGGAAGGGGAAGTTGACCACCTGTGTGGGGCAGGCAGTGGGCAGCGTGAATGCATGGGGACCACGGGAGACCGTGTGGCCAGGCCTGTGCTCGGGGCACCACGTCCATCAACCGGGCCACAGGGGCCTGGACACTAAACCCACAGTCCGGGGGAGGCCCAAGGCCTCTGTCCTTCGCGTGAGCACACCCTCAGTGCTGCTCAGCGAGCGCCAGTGCTGCTGCGGGTGGCACAGGCGGAGAAAAGCAAGACAGGCTCTGCCTCCACCCGGCCACCACGCAACCAGAGGGGCGGCCGGTGAAAGCAAGTGGCCAACAGGAGTCAGCATCCCCTGCGGTAAAACAGCCAGAGGGCCGGGACAGCTCCAAACAAGGTTCTAAGCGCCTGGACACCCGTGTTCATAGCAGCCCAGAGCCCAGCCGCTGGGGAACGGAGAAATGGGGAGGGACCTCCGCGCGCTGGCACGTGACAAAGTCATAAGAGGGAGCAAAGTGGGGCTCGTACTGCAGCCTGGGTGCACCCCAACACAGGAGGCCGAGTGGCCTGTCACGGAGGACAGGCACTGTGTGACTCCACTGACTGACCCAGAGACAGAGCAGTGAGTGGTCGCAGGGCTGGGGAACCGCGAGGGGAGGGGTGAGTCCTCATGCCTGTGGGGCCTCCTTTGTGTACAGGTTCCTCTCCCTGATGGCAGGGCGAGGCAGGGCATCCTGTCCCCCACACTGAGGACTCAGTGGACAGAATCCTGTGAGCCACCAGAACAGGGACACCAGGGGTGGGACCTCTGCCTGGCTGTCTCAGTGGGCTGCACCCCAGGTGCCCGAGGGGCACAACATGGGAGATAGGGGGGGTCCCAGGAGGCAGGGAGCGCTGGGCCGCTGGGCCAGGGTGAAGGAGCCAGGCCACAGGGTCCAGGGCCTCCCTGGCCGAGCACACCAGACACAGGGCCGGGGCTGTGACGAACCTTTTCGATGTTGAGAGCTTTCATCTGAAGGATCAGGTCTTCAACGGGCCTCCGGGTGATCTCAGGGGGAGGAAACGGCTCAAAGTCACCAAAAACAGCGGATGAATACAGCCTGAGGGAGACAGGGCCCCAGAACTCAGACACCTAGTGAAGGAAGGAGACGCCCACCCAAACCCTGCTCCTGCCCTCGTGTAGTCATCTGGGAGGTGGGCTGACCACCAACTGCTTCATGTGGGCTGGGCGGGTCCGGGATACCGCGTGATGGTGCTTACTGCAGGGCCTGGCCCACGGCATGTGGTTCCCTTTTGCCAATTATTATTGGTTTTCCTTGTAGACAGGCTTCCTCAACTTTCTTTTCTTTTCTTTTTTTTTAAAGATTTTATTTCACCATTTTTAGAAAGAGGGGAAGGGAGAGAGGCAGAGAGGGAGAGAGACATCAATGTATGGTTGCTTTTCACCTGCCTCCAGCCACAGACCTGACTGGAGACCTGGTTTGCAACCTGGTTATGTGCCCTGGCTGGGGAATCGAACCTGCAACCTTTGGGTTCGCAGGTCGGCACCTTACCCATCAACTTTCTTTTTACGTAGCTCAAATCAGTGTTGAAAAAAACAGCAATAAAGCTATTCAAAAACAACAGCACTGGGAATGGGAGGAAATATTTACCAACGTCACCTCTGACAAGGACCTAATGTCCGAGCTCAGTGGGCTGAGCACGGATGGGCCTGCAGACCGAAAAGTCACAGGTTCGATTCCCATTCAGGGCATAGGCCTGGGCTGCAGGCCAGGTGCCCAGCTTGGGGTCTGCGAAGGGCAACCAAGTGATGCTTCTTCGTTCACAGGTTTCCCTTTCTTTCTCTTTCTTCCTCTCTAAAATTAAGTAAAATCTTTAAAAATATAAAAGACCAAACAAAGGCAAAGGCCCTAACCTCAGCAGCCCCAAAGAAAGAAGGGGGTGTTGGGAAGCGAAACAGAAAGGGCTGTGGAGCACGCCGAAGAGACGTGTCGCAGGGGCGCGGACCCCTTCTCCGCTCCCCGGGTGGCTGCTGCAGGAGCAGCACCGCCATCACCAGGGCAGACCCTCGGGTGCCTCACCGGTAGCAGTGGCCTGGCTCTGTCCGGCCCGCCCGGCCCGCCCGCTGGTCTGCGGAGGCCTGCGAGATCCAGGTGACGCGGAAGGAGGACACGCCGGTCACACGGTCGTAATGCCGCTTCTTGACCTTCCCACAGTCCACCACGTACTTGATGCCCGGGATGGTGAGAGACGTCTCAGCCACGTTAGTGGCCACGACACACAGCCGTGTCCCCTCGGGGGGAGGCTGGAAGACCTAGGGTGGCAGTAAAGGCCCCAAAAAGCCACCAGAATCAGGAAAGAATTCAGGTGGGGACAGAGCCAGGAGGTTTCTCCCATCAGAGACCAGCCAGGCTGCGCGGCCAGAGCTGACCAGATGGACAAGTCCTCCCCTCAACCCCAGCCGTGACGCTCATAAGCTAGTTGATGACCACCCAGCTGACGGGTGGCGGACCTGGGACTGCCCTGCCCCCCACCCCACTGCCCATGGGAGGCTCCCAGCCTGGCGACCACCCTGCCCCCGTTACCTGGGCTTGCTTCTCGGGGGCCAGCAGAGAGTAGAGCGGGAGCACGTGCAGGGGCAGCGAGGCGTCGGGCCGCTCACCTGCAGGACGGCAGATCCCCGCTGCCACCACTGCCCCCGCCAATGCCCACGGCAGGCGCCTGTTTCCACCTGCCTGGAGAGGGCCCTGAGCCAGCCGCCCTGCCAGGGGATCGGCCTGGCACCAGCACGGCGGCAGGGAGGCCAAGCCTGAGTGGACGGAGCACTGAGAGGCCCAGGGTTCTCCCTGGACCCTCTGCCTGACCAGACAGGCATGTCCAGCCCGCTGCAGAATCTCTTTCTTGGGAAGGGACTCAAGTACCAGGCCCCATGGAGGCCTCCGGGTGCCCGCAGGCGGCCCCACACGCCCCAGGATGGACATGGAGGGCGCTGAGGCCATCTCCAAGGGGAGGGCTCCAGAAGCAGCCCCTGGAGTGGGACCCTCCTCCCGGGGGCGCGGAGGCGTGCACTCCTCAGCTATGCTGGGCCTGGGCGCAGCACCCTCACACCCACACAACGAAACCTGGAGGGCCTGCAGGGCGCCAGGCGGTTTTGAGAGCCCAGGAAGCAGCCGGCAGCCACAGCTCCCCCAGGCGCGATGCCAGTGAGGAGCGGGAGCCCAAACTCACACCCGGGCCCCGGGCCCCAGGGACGAGCCAAGAGAGTGGGTGCCGGGACCACACCTGCGTCAGCCCCGCCGTCCCCCAGGTCCAGGTCCAGGTCCGAGTCCAGGGCCGCCTCGTCATCGTCCACCTCCGCCTCCCTGTCCTCGCCTGCACCCACCGGCAGCACCGAGTAGCTGTCCAGGCTGATCCGGGGCAACGTCTGCAGAAAACACGACGTCAGGGCCCTGGGCTGCGGGTGACCCCTGGTGGAGGCATATGTCCCGGGCAGGATGAACAAGGACCAGGCCTAGCTCCGCCGCTGTGAGCCACACGGCTCTTCCAGCCTCACCTTCCTCGCCTAAAAAGTGGGGGTAGCCGCAGGCTTCCTAGCTAACGCGCGTATGGAACGCAAGACCCCGCCTGGCATGCAGTCGCTGCGCAGGCTGGTGAGCTAAGTAATGACACTAGGGCCCAAGTGCCCCAGGCCCGGCACCCGGAGGCTTCCTGGGCACAGCTGGCCCCACGGCCTCTGCAGGTGGCTACGGGGCACCGGAAATGAGTCTAATGACTGGGGAGGTGAACCTAGTTTTCTTCCTTTGACTGGACTTCCATCTGCACGGCCAGCCACCAGGGCTGGGGTGCTGACGGGCGGTGGAGGTGTCGTGGCCATCACACGCACAAAGCAGCTTCGGAAGCACCAGCCACCCTCCACCTACCGCTGCCTGGGCCTTCCTCGCCCTCGCCCGTGACTTCTTAAACTTCCTTGTCTCTTCCGCCGAATCTTCCTGGTCTTCCGTTCCTGGAAAAGGCGGGCAGACCGGGAGGAAGGCACACTGCGGCCAGGGCCAGGTGCTCAGGGCTCTGCTCTTCCCGGTGCAGAGCCCGGCCCCCAAACTGGTGGTCTCTGCTAGGGGGACGGGGGCAGGCAATGGTGCCGCTCTTACATGGGGCGCAGGGGTTACCTGGCTGCCTGGGTCTGGCACGGGGGAAGGCCCTCCGCAGCCGGCGACACAGTGCGTGCACCTCGGCCTGCCCTGTCAGGAACACCAGGATGCCGCCTGCGGGAAGAGGGGCCTCCCCGTCAGCTGCTCGCCCACGCGGCAAACGCTGACCTGCAAACACTCTGGAACCATCGAGGAAACTGAGGCTGGGCCAGGTCCTGCGCCCCGTGCGGCCGTACCTGCGGGCAGCATGCGGTGGATCTTGCACACCTTCCGGAAGCACTCGCCGCTGTAGTCCTCGAGCGGCGTCCGCTTGTTGAAGTGCACCGTCACCGGGAACTGCCGCGACTCCACCTGGGACGGACGCCCCAGAGATGAGCTTCAGCCCAGGCTCGGTCCCTCCCTCCTTCCTGGACCTTCTCACCACAAAGGTCTCAGTCGGGTGCCCGAGGACCTCCTCACCACCAGCGCCCTCCTGTCAAGGCCGACAGGGTCCTGCCCGCCCCGCTGCCCACGGCCCCAGCCAGAGCGTCACCTTGATGATGGGTGGCGGCTGGGGGAAGAGCCGCTGGTTCTGGGTGAAGTCCTCTATGCGCAGCGTGGCCGACATGATGAGCAGCTTCAGTGGCAGAAGCCTCTGTGGGTGGAAGGCAGCTCAGTGACCCTCAGCCACTGCGGCCCGGATGACGGCTGCTCTCCCAGCCTCCCCACAGTCCCCACCGGCAGACCCCTCCTGGCTACTGAAGGTCCCAGAAAAAGTGGGAGAAGTGAGCTGAGAGCAGGGTCCTCCTCTCCCAGGGTGGTGGCTCATCAAGGGGGTCCTTTATGTACCTCAAGTTCGGCTGCAATGGTGGAATGACCCTGGGGCCCCGACCACCACCCCACCTGACCTCTATGGCACTGAGACCCACAGTCCAGCCCTGGGTCTTGGGACAAGGGGCTCCCGGCGCCCCACCCTGCCCCACCTTCGCCCGGAGAGACACGATGCGGGACAGGAGACCGATGAGGATGTCGGTGTACACACTGCGCTCGTGGGCCTCGTCAATGATCAGCACCTTGTACTTCAGCAGCAAGAAGTCCTGCGGGTGGCCAGTGGTGTGAGGCCTGCCAGCCCGGCCTGGGCCCCCAGGGCCACAGCACCCACTGCCCGGGGTCCCGGAGAAGTTCCAAGGACAAATGCCCAGGGCCAGACGGCAGAGGAAGGGCAGCTGCTGCTTACTCAGGCGGAACTACAAGTGCAGATGCCTCTGGGAGGCCTAGGGAGGGGCTGGAAATGACCCCGGGCAACTGGCTCCCGGTGCACGGCACAGAAACGGCCATCAGACCCCCACCCAAGCTCACAGCCGCCTTCCTAAGTGACCCTGGCTGGCCCTGAGGCAGAGGACGGAGTCTCCTCTGCCCTCCAGACCCCTGCCCAAGGCCCATCACATGGCCAGGGAGGAGCAGCACGCATCTGGCTAACACACATGTCCACGAACCAGATCAACATAAATGCTCACGCTAGCGGTGAACGAGCATCGACCAGGCGCTGTGGCAAGGAGCTGACATGTTATAGTTTCTGCTGCAACTACACGGGGAAGGTACTGGCTTGCAGATCAAGACGCTAAGGCCCAGAGAGGTTAAGTAATTTGCCCAAGGTCACACAGCCACTGCCATGCCAGGTGCTCACATGAGCAGTGACATCCCAGCTCCACACCCGTCAGCCCCGTCGCCTGAGAGAAGAGAGCAGCCCACCTTCTGGATTTCCTTCAGCAGCACGCCGTCCGTCATGAACTTGATTCTCGTCTCTGTGGTCACGTTCCCTTCGTATCGAATCTGATAGGAGACCACCCTGCAGGGACAGGGCAGGTGAGTCCCCAGGGTCTAGCTGTTGTGGCTACAGCCGTGGCCAGGTCAAGGCAGGCAGCAGAGGTGGCCTGGCCCCCGTGGGCAAGTGGCCAAGGGCAGGGCCCCCAACAAGGGCCAGACACCTCCCCAGTAAGGGCAGGGCGGCTGTCCCAGCTGCCTGAAGAGCACGTCAGCTGAACCTGCGTGGGACCCTGGGTGGAGCCCAGCTGACCAGCCAAGAAAAGCTTTCAGGACAGGCAGATAATCATGGACTCAGGCTGTGGGATGCTTAGGACCTGTGATGCACTTTGTGGTCCCAAGGGAACTAGGGTTATTTAAAGTCCTGTTTTTTTCAAAAGTCTTGATGGGCACATCTGACCTACACAGAGAAATACGGGGGGTGCAGTGATGTGAGACCTGTGACTTCTCCAATGCTGGGGGCAGGAGTGGGGGTACAGATGCACAAAATTGGTCAGGAGATGTTATTGAGACTGGGCCCTGGGTACCTGGTGGTTCACAGTCCTTGTCTTTCCCCTTCGGCAAGGTTTGTACTTTTCACAACAGTCAAAACTCACAAACAGAACAAATGTCCCCAACACACCCCGGGGCCCAGTGGCGCTGCGCAGGCAGAGCCTGGACCAGGCGATTCCGTCGGCACTGTCTGTGCTTTCTGAACTGCGGACGGCTCGGGACCGGCATGGCCCGGCTCCAGGTCTGGGCTGAGGCCCGCCACCGGCGTTAGCAACACGCCCCAGCGTTCCCCAGCCAGGGCTGCCCGGCTCTGCCCCAACTGCTCTCTGAGGCAAGTGCTGGGAGAGGGTGCGTGTTCCAGAAACCTGAGTTTCCAGCAAACCAGGCGATGCTCAGTACCAGCCACGCCTGCCTGCCTGCGCCCATCCGATGCTCCACTCTGACCCCAGGCCCCACAGGGGCCAACTGGTTCCCTCAGCAAACTGTGCGTGGTGTGAGCCCAAAGGCCTGGCTGGCTTGTCCCAGCTCCACGCCCCTGCCCAGGAGGGTCCTGCTGTCCGACATGTGGAAAAGCTTCTTGTATAAGGAGATCCCTTAGGTAGGAAGTGATGCTCCCACCCAGCGCCCTCAGGATAGACAAGGGCCCGGGCCACTCAGATCCTCTGGGACAGCTGACCCCTGGCAGGGCCTGAGGACCACCCCTCTGCATTCCCCAGAGCTGAGCCCTCACCGCTGTGACAGGTTCATCTCCTTGGCCACACGCTGGGACATGGCCACGGCAGCCACTCGGCGGGGCTCTGTGACACCGATGACACTGCCATCACTGGGGACAGAGAACAAAGTGCCTCAGCAACACCTCCCCACCCCCATGGTCGGTCCCAGAGTCACACGCAGTCCAAGTCAGGAGTTAGTGCATAGAGATGGCCCTTACCAGGGCCAGGGGGCATGGACAGCAGTCAGGGCCTTCAGTGTCTCTTACTAACAGAAGGGAACAGGCCTCATGTCACACACAGGGGAGTCTGGCAGGCCTGTGTGGTGGAACCAGGCACGGACAGCCCAAGGGGACAGTGGTGTTCTGGGTTGTGCAGAAGTTGGCACAGCAGGCTGGGCCGCCCCCCACAGAGGCTGCTGGCACACCAAGGATGTGAGCCAGGTGTCTTCGGCCACAGAGCAAGTCAATGGCACCAGGACCCGGTCCCTGGGAGACCGTGCTCGTCAGGGCCTTTGGGGACATGTCTGCTGTCACCTCGGGGACCCCACCTGCTGTAGCCTGCCTCGTAGAGAAACTGGGGCACTTGCGTGGTCTTCCCACTGCCCGTCTCGCCGCACACGATGACAATGGGGTGCTCGGCCACTGCCTCCATGATCACTTGCTCTTCAGCAAGAATTGGCAGTTTCAGGCGCTCACCCTGCAGGGAAAGGGGCACCAGGGTGCGGGGCGTGAGGCCCTCTGCAGGACGGCAGACGGGACAAGGGGACGTTGCTCAAAGACTACGCAGGGTGACACAGTCTCTACAAAGGGGGCAGCTAGCACATGGCCGGGGCCCAGACAAGTGTGTCCGGTGGTGAGTGGAAGCTGTGACACTCGGGAATGGGGACCCTGCAGAAAGTGAGACCTGTGGTCCTCAGGGACAGCGTGACTGGTGCACAGCAGCCCGAGATGCCGGAACTCGGCGGTCACCGGTGGGGTCCATAGGTGAGGCACAGATGGGACTGCCCAACTCGGGGTGCCCCCCATCACAGACAGCAGCACCTCGCACCTGTGTTTCTGGGGAGCGGTGGACAGGGATGAAGACGGCGGGCTTGCCCGGGGGCCTGGCCACGGAGGAGGCCATGGGGGCCGAGGGAGGGGACGGACAGCTGGGCACCGGGGTCTCCCTGGCGTCCTCCGTCTGAGCGGCTGCCATCGTCCCTGCACCAGCCTCTGCTTGCTCAGCAGCCGTGTCAGGCTCAGACTCCGACTCCACTGAGGACTCGGACTCCGACTCCTCTTCTGCCTCCTGCAGGCGGCGCTTCCGGCCGGCCCCGCTGAGGCTGTTGATCTTGTCCTGTTCCTGGGTGCTGACCTCGTCAGCCTTCCTGCGGGGAGAGCCAGAAGTCAGGCACACGGGTCCCGGGATGGACCTGCGGCAGCTCTGGGTTCCAGGGCATCAGAGGCCAGGCCCCTACCCACCTCAGGGCCCTCGCACCTGCTGTCCCGGCTCTGCCCTCACCTCACTTTTATTTTTAGGAAGAAGGGAAGGAAGGGAGAAAGAATGGAAGAGAAACACTGATGTGAGAACCATCGACTGGTTACCTCCCACACGTGTCCCAACCAAAGACCAGCCCACGACCCAGGCATGTGCCCTGACTGGGAATCGAACTGGCGACTTGCTCTTTGCGAGATGACAACCAACCCACTGAGCCACACCAGCCAGGGCTCTTAACTCCTATCCGCTGTCTACACAGGGTTGGACAATGGGTCCCCCACCCCCGAACTCACACCCCTGGAGACTCAGACATGACCTCATTTGGAACTAGGGTCTGCACAGATGTAAGTAAGGTGAGGTGACAGGACTGAGGTTCCAGGACCAAATCAGGGACTGGTGACCTCACAAGGAGAGAAGAGAAAGACACAGACACAGCGGGAGGATGCTGTGTGACTATGGAGGCCGAGATTGCAGTGATGTGTCCAAAAGCCAAAACCCAGCAAGAGGTGCCTGCCAGCACCAGAAGCCAGCAGAGAGGCAGGGGCCCTGCTGACCCCAGGGTCCGGGGCTCACAGGGAATTCCGCAGCAGTCGGGGCCTCTATCCGCCAGAAGCATCATAGGCCCCGGCAGACAGGTTTCCCCCCGCCGCTCCGTCCCAGGAAGACGCCGCCCCCTGTGAGGGACAGGCCCCGGAGGGCCGGCCGACTCACCCTCTGCTGTGGTACATGCGGTCCCCAGTGCCCAGCTTGGACGTGGTGTAGTAGAGCCTCAGCTCCGCTTCCGAGACCTGGACCTCGCTCAGTTTCTGCAGCATCTGCGTGCGCTGGGGAAGGACGCAAGCCTGAGGCACAGGCTGGTGTGACAGCCCTTTCTTCAAAGGGTAGCGACACTGTGCTAAAGGGGAGCATGACTGACACCAGCAGCCTTTTCAAGCCGATGGCCAAATTGCCATCACACTGTTGGGTGGCGATCTCACACCGACAGATGCCACAAGAGCCAAGCTCGGGGATGCTTCCTGTTCCCGCCTGAGCCTGCAGCTGGAAGGACACCTCTCTCTGCAACACTGTGTCCCAACACCTGCCTTGAGTAAGTGGCCCATGGGGACATGCTCACTGGCTGCTTTCCCCTGGAAAGCAGTTCACGGGTTTTTGTTTTATTCTCCTTGAAACGACACTTAATTTGTATGTGCTCCTATCTGTATCGTATTTCACAATCAGTAAAAGAGTAAAACAAGGTACAGAACAGCGGGAAAAAGTACGAGGGCTTTTAAAAGGACACATGCAACAGGAAATGCTCTGGGAAGGAGCGTCAGTGCTACAAATGAGAGACCTGACTGTCCCCTGCTGAAGTCGCAGCACCCTGAGAATCGATGTGAATTGATGAAGCCTTGAGATCGGGTTCCTCAGTGTCCCCACTGCTGGCATTTTGGGACTCAGATTTCCCCTCTCTTTTTCCCATACGGACAGCTATGTGCAGATCCTGGCAGGGTAGGCATACCTGGCTCTTTTTCTCCTTCTGTTCTAAGATTTTCTGCAGCATCTTCCGCTCTTTCTTGGTCAGAGGCTTCTTCTTCTTCGACGGTGGAGGGGCCTTGGTCTTCTTATTCTTCTTCCCCGGCAAGACAAGGGCATTGCTGGCATCCACGCCTTTCAATGTGCCCCTATCTGAAAAGACATGCTTGCCTGACCCGCAGCCCCGGGAGCCAGATACTGGCAATGGGAATTGGGGTTCCCATGAATGCTGGTTTCCTCTGCAAACCCTTCGTGCAAGCCCTCTGAGTACCCACACAGGAACAGGGGTGCAGACCCAGTCTGTTGTGCATCCACTCAACCCACCCACCTAGCAGCCGCCATGGGTTTGGGCTCTGCTGTGAGCCAGGGCTCCACCATCCCAGCGTTGAGGGAGGGAAAAGGGGTACCAGCCAAGGGGTACACACTGTAACAGTACATTCCTCAGAATTGGGAGCCTGCTCTCAGTGGATCTGCGAGATCAAAGCTATTCTCATAATAATGTTACCACCTACTGAGTGTATTTTATCCACTTTTATTTTGAAAAGATTGTATTTACTTATTTTTTAGAGAGGGAAAGGGAGGGAGAAAGAGAGAAAGAGAAGAGATACATTGAATCAGTTGCTTCTCACACACCCACAACCCAGGTATGTGCCCTGAATGGGAATCAAACCTGTGACCTGTGGCTTCATAGGAGCACTCAACCCACTGAGCCACACCAGCCAGGGCTCTTACCTGTTTTCAAATGTCATAGTCAAAAGCATAAAATACAAACCAAACTTCAGCTATCACAACACCCTTCAATTCAACCTCCTACAGGTGAGTGACTGTGTCTGACATCTAGCTCTGGGGTTCCCTCTGCTGTGCCCCATATGGACAGTGCCTGATTCTTTCATTACCCACTCAGGCTTTGTAAGACTTTACATAAACAGCAAGAGGCTGTGTTACCGTCAGTTAAGAAGAACGAGACCATTTTAAGCAACACAGCTGTCTCCCACAGCCTCAGTCCTTGATAGGCTCCTAGATGACCCTGCCCCCCACTTTAAAAATTTATTTATTATTTTTAGAGAGGGGAATGGGTAGAGGCAGAAATGGAGGGAGACATTATTGTATGGTTGGCTTTCACCTGCCTCCAGCCACGGACCTGGCTGGAGACCTGGCTTGCAACCTGGTTATGTGCCCTGGCTGGGAATCAAACCAGCGACCCCTGGGTTCGCAGGTCAGCGCCTTATCCACTGAGTCACCTGCCACGGCTCGCCTACCCCTCTATATTTAAGTTTCATCTCCACAAGCCATTCGCCCCACCTTCCGAGGTTGATTCAAACTGCCCTTTCTCCGCGAGGCCTCCTCTGTCCACCATGTGCAACAATCGCAGCTCACCCAGTCACCCTCTGCTCTGTCTCCTTCCACTCAGCCACACAAGTCTGCACGCTTGACCCTCTGCCTTTGCCCATCTCCTCCCAGGAGCTGCTACGTAAGCTCCATGGGCAGGGATTTTGTCCGTCAATCTCTTTTTCTGTCTGTCCAGTCTCCAGGGCCTACGAGCTCCTGGCACTTAGTAGGTGCTCCTACTGAAAGGAGTGTTGTGCAGCCTGGAGTTGAGCAGGCATGTCTGGGCTCAACATACAAACTGAGGGCAAGGCGATTATAATCGAAGTCAGCAGCACGGATGAAGTGCCTTCATCTTCGTGCCCCAAATCCTCCGCGCT
This sequence comes from Noctilio leporinus, assembly GCA_004026585.1. Lineage (NCBI taxonomy): Eukaryota > Metazoa > Chordata > Mammalia > Chiroptera > Noctilionidae > Noctilio > Noctilio leporinus. The sequence goes on along the minus strand of PVIW01002333.1, from coordinate 193,220 downwards.
GGGCTGGCCTCGAAGCGAGAGCTATTGTTTCAACTTCGGTGAAAATCAGACTGTCACCGTCGGGGAGCCCTTCAGCCCCCACCGGCCGGCCCCGCACGCGGACCCCTGGTCCCGGCCCGGCTCCCGAACCGCAGCCCGGGGCCGCCTTACCGTCTAGTTCCAGCAGCACCGGGGGCGGCTCCGGGGGGCCCTTCGCGGGGCCGGGGGCCGCCTGCTGGCGCGCCTTGACGTTGTACCGCCGGCGCAGCTTCCCCATGGCGCCCTGGTGCTGCTCGGCTCCGGCCCGGGTCACCCGCCGCGCACCCCGAAGCCCAGCCCACGTGGGTTTCTAGGGTGCCGCTCAGGGAGGAAAACTTCCGGGCTGAGCTCCCGCGAGAGCTGGACTAACCGGCACTGGGGGCGGGGCCCTGTGGGAAGGCGGGGCCCGGCGGGCGGAGGGGCGGGGCCAACGGAAACGGGCTGCTTTCCTTTGGTGTAAGTCTGAGCCTCTGAATTTGAATTATTTAGTAACATTAATTTGGCTCTTTGAGAGGAAGAGTGTTTTGTCACCTTTAAATTATTTTTTAAAATAATTTTAAAAATAATAAAAAGTAAATGAATAAAAAGGTGACCCCGAGGAACTAGCATGGAAGAACCATGAACATGGACAAGTGGGATTGACTTTGGGGGGAGTGGGTGGGTGAGGAAGGGGACAGAGGGGAATAAAAAGGGGATGGATGTAATACAACAACAATAAAATTAAATTTTTTAAAATTAAAATAAATAAAAAGGTGGCCCCGCCCTGGTTGGTGTGGTTCATTGGATTGAATGCTGGTTTGTGGATCAAGAGGTTGCAGGTTCGATTCCCAGTCAGGGCACATACCTGGACTACACGCCAGGTCCCCAGCTGGGAACCCACGAGAGGCAACCACACATTGGTGCTTCTCTCCCTCTCTTTCCCCCTCCCTTCCCCTCTCTCCAAAAATAAGTAAATTATTTTCTTAAAAAATTAAAGTCTCTCCCCTAACATAAACATCCTCTCAAACTTTTAATTCTCATTTGCATTTTCTGATACTCTTGTAACATACGTTAGTTGTAAAATGGAAAAAGCACTAAATATTTTCATTACACGGACAGAATAGGAAACTTCTATTAGCTTTAAACTATCATTACACATCACGTTGTCTGTAGCACACTCTGAAATAATACATTTTCTGAATCCTGTAATCTTGCAAACAAGTTTTATGGTGTCACCTTTTTTTCTCTTTAAAGCATTAATTTGTGAAGGGCAAACATTTAAGTGATATCACACAAAGAAGGTGAAGGTACTAGGAGTTATTTCAGAATTTTAGAAAGGATAAGGTTATTTTTTAAAACTCAGGAAAAACATTTGAAGACTTTAGAATGAGAGTTGGGTCCAGAGTAGATAAGCAATAAATAGTTGTTGAATGTAGAGATCAATGAATGAATGAAGAGGGTGATTGAATTTGGATAAACTCCCCTCCTAACAAAAACAAATCCCTCAAACACAGGCGGTGTGTAAGAATCTTGGTGGTATTCACATGAACAAATTTAAAAGTTCAAGTGTATTAATTAGGTTATTAATTTAGGTGGGTTTTCATAGGTTTTTAATTGCTTAGCATGATTATCAGGGCAATATCTTAAAATATGTTTATTTCATTAAATAAAAATGTGCCTATTTAAAAAATTAAGTAGGTAGTGGTACATTCCCCTATATTTTCTTTTAAAATATGGGAAACCAAAAGATCAGCTCCAGAAGAACTATAGACCATTCTAGTCCTGCACGTGTAGCTCAGTTGACTGTGCATTATACTGGAAAGCAAGAAGTTGCTGGTTCCATTCCTGGTCAGGGCATATCAGTCGTTTTCTCCCTCCTTTCCCTTCTCTCTAAGAAGGAAGGCAGGAAGGAAGGAAGGGTGAGCATTATTTAAAGGAAGAAGAAAATGACACATACACACCAACATTCATTTCATAAATGTATTGAACAAAAGAAGCCACTCAGAAAGATCACATTTTGTGATGCCATTTACATAACTTCAAAAACAGGCCCCCTGAATTTTGGAGGGGGGCATAGTGAATGGGAAAGGCCAAATGGAGCCTTCCCGGGGAACTGCCATTTCTCCAAATGTGTGCTTGTCATCTGTGTGTTGCTTTAATTCACCGAGACACACGTTATGATTTGTGTATTTTTCTGTATGCTTGCTATACAGCAATTAAAAAGTTTACTTAAAATAGGCCCTAGCTGGTGGCATAGTGGCCAAGGTGACAGCCTGCGAACCCAAAGGTCGCTGGTTCAGTTCCCAGCCAGGGCACATAACCAGGTTGCAAGCCAGGTCTCCAGCCAGGTCCGTAGCTGGAGGCAGGTGAAAGGCAACCATACATTGATGTCTTTCTCCCTCCCTTCCTCTTTCCCTAAAAATAATAAAATAAAATCTTTAAAAAAATTACTTAAAAGAAGATAAACTATATGGCCAACAAATATATGAAAACTTTACCAGGAATGCAGAAAAAAGTAAGTTCAGAAGTCAGCTACAGCCCTGGCTGGTGTGGCTCAGCGGACCGAGTGCTGGCCTGTGAACTCAAAGGTCGCTGGTTCAATTTCCAGTCAGGGCATGTGCCTGGGTTGCGGGTCAGGTCCCTGGTTGGGGGCCCATGTTTTTCTCCTTATCTCTCTCCTCCCTTTTCTTCTCTCTGAAGGTAAATAAAATATTTAAAAAAGAAAAAGATACCATTTTTCTCACTTGGGGTTAGCAAAAATTAAGTTTTATGTCTCAAAAAATGTCTGGTTAGACGTGGTTGGTTTGATTTAGGATGCACTGCATTTGGTGATGCTCATAAGTTTTTAAAAATCAATAATCCCCTCCCTCCACTTTCTGTGTCGTGTATTTATTTATAGAATATACTGGGCCATCGGTCCTGCAAAGAGCTCCCCATTCTGGATTTAGCTGATTGCTTCCGCCTCTTCTCATTTTTCCCCTCCATCCTCCGTATTTCCGGTAAAGCGTTGCTTCTCTGCAGCGGCCAGATCAGGTTTTGGCTCCAAGCATTTTGGCAAGAACCCAGTTAGGCGGCGCTGACTCCCTGCTGCCAAGACCCTCGGGTGCGGGTCAACACCGCTCCGGTCCCTTCGCTTCCCGGTTCCCACCAACGTCTGGATTTTAAACCCCGGACAACCGCCTCATTCTATCATTTCCCCAGGGGCTGTGCAAGGACTTTCTGACTCTCTCCCGCCTGCCTCGCTTGCTAGCTGGACTTTTCTAAAGAGCCTTCCAGCTGGTTTGTGACTGTGAAATACAGCTCGTTCCGAAGGACAGGAGGGATGCGGACGCGTTCCCTCGGAAGAAACGTCTCCGGATGCATGACGAGCTGGTGCCCTTGCCTTCGGCAGCCGCGGCCAGTTACCCGGGACCATCCTTCAGCTCAGTGGTCTGTAATATATATAACTCACGTTTTCCAACCCACGGCAGCCACAAAAGTGAAACGTTATTTTTTAAAAAACTGGTTGAAATCCACCAGGTCAGGGAGGGCCTCCAGGGAGGCTGGAAACAGCAAGGCAAAGCGACCTGAAACCCAACCCCCGACCCCAACGGCTGGGCCGGCGGCGGGTCGCCGCGTCTGGGGGCGGGGCCAGGGGTGGGCGGGGCGGCGCGCTCGGCGCGCGAGGCGGGGCCTGCGGCGGCGGCGGCGGCGGCGGCGGGCAACGGCGGGGCACGCGGTCCCCAGCGCGCCTACGCGGTCCCGCGGCAGTCGCGGCGCTCCTCCGTGCGGCCGTCGCCCTTCTTCCCGACCTCGCTTCCTCGGGCCCCAGGATGGGCGCGCGCGCCTCGGGCTGGCCCCGGGCCCGGGCCGGGCTGTGGTTGCTGCTGCCGCTGCTGCTCGCGCTGCTGGCCCCGGGCGCGCAGGGGGCGCGGGGCCGCGGGGGCGCGGAGAAGAACAGCTACCGCCGCACCGTCAACACCTTCTCGCAGAGCGTCAGCAGCCTGTTCGGCGAGGACAACGTGCGCGTCGTTCAGAAGGTGGGCGCTGGGCCCGCGCCCGCAGTCACCTTGTCCGGGTCGCCGCGCACCTGGCTCCGGGGCCCGCCTGGGCCGTGCGCGGCCTCCGGAGCGTGGGGGGGGGGGGTGCCGGGGCCAGGGGTGCTCGGGAAGGGGGTGCCCAGCCTGCGCCCCGAGGCCTCGGCCGGTCAGGGGCGAGCGTGGCGGCAGGTCCGGGCGCGGGGCGGGGGCGGGGGCGCGGGTGCTGGGCCTCGGGGCGCCCTTTCCTCCCAGCCGCACTTCTCCTTGGACCTTGCCCCCTGGGGCGCCGCGGCCGGGGCGCTCGGGGCTGCGCCGGCCGCGCCTCTCATTCATTCATCCTACGCGGTTGAACGGGTACCTACTGTGACCCAGGCACCACGCTGGCTTCCCGGGGGCGCCCTCCCCGCGCTGCTGCGCTCCCCAGCGACCTCAAGATCTGTACTCGCACCCGACTCACTTCCCCTGGGCTCCTTGGGCCCTATTTATTTATTTTAATTTAAAGACACTTATGCTGTTTTCATTACAGGAAAAATGGATTGGTGCGGGCTGTTCTGTTGCTTTGGCAACCAGGCACTGTACCCCCTCCCCCCCCCACTGTGTGTATCGGGCGATTTGCTGTTTAGGAGCCTGCAGCTCCCCGAATGGTGTAGAGCGATCAGGAGAAGCTCAGGGACCCCCCTTCTCCCCGCTTGGGCCCGCGTGGTCCCCACTTTGCCCTTGGAGCTGAGTGGGATGGGCCCCCATTGGGGCAGTAGTTCCCCATTAAAGGGGAAGTGAATGGGGACGGTTGCCTGTGGTAATGTGGGTACAGCTTTGCCGCCATCCTCTTCATGCTGGGGAGCTAGTTCTGGGGCTTTGGAATGGAGAGAAGTCTGGGCCCTGCCACTTACAGACTGGATGGCTTTAGGCAAGTAGCCGCACTTCTTTGAGTCTCAGTTTCTCTATCCTGTTAAACTGGGGATAGTAATATCCTTTTCATTGTGAGTTTGCAATTGTTACTGGTTGGTACTTTCCTGGCCCAGAGTCAGGCTGAAGGAGAATCAGCTACTCTTAGATATATTCTAGCCAGGCACAAGCCAGCATTGCCTAGCTGGGCTCAAGGGGCTTTCAGGGTTAAAAAAATGGTTTTCTGATACTTGAGAGGGAGGGGAATGCAGGGGGTAGGGGTGCTGGCAGAACGATGAAACCCAAATCAGTCTGGCTGGATATTCTTATTAGGCGAAATGAAAGACAGGTTCGTTTGTTAGGAAAAGTTACTTCTGCCCTTCCTCTCCCTTGGGTGTGTGGACACCTCTTGTGGAGGTGGGGGCTCTGGGGCAGGGGAACTCTGCAGGGTTGGAGAGGGAGAAAGTGCCCCCAAAACCAGAGCACTGAAGGGCTGCCCTTCATTCCTCCTGGGCATGAAGGATGTGAGAAAGGTGAGTCTGCCCCGAGCAATTTCAGAACAAAACATTTGTTTTGGAGCAAAAAGAAGTCCGACTTCTCGCTGCAGAAGCACCCCAACCCTCAGCTCTCAGTTCTTTGCTCAGTTCTTTGCGAGACTCTAAGGTGCTCAGCTGTGAACCACAAAATATTTATTTAAGGACATCCCTCTGGGTTGGGATGGCTCAGACCGCTGTGTTCTGGCAAGGATTCTGAGTCTCCAGGTTGGGACTCTTTCTCGAGTCAGCCCGGTTCATGACTCTGATGGAGATGATGGTGATGCTCGCTTCTGTTATTTGATTAAAATGTGCTAAGTGCTTTTATCAGGGGAGCAACTCAGCCAGTCCTTTGTGCACTCCTGTGGGGTAGGTGCTGTTACTGTGTGCACTTAATAGGACAGATGGGGAAACTGAGGCATGGGGTAGCGAAGCAACTGGCTTCAGGTGAGGCTGAGTGGCAGAAAGGGAATTTGAACCCAGGCAGTGAGGCCTGCAACCCTCTGTCTTCCTGCCTCATTACTCTTCCCCCAGTTTCTCGAATCCTCGCTGTTTGTAGAATGAGGTTGACCTGACTTATTTCCTGCTCAGTGTGGCCCAGACCAGCCAGGCTTGTGAGAGATCATTTTGTTGCTCTTAATGAAAGGAAAACAGGGTTGGTTAGCAAGTGTGGTTTACTGGGTTTACTCATTAGAGCCAGACTGACCTGGTGGGTTGTGAAGTTTGAGGGTGTTTGGAGAAACAGCCTATTTGCTAATCTAGGACTTGTCTGAAATAAATCCTTGACCTTCTGGTTTGGGCATGGGCCTTGCTGACCAACAGACAGGGGTTTGAACCGCAGCTCTGCTTCTCGCTGACCTTGGGCCTGTTGACCTCTCTGTCTCGTGTACACAGGCGCCGGATTGGGGGTGACTGTGATTGGTGAGGGCGTGCCGTATCGGGCACTGAATGAACATCCAGCTAACAGGAGAAGATGTTTGTACGAGAAGGGGACTTGTCTGGTGGGAGAGTGATATATTCGTTAATTCACTCAGAAATCATTAAGCAACTTGTACACAAGCACTTTTAACATCAGCCAAAGTGCGAACCATTTACATGCCCATCAGCTGATGAACGGGTAAACCAACTGTGCTCCGTCATGCTGTGGACTGTGATTCAGCCACAAAAAGGCATGAAGTTCTGACACACAGATGAACCTTGAAAATAAAAGACACAGCAGGTCCCATACTGTATGATTCCACTTACATGGGACACCCAGCACAGGCACGGCCAGGGGCACGGCCGGCAGATGAGTGGGGTGGTTGAGGGGAGGGGCGGGGGAGTGACTGCTAAACGGAGAGGGAGGTTCTCTGTGGGGAGAAGAATGTTCTGGAACCAGAGAGAGGTGACAGTTGCACAGCATTGTGACTGGACTTCCTGCCCCTGAGCTGTACACTTTAAAATGGAGAAAATAATCTTAAGCACCTACTGTGTGGAGCACAAGACAGATCGAGTGTCCTCTCTGGAGGAGCTTTCACAGGGCAGGAAGGGAAAGGAAAATGTTAATGTGATGAGATTATTTCAGAGTGATGTGTGCCATTAAGGAAAGGAACAGGATGGCGATATAGGAGTGGTGGCTGATCTCTCTTGAGGCTCAGCACGTGTTTGGCACCCCTATTTTACAGAGGAGGAGAGCAGGGCACAGAAAGGTTGGGGCTCTTGCCCACAGTTCGGCTGATCAGTGGTAGGGAGCCTGGCATGCCCCCTGCAGAACTGGAAGTACCGAGTGGAGGGCCAGGGGTGGGAGCTGCGGGGAAGCCACAGGGCAGACGGAAGGGCAGCATGAACAAAGGCCCTGTGGTGGGAATGGGCTTAGAGCATGTGAGGGCTGGGGAGGTGTGGCTTTAAGGGAGTGAGCCAGCAATGTAACGGGTGGTAAACGGAATACAGTCGCTAATACTGTCCTCACTATGGATGGTATGCAGGTGGGGAGCACTAGGCCTGTCAGGGGATCCCTTCGGAAGGTGCATAGATGTCTCATTTCTGTTCTGTACACCAGAAGTAACGTAACACTGCATGCCAACTGTAATTGAGAAATAAGTGGAAAAAAGTACAAATGAAAAAGAGGAATCAGGCAGAGGAAAGCAGAGACCTGGACAGAGGGTGAACAAAGGGTTCTGGGAGCAGTTGGACCAGCAGCAAGGCAGCTCTGCCCGGCTTAGGCTCCTGTTTCCCGTGTGGGCTTTGCTTGGTCTACAGAAGGGGCGTTGGGCCAAATTTCCTCCAGTTCTTGGGTCACCGACGACTGGTCCCAGCTCGTCAGTCCCCTAGGTGGCTTGGCCTCTGCTGGTGGTGGCAGTGGTGGCACCGTTTTCCCACTGACAGTGAACCATGAGCTTGGAAGAAGGCAGCATTGGCCAAGTTGGTAATGACCTTCCTCTTGTGTCTGTAGTTCTTGACCAGGCTGACCGAGAGGTTCGTGCTGGGTGTGGACATGTTTTTGGAAACACTGTGGAAAATCTGGACCGAGATCTTGGATGTTTTTGGATTTGATGGTAAGTGTGGAGGGTGTTCCTTCGAGGTGATCTTTTATTCTTGCGGCTCCGAGAGTGACCGGTACCCACAGTGGGTGGTTAGTGGCACGCCTTGAGGGGGGCAGTGTGGACTGGAAGAAACACCTGTTGTAGTAGTTGCCTATGTAAAGGGTCCGTCAGAGCTGAGGTCCACAGATGAAGCTTAGATAAGGTGCCAGGGGGTAGTGTCAAGGTGTCTGTCCCCAGGCCACCTGCATGGAGCAGGGGTGGGTTCTCCGGGAGGCATATCAAACTACTCCAGTTACTTAAGCAGAAAGGGATTTAATTCTGAGAATGAGGTGCTCATGGACTCATCAGAAGCCCTGAAGAAGTGACGTGTGACCCCCTGGGCATAGCTGGCTTGTCCTGCCAGGGCTGCTGTCCTTGCCCTGCTCCCAGCACCGCGAGGCTGCCGCTGGGACCAGGCTGCTGCCGCTCCTTCCAGGAAGTCTGCAGCAGTATCCGCTGCAGGGCCCCCAAGGCCACCCCAGGCTCGGTGACTCTCCAGGAAGGCTCACAGGACCCACTGCTGGTGGGCCGTAGTCGTTGCTGGAGCTTATTCCAGTGAAAGGATGTGAAGCAAAATCTGCAAAAGGAAAAGGCAAGTGAGATGAAGTCCGGAGACCAGGCTGCAGCTTCCGGAGTTTTCTGTGGGGTGTCACACAGGACAAAATCCCAGCAGCAAGCTGTCACACTACATGTGACATGTTGTCTACCAGGGAAGCCCGTTGCAGACTCAGTATTATCCTGGGCTGGTCATGTAGATACCCTCTGCCTGGCAGGTACCCCGGCCTCCCCAGGGGACAGCAGGTGTCGGCATAAACAGTGCTGCACAGAGAGCCCCTGTCATTGGGAATGGGGGAGCCCTTTTTCCAGAGCCACTCTGCTGGGCAGTTAACTCGATTCCCCTCGGACGCTGACCGGCTGTCCCTCAAGTGTAGCTCAGTTCCGACACGATTCACCTCGAGATGCATCGGACCCCACGGGTCAAGGGTTCCATCCTACAGGACAGCCCCCACCGCTAGTGCCAATCACAAGTCCAGGCTGTCACCTGGGTTCTGACCGCCTCTGGATCAGAGGTCCCAGACCCCTCTTCTGCTTCAATGACTTCGCTGGAGTGTCCCTGGAAACCAGTTTTTCACAAGACAACTCGGGAACAGCCCAGGTGGAAGGGATGCGTGGAGCCCCCACTCGCTCTGAGTTCACCGTCCCAGAAGCCCCCTAAAGCCCCTGCCGTGAGTGGTTCCAGAGTCTCCATCCATAGGCTCATGGACCAAACCGCTGACCACGGTGGCTGGTCCACCTTCAGCCCCTCTCCTCTCCCGGAACTCGGGGTGGACTGAAAGTTCCAACCCTCCAGTCACATGCGGTTTCCTTGGCAACCAGCCCTCACCCTTAGGGCTTCCAAAAGTCACCTTGATAACAAGCACAAAGTTCCTTTGGGGTCAAAGGAACTCGCTAGGGGTTACCGAGACACTTTTACTGGTGTTATCACTGAGGAGGTTTCAAGGGTTTTAGGAACCCCAGGCCATAAATGGGGACGGAGCCCAGATGTGTGTTTCTTGTCGTGAATTACAGCATCACACTGCAGAAACCCAAGTTCTCAGCACACCAGCCAAGGCCGGCGCGCCAGGGAGGGCAGCCTTGGCCGGTCAGGCCCCTTCCTGCGTATCCCCTCACGTGCTTTTTCCCCTGTGGCCCTTCTCAACCGTCAGCCAGGCTGGTTTTTATTCATTTTTATTACCGTTTTTATTGCGTAGGGTAATTAAAAAGAGAAACCAGGTCAAGTCACTCCTTAAAACCGCCCAATGACTTCCGGTCGCACCTGGAGTTGATGCAGGGCTTATGCAAGACGGGTGAGCTCCCAGGCTCGTCCCAGCTTCTGCCTCCGTCCTGTCCTTGGACGTATCTTGGCCTTCCTGCCTTCCGGAGTCCCTCTAAGTGTCCTCTGCCCCGAGCGGTTCCCCAGCCCCTGGTCAGCTTGGTCTGCTCCGTCTTTGGGCCTCTTGCACGTGACACCTTCTCCAAGGGATCCACCCTGATTACCCACATAAAGTGACACCGTCTGTTCTCACGCCAGCCCTTCGCTCTCTTTATGGAAGTGGTCCCCACCTTTTTATCACCAGGGACTAGGTTTTCCTACAGTGGGCGGGGGTGGGGGAAGGCAGGAGGCAGAATTTAGGCAAGGTTTGCTTATGGTCTGGTTCCTAGTGGGCCACAGACCTGTACCAGTCTGTGGCCCTGGGGGTTGGGGACACGTGCTCTGTGGCACTTATCTGCTGGAACCTCCTGTGTATGTTGAGGGGGTTGTTGTCCCTGGAATCTCAGCTCTTGCCCTCCAGGGACTTGCCCATCTCCCCAGGCCACACCCCTGCCCCAGCTCTGCCTGGCCACAAAGGCCCAGTGTTGACAGGAGTTGGAAGGCTGTTGTCCCTGAGCGTGTGGCCTTGTCTGGGAGTTGCATCTTTGCAGATGTGGTCAAGTGAAGGTGCAGTCATGCTGGATTAGGGAGAGGTCTGAAATCCAGTAAGAAGAGGGACATTTGGGCACAGAGACACAAAGAAGCACACAGAGAAGACAGCCTGTGACAGTGGCAGCATAGCCTGGAGTGATGTGGCCACCAGCCAAGGGGGCCAAAGCCACCAAGGCCAGTTGTTTGCTGCAGCAGCCCCGGGGACCAGCGCGGCTCTGGACCTGCAGTCTTGGTGTCCTTAGCTGGCGCTTGGCACGCCCACCTGCGGGGCTGAGACCCGGGCTGGGCAGAGCTCTGCCGCACGGGGGGCGCCCTGGTTCACACCTGCTCCGGCCCATCCCGCTCAGGCCCTTGGAACCATCGCCTCCAGCCTCCAAATCGGTGGGTTTGGCCCCCAGGTGCCCTCACTGCTCTGGCCCAGGATCTGAGGCGGCAGCATGGCCCTTTGAGAGGAGTCCCTCCTGGGACCAGGGCTGAGCAAACACGTAACCCGGATACGGCAACTGTGTGCAATCCGCTCGGAACCCGAGTTCTCCAGCTGCCTGGCTGGATCGGCTCTCGGCATCCCCTCCTGACCGGTGAGCCGGCAGAGACACGCCTGGCTGTGAGGATTGCATGCCGCTCGGGACGGAAAAGGACAGGGTAGGGACAGCGTCTAAGTCCCCCGGGAGGGCAGCCCGCGAGTGGTGAGCAGGGGAGCCACGAGGCAGAGGACGCCCACTTCCGTGCCCGTTCCACAGGCGACAGCGCACCTCCGTGTCACGGTTTCTTCCCTTCCATCTGGTGCACACGCTTCAAAGCACTGGAAGACCTTTGCCGCGTGCCTCTGGGGCTTAGAACTTCGAGTGTGTAAGAGGCGTGACCGGAAACTGCTCACAAGGTGGACTGTCCGGTGCAAAGTCTGTGTGAGCACAGTCCTCTAACCTCCCCCTTCAGAAGGTTCCAGCGTGTTGGTAAAACGGAGGCTTCTTAGCCCAGAGTGATCTGATGGAAATAGGAAGCCAGCCACAAATATAACCGGACATGTTTTTGTCACGTTAAAAAAATAAACTGGTGAAATTAACGTTACTAAGGTATTTCGGGTACATTCTAAGACCAGGCAGGACCTCCAAGTGGTGCCAATCTGGCAGTTTCTTCTGCCCACCCAACCCCCACTGGCTTTTAAAGCCAGAGGTAATGCGGGTTTCTTTCCAGTGCTGGAGCCCCGGGCTGTGAGGTCAGGCCTGGGGCTGCGACCGCCCCTCCCAGGGCGTTGCTCCCGATTTTTAGCCACCACACCTGATGCGGGACGTCTGTCCTGCGGCTGCTACTGCCTGTCCAGGCCACTGGCGCCTGTCTGCCCTCCCACCCGTCTGGATGAACGTGGCTTCTTTAAATCCTTGGTTGTCAGACTTCAGGCAGCTTGATTTTCGGATTTCTTGCGATGTCGTCATAATTCTTCCCGTGGTTGCGCAGGGGTGCGAAGCGTGTCTACCTGCGCATCCACTTGACTGCCCTAGAGTGATGTCCCCTGGAGAAACGACAGTCTTCCATCAGTGGCACTAGGGAAGTGGATCCTCCCATCTACAAAGATGGAACTAGACCCCTGTCTGACACCACTCTAAAATTAACTCAGAATGGATTAGAGACTTAACTAAATATGGGACTGGGAACCATGGAACTCCAGGAAGAAAACCTAGATGGGAAGCTCCTTGAATTGGTCTTGGTGATGATTTTGAGATCTGACAGCAAATGAGAAAATAAGCAAATGGCACAGCGGAAGAAATGATCAATAAAATGAAAAGGACCTACAACATGGGGGAAAAGTATTTGCGCACTATTCCAAAATAGAGTGCTCGTACCACTCAATAGCACAAACAAACCAAATAATCAATTAAAAATGGGCAAAGGGCCAGAATAGACATTTTTGCAAAGAAGAACGGCCAACAGCTTTGTGGAAAGGTGCTGATAGTGTCACTGAACATCGTGGAAATGCAAATCAGAACGCACGCCTGTCAGAGTGGCTGTTTTCACAAAGACAAACGGGGAAAAGGGAACCCTGACACCTGTGTTGGGAGTGTAAATTGGTGCAGCCACTGTGGAAAACAGGATGGAGTTTCCTCAGACGATTAAGAAGGGAGCTACCCAGTGACCAGCGGCTCTACCTTTGGGTTTGTAGCCAAGGGAAACGGAACCACCACGCCCGTCTAGGAGTCGCCCGCACCTCCTTGCTGCCTGCAGCGCTACCGTGGCCACGACGTGGGTGCAGCCCAAGTGTTCGTCAGCGAATGAGTGGGTAAAGCAGGTGCAGTGTTCATTCGGTGGAATATTAATTCGGCCATGAAAAGAAGGCAATTCTGCCAACTTTGACAACGTGGATGGCCCTCGAAAGCACTGTGCTAAGTGAGATGACCCCCGCGGAAAAAGATAAGCACTGTGCAGCCTCACATGTGGAATCGGGAGAAACACAACAAACACCCAAACCCGTAGGAGAGGCGGTCAGATTTGTGGTCCCCAGAGGCGGGTGAGGCGCGTGGGAACCGGGAGAAGATGGTGTAAAGGGAGCACGGCTGTGGATGAACACCTGGGGCGTCAGGTACAGCGTGAAGATGAGAGCTAACGCAGCTGCAGGACGTGTGGGAAGCTTGTGAAGAGGATTAGACAAGCAAACCTCTTTTTTAACTTTTTTGTATCTGTACAAGGGGATGGATGTTAATTAAGCTTATTGTGGAAATCGCGTGTACGTCGGTCTTCATGCTGACGCTGACATGGTCCCCACGTGTCAGTTCGGTCGCAATAAAACGGGGTGGGACATGATGAGCTGTGCTGTGTCATCATCTCTCAGATGCTTGGGGGAAAAAAGTCTGTGTGACTAGAGGGAGGACGCCCAGTATGGCAAACTGTGAAGGAGTGTTAAACTAGCTGGTGTCAATAGGAGTATTTACTTTTCTGTGCTTTTAACTTTTCTGTTTGAAAATTTCCTTAAGTTGGGCATACAGAAGATGCAGCTCCTCCATTTCACGCCAGGCTTAGGATGGAACTTCGTGTGTGGGTACCAGTTACGATTAGGTTTGGCTGTGAGTAAGAAACCCCCAAATAACAGCAGCTTAAACAAGATGGAAACTTTGTTCCTCTTATGAGCGAGCTCCCAGGTAGGTGGTTAGGCAGGGAGGTGCGCCCCGTTGTCCTCAGGACCGAGGCACCTCCGTCTCGTTGCTCCCCAGTAGGTGACTTTGCTTCCCTCATGGCCCGAGACAGCTGTTCCCACTCCTACTATCGCATCCACATTCCAGCAGGCAGAAGGAGAAGAGGTAAAGGGCACAATCCGGCTACATTTAGGAAAATCCCAAACCGTTCCCGCTTCCCTCTCCCGGACCGAAGCTTAGTCATGTCTCTACAAGGGAGACACCGGGAGGGAAGTGCCTTCATCCTAGGCATTGCGTGTCCCGCCTGAAAGCCGCCACAGGGCGCTGCAGAAGACAGGAGGGGAGGAAAGGGAAGGGTAGTCTGCAGGCCCTGCCCTGCTGTGACGGGGCCCTGAACCCTCGGTAGGGCGGGCAGTCTGACAGGCTGTCCTGTCGTCTCCCGGGGCTTAGCAGGAAGGTCAGTGAGGCAGCTCAGTTCCCTGGGCTGTCCCACAGGCCCAGCCCTGGAAACCCAGCTCCTCGTGACCGGCCCCTTGTCCCTCTTTTCTGTTCCGCAGTCTCGAACATGTCCCAGTATTTCAGCCCCGCCTCGGTGGCCAGCAGCCCAGCCCGTGCCATCATGCTGGTCGGCGTCATCCTCCTGGCCTACTGGTTCCTGTCGCTGACCTTGAGCTTCACCTTTGGCTTCCTGCACCTGGTGTTCGGCCGCTTCTTCTGGGTTGTGCGGGTGCTGCTGTTCTCCATGTCCTGCGTGTACATCCTGCACAAGTACGAGGGGGAGCCGGAGAGCGCGGCGCTGCCGCTGTGCTTCGTGGTGGCCGTCTACTTCATGACGGGGCCCATGGGCTGCTACTGGCGCGGCGGCCCCAGCGGCGGCCCCAGCGTGGAGGAGAAGCTGGAGCACCTGGAGAGCCAGGTCCGGGTCCTCAACATCCGCCTCAACCGCGTGCTGGAGAGCCTGGACCGCGCCAACAGCAAGTGACAACCAGCCGGCCGGCCAGGGCCCCTCGCGCCTGCGCCCTCTCTCAGAAAACAGAAGAGGAGGAGGAAGAAAAGGACAGCAAACCCCAAACCATCTTAATAAACGTTCCTGAGCACGAGGGTGGCGCGCTGTGAGGGTGTTTTGGCCTCAGGTCCCCTCTTAGGACGCGTGCCAGGAGCGCGGACCCCCTCAGCGAAGTAGGACTCCCTACCAGGTTAGAGGAAGAGATATTTTTTAAACAAAGGCTATAACCATATTAGCTGTACAGTAAGAGAAGTTTATCTGCATAGAGCATAAAGTTAATTTTTTCAAGCACCTAAATACATCTTTTGTAAGGTTTTTAAATAAAGGCAGACCTGAGTCAAGTGTCTTAAAACTTTCCATGGAGGGGGAAGAGTAGGCTGAGTTGACGTTTTATGCCAGTTCCGTGTTCGTCTTCCCAGCGTAGGGTTGGTGGGCAAGTGAGCACGCGTTACTCTCCCGTTCCCCAAAGGTGAGCTTTATTTCAACGTTATTTTGGGTTGATGTTGACCAAGCTGATGAACGTTGTGGCTTCCGAATGGAGGGGTGGGGCCAGGGGGTGGAAGTAGGGACCCTGGCCAAGCCCCGTCAATGTGTTTCCAAGTGGAGAAGTCATTCCCGTAGAAAACCTCAGGCTCCCCGCCTCCTGTGCGTGGACGAATGCTAAGCTGGACAGTTTGTGAGGGGAGAACTCAAGGACTGAGCAAAGAAACGTCTTCAGGGTTTGGTGTCAGGAGCTCCCCGTCGGGGAAAGCGCCCCGGCTACCCGCATTCTCTGGGGTGTGCCAGCCCCGCCGCGTGCCAGCCGGGTCCCTGGGGGAAGGGTTTGCTCTCGGGTTTTGTGTTCGTGTGTTTCGGGTTTGGTGGACTCAGGACCTTGGAGGGAATACCAGCCGTAGCAACTAAGGACATAATTTTAAGCCCGTAGTTGCTTATAAAGTGTCACAGGAACTAGAAGCAGCATAAACAAGCCTTGGAGAAGGTGTGAATGGCTTTTCCTGGCGTTTTTGCAGTACCGTGTGGAGGCTTTCTGTCTGAAGTCTGGTGTCCTCGTTTTAGGTGGTCTCTAGGGGCAGAGAGAGGCACAAGCGGGGCAGACCACTGTGGGGGCCTGGACGGGGGAGATCTGCAAGGCTTGGATGGGTGGGGGCTGGGGGAAAGCCCCCCCAGGGCGTGTTGGAAAGGAAGCCCCAGGCGTTGTGGAATGTAGCCTGGAAGGTGCTGGGGTGTCCAGCAGCGCCACGGCCCTCCCCTGAGCTCCTTTGCACCCCGGCAGCCCCCCAGAGCCCCCTCCCTGTCTGAGCAGGTGGAACCAAGACTTTGTGGTCCAAGCGTCGGGCTGGAGATACGCCTGTCCCTGCCACCTTTGGTGTGGTGTCCTGGGAGGTCTTATGTGTGGTTGCGGGTCTGGAAACAGGCCGGTGTGCCGGGGGTTGTTCAGGAAACCTCTTCCTAAGGCTCAAGGCAGGCGGCAGGCATCCAAGTAGTCCTGCATCATCTTGCTTCTTGGGGCTGATGGGGCAGATGTTTGTCCCCCAGCGCTTGAAACCTGCGCTTTCTGGCCGGAACCCCTCCAGTTTCATCATTTAGGTGCTGGCAGGCGAGTCTGCTGTCCCGCTGGGACCGGGCTAGCTCGGGGGGGCCATCCTTGTCCTCCTGAGTGCACTCGGCTTTCTTAGGTACTGAAGCAGGGCTTTCTGCCTGTGCTGACTGGGCAGCAACTGGCCTGTTCTGCACAACACTCTTAGGGCGTCAACTCCCTCGTCCGTTCCCTGTCCCACCCTCCCATCTGGAAGCCGAAGGGCCCTGTGCTGGCTGGAGATCCAGGGAGGAAAACCATTCTCAGGCCCAGTGAGTCCAGGGACCAACCACCAGCATCACTGGACATTCCCTACCGCGCGGGCGCAACGTGGGCTTGGTGCGTTAGGGTATCTCCGGCGGGGAACCTGGCGGAAATGCCCACGGAAAGCCTCCGTGTTAGGTCCCAGCGACTCTTGCTTTTTAGTTCAGAAACTTGGCTTTTGTTTGGGCACATTCTTCACCCCGACCAAGTCAGGGATTTTTCCTTCTCCATTCCACGGAAGTTTCTAGGGATCTGGCCTCCCTCTGCCACCCACACCTCTTTCTTTTTTCTCTCTTTTGTACGTGAAAAATGTATTTTTGTATCATATCTCATACCTTGAAGAGAAACCTCTTTTATATCTTCAGGGCTGTAGAATATATTAGTGCAACACTCCATTAAATGTGATACAAAAACATTCTGGTGAGAACTGCTGTGGATCTGCTCGAAGTAACACTCAGCTTTTTAAATGTCTCCATCAGTGTTAATTTCCCGATACTTCAGGATTGCCAAAATACCAAGAACAGAAACTAGTCCAGAAAAGGAAAAGGACCAACCTATCTCTCAACGGTGGGGATGCTTTGGGATTGATGTTTAGCATGTTCTCTTACTTGACATGCTAGAAAAAGATGCTTTTCAGGACACAGAGCCACCCCTAAATATGTTTAATATATTTCCTGACACCAGTCAGCATCACCTGCCACCTGGGGTGTTCGGCTTCATGTTTCAGGGGTACCCCACATCATTTCCAAGGTTGCAGCAACAGAATTCCTTGAAAGCTTGTCCTAAGAGTTATGCCAGAGTCTTCATTTATAGAGGTGACCGCACAGTGGCAGGTAGGAACTAATGCAGTTGAGGGAAGGTGTTGAATGCCCGGGTCTCTGAAGACGGGAGGCACAGCACGTCACAGAGGGCCACACGCAGCCTGTCGCAGGCGGGGTTAGCAGGGAGAGGGGGCCCAGGCACAATGCTGACGCTGACACGCCCAGCTGGGTAAACGGTGGCTGGGAGGGTCCTGACTTGCACGCTGTCCTGCGGGGACCATGGACCACACTTTGGCTGTTAGTCTGTCTCCCATTCGGCAGCCTTATGGAGAGACTGGGAATGACATGTCACATAGGCCATGCAGAATCTAAAAAATCCTAAACGGCTTCATTCCCATGCTTGCTGCTACTTAGGATGCTTTTGGTGAATGACATTGATCTGCCTCATGGGTTGGCGAGGGTACCTTCTCCCTGCTGGGTTTTGATCTGGCAGACTCAACCAGAAACGCAGCTCTCTGTCACCAGGTGTCAACTGCAGTTTTGCATATGGTTGGCCGTCTGGGGAGCTGGACTCCTGTGCTTCACTTAGGACTATTCGAATTACACATGTTCTGCAGACTCCAACACAGTCCCATTAAAGTTAGTGCTAGAGGGCCATCCATCAGGTGGGCAACGTCTGGGACAGACTTTGGTTCTCTTCTGAATTGTGCCCTCTGCCCTTTATGGTTGTGTGACCTGGAGCAGGTGCCCCAGGACCTGTTCTCCCCTCACGGTGGCATCAACTCTGATTGTCACTGGCGCCCTGTACGGAACACCTGTGGCAGCTAGGGGCGTGGTTGGCCCTGGCCCCAGTGTCTTTGCGGATGGAAAGGGTCTGTGTCGATTTTCTATCTGCACCTGCGTTAGATCCCTGTGATCCCTGTGTGCCGCGAGCTCCATTGATCCCTTGTGACGGCGGTGGCCACTCCCTTCAGGTGGCCACTCCCTTCACGTTCAGCCCCGCGGGTTTCCTCCTCTGACCTGGACGTCATGTTCATGAGGTGCGGTGCCCATGGACAAGAGTGCAGTCATGACTCAATTCAGATTTTGTGTACCTGGCTATGAATTTGGTAGAGCACTTAATTCAATGCTTTATGTAAATCCATCTGATCAGACTAGTGCTGTGTGTGCACCTGTGTAGGGTGCCCTGTTGAACCCCATGAGCTTTGAGAAACATGCTACAAATACCACGTGTAGACATAAATGTATAAGGCTTGTTTATTTTGTGTGTATGTTTGTTTGTTTCTTTTTCCCCAGAGCGATACATTCCTGTTATTTATTGAATAACTGGCTTTGGTGACATGTAGAGATATTTGTAG
Organism: Noctilio leporinus; assembly: GCA_004026585.1. Classification (NCBI taxonomy): domain Eukaryota; kingdom Metazoa; phylum Chordata; class Mammalia; order Chiroptera; family Noctilionidae; genus Noctilio; species Noctilio leporinus. Next base: position 174,671 of record PVIW01002333.1, on the reverse strand, counting down.
ACTGATTTCAGAACAGAATTAAAATATTGTGAAAATGACAACTTAATAAACATTTATTGTAATTTTGTCATGTGGACTTCCTAAACATATTTCATCACTTCCAGCCAAGCACTGGTGGAGTTTTCCCAACATGGACACATAACGGTGATCCTTAGTCTCTTCCCCAGCTGAGGAGGTCACACGGTCTTGCAGTGTTCAGTCAGAGGTGGGGTTGTCAGATGAGATACAGGATGCCCTAGCTGGTGTGGCTCGGTTGGTTGGAGTGTTATCTCGTAGAGAGAAATGTCACAGGTTCGATTCCCAGTCAGGGCACGTGCCTTGTTTTTCTCTCTCTCTTCCCTCCTTTCTGCTCTAAACCAGTGAGCATGGCTAAAAAAAATAAATTTTACCAGGCATCCGGTATTTTTACATGCAAGTTAGGGCCACCCTAGCAGGGTTTTGATGACCACCCTTCCAGCCTCCACCCCTGAGCCAAGATACTTTAGTGATACCTTGGCAAGTGCTAAAAATGGTTTTCCTAGCAAACATTGAGGAACAAATATAACATGAGAACAGTCAAGTTAAATCCACTATGATCAAAAGGATTGCTCCTATGTTTATATTGTAAGGAGAGTGTCACAGGGGCCCATAGGGGGCAGTGTGAGGCTAGTCACTGACACTCAGCTTACCCATTAAAAACTTTTTCTTCAGCCCTGGCTGGTGATACAGCGGATAAGGTGCCGGCCTGTGACCCCAAATCCCAAAGGTCGCAGGTTCGATTCCCAGCCAGGGCACATACCCAGGTTGCAAGCCAGGTCTCTAGCCAGGTCCCCAGCTGGAGGCAGGTGAAAGGCAACCATACATGGATGTCTCTCTCCCTCTCTGCCTGTCTCCCTTTCCCTCTCTCTAAAAATAATAAAACAAAACCTTTAAAAACACAAAACATTTTCTTCATTTAAGCCTCTCAACCAGTTCCTGTTTTGTACCAGCCTCAGAGAAGTTAGGGGACTTGTGCAAAATGGCCCAGCTAACAGGGCAGGGGGTGGGGTGTGGAAGCCAGGACTGAAACCCGCAGCTCCGATTTCACATCCAGCTTCTTGCAGAGGCACAGAGAGACCTACTCTCTGCCCCGTCCAAGTTCACTCCAAGGGCTTGGCCATTCCCATGCGATTAAACAGGTCTCCAGGGGGGCTGCAGACGAAGGAGCTTAATGTATTGCGGCATTGCAGCTTATCAGACATCCGGGGCACCCTCAGCGCAAACGCATCTTTTCGGGACATTTTTTTTTTTGGCGTTCCGGGGGCTTGAGTTGCCCGACTCAAAGAGGCTCTGTTGACTGGGATTGAGGATCCCGTCTGTTCTTGCCTGAGGAATCAGGTAAAACGAGGATGTACACTGTGGTCTGGCCTCAGTTGTTCTCTCCCGTTCTGTGGTGAACAGCAGATACTTTTCCGGAGGCGATGACGTGGACACTGCCGCAGACAACACGGAACCCGGTGGGAATCCAGCTGCCTTCCGTCGCTGCAGGTCTTTCGAATCTGTTTGGCAAAGCGTAGTTATTGTCATTAAAAAAGAAAGTGTCGTATATGGTAACATGTACTGGGCTCATTGTTGTTGTTATTATTATTTTTTAAATTTTATTGTTGTATTACATCCATCTCCTTTTTGCTCCCCTCTGTCCCCCTCCCCACCCACCCATTCCCCCCAAAGTCAATCCCACCTGTTGTCCATGTCCATGCTTCCTTTATACTAGGTTCTTGTCACTGTTATTTTAAAGTGATATATACAGGGTGCATGCAATAAAGTGGCAGTAACTTTGCATCTCTGTATTTCACATGCTTAATTTTGAAAAGCTATGTTTCTAAGGTTATGGTTTAACATCGTTGTTTCAGATATAAAGTATTAATTCTGAGAGCAACTGTCACGTCAAAAGGATATGATGTTACATCAACCATAATTTCTGGACTGCGTGCAGGGCAAACTGCAAAGGAAATTGCCGACTTGAATAACATCCCTCTATGCCCAGTGGACAACACGAAGAACGTGTATGCTGCTGATCCTGAGGTCCCAAATGTCATGAGAAAAATTTCCTGCTACAGTGATGGTGTTAGGTGTTGTCAGCAATGAAGGAGACATCATGACCCTGCATTTTCTTTCACAAGGCTTGAAGGTGACTGCTGATGTTTCCCTTGATGTTTTGAGAGTAGTTGTACTGTGGATGAAGCAAGTTGCAAGCAAATGGACGTCATTTCATCTTCCAACAAGATGGTGCACCAGCACATGATGCCAAAAAGGTGCAAGAATGTCTCAGTGTCAATGTTCCTGAACTCTGGTCAAAGGAAATCTGGCCACCTAGGTCACCAGATGCAAATTTTTTAGACTATTACATAGGGAGCGTTTGTGAGAGAGAAGTTAATAAACAACCTCATTCCAATAAAGAGGCTGGTAAAGCTAAGATCGAAAACATGATGATGTCTATGGATAAAGAAAAGTTATTTCAAGCATGCTCAAGATTCTGAAGTCAAATCAAGCCTCTTATTGCAGCAAATGGAGACTTTTGAACAATTAAAAAAATGACTTTATGTATTTATGTATCAATAAATTTATTTCAAAATAAAACACTATGGTATGTTTACTAAAATTTCGCCACACTATTGCGCACACCCTGTATATATACTATTTCTCCATTTTTATTTCTAATGTAATTATTTCTCAGTTTATTGTTAATTCTAAACACTGGATATAATCCCCAGAAACAAAAGCTCCCCAGGGTCCTCAGTGTGGGTGAAAAAGCGTCCTTGCCTCAGTCCGGTTGGGCTGCTAGAGCAAAAATACCCTGGATTTGGGTCGCTTAACAAACACATCGCAGTCCTGGGGCCCGAAGTCCCAGCTGGGGACCAAACTGTCAAGATATTTGGTCTCGGGTGAGGGGCCGCTTCCTGTTTCAACCACCCTCTATTCTGGGTGATTGTCACTTCCTTCCCTGTGCACTTCGCAGGGTCCCCAACTACCCTTCAAGTGCTTTGGGCCCTCGCTAGAAGCCGACGAGTTCATATCTGCGTCTGTAAATGTCAGAGTAACCGCGTCCCAAACGCAAGTCACCGCTTTTGAGCTGCAGGACTCAAGCGCTAGGCTGGATGCAGCGACCTCAAGGGTGACCCTTCCAGGGCTGCAGGAGACCGGCGCTCGGGGCGGGAACCATTCGCTTGGCAACCGTCCGGTTGTCAAGGTGACAGCGCACCGGCCTCCGCGGGTGGAAGAGCCACCCGCCCCGCTTGCCCGGTTCCTATTGGACACACCTTTTCGAGATCTCCTTTCCGATTGGCTAAGGGGTGCGACCCATGCCGCGGAGCGACTCGGGATTGGTTGGCTCTCAGACTTCAGCGCGTTGGCTGATGTGGGGCCAGCTCTCCGCCAGCCAATCAGCGTGGGACAGAGAGTGGCGCGTGTCTGTGCTTGAGATCCTTCCGCCGCCGCCCCGCCCCGCCCCGCCCCCGGCGCGAGCCCAGGCGCAGAGTGGCCGCCGCAGGTGGGCCGACCGTCCCGGGAGCTGCGGGCGGCGCGCGCCCGGCGGTGGCGGAGGCGCGCACGCGGTGGGCGGCTTTCTTGGCCGCCGACTTTCCTTCGCCGGCTTCCGAAGACCCTTTGCAGGCAAATTCAGCCTCAGGCGTGCCCTCCAAAAGTCTTAAACACCGAAACACCCCCAGACTCGTGCACCCAGACGCAATGAATAAAAGAATGCGACAACACACAAATAAAAGGAAGGTTGAAACGGCCCAAAATGTCCAAAAGAAACGCCCAGGGTACACTTGCCATCTAGACGCGCGAGAGAAGTTCCGGGCCCCGTCGCGGAGGCCTTGCATCTTTCCATCAGCACCGGGCCGCCCCGCGCCCCCCTGGCGGAGCGGCTGGGACCCGGGGCGAGAATGAGCGCTGCCGCGCGGCGCTGACTTCCGGTGGCGGCAAGAGCGAGGGTGCAAACGGGGCCACCGTGGGGGATCTGGGCCCGCACCGCAGGCAATGAGACGGGGCGGGGGAGGTGAGGGTGGCCCGCGGCCGGGCTGTGAAAGAATTTGCAGCGAGAGGGACACACAGAGAGCGAAGCTGCACTTACCCTCCCAGGCGTGGAGCTTTCCCGGGGGCGGCAGCTGGGTGCGGAGCAGGGTGCTGCCGTAGGGTCGGGGTGCGCGGGTGTCACCCTCAGGACAACAGCTGCCTAGCCCTGTTTTGCATGTGCTCTGAACCTCTGCGCCTCAGGGTGCTTCCAGGGCTTTTCTGGTCCCCAGGATAGAGAGTCACGTTTGATGGGGTCAAGCTAGATCTGGCAAAGGCGGCCTGGAAAAGGGGTTGTTATCCCTTCAGGGGGCTCAGGTTTCCCAAGGAGGAGCAGCCTTTTAGGGGCCTTTTACTATGTGCCTGGGGGTTGGGGGTCGATAATAGCAGGAAGAAGGGGAGTGTCTGTGTGAAAACGAGATTTCTTTGCATTTTATTACACCGTCTAGCCCCTTCCTTTACCTTAGGGGCCAGGTGAATACACAGGAGACTGTTTTTCACGATCCTTTTCTCTGGAAGCCTGTCTCTGCAGGAGAGGAGAAGGAAGCCACCCCTAGGCAGAGTGCGGGCAGTCACCTCCGCAGAGTGCTGCCCTTCGCCTACTGCGGTAGCTGCCAGTGAGCACATTCATGTAACGAATACTTGGTGTGTGTGGGCTGGCAGTGCCAACAGGAGGAGAAAGGCCCTCCTGCCTTTGTGGAACTTCATCATCAAGGGCAGCACAGAAGAAAATGAGGATAATTTAGTGTTGGTTGTCCAGGAAGCGAAATGAAATAGTAGGTGGAGTGCCTGGGTAGGGATGGGAGGAAAGTTAAACAAGTTGTTGGTTGGTTGGGGAAGGTCGGTTAGAAGAGGTGGCGTTTGAACTGAGGACAGATGTCTTCGTCAGGTGCTTCAAGCAGAAGTGGTCCAACACATCGAAAATCCATTTGCTGAAAGCCAATGTGCCAAATATTCAATTCGTTGGATTTGCAGAATTGGCCTGATTGACCTGTTTACTAAAAACCAGTGTTTGATGGCTTAATCTTGAATTAGATTTGAAGGGCTATATAGGCTTTTGATTTTCTTTCCCTGGCTATAAAAAGATGTGCCCGGTGAATATATTTGCATTTAGTCTATTGGGGGACATCCAGCCAAAGGGCCTTGGGGTGTCCTTTCCTCAAACTGTCTGTTCTTGGCTTGTGAGCTCTGCGGGGAGGGGTGCCTGTGCCTGTCTCCTCTCTGCCATGGCCTCTGGCCCACTCTAGGCTTCCCTACCTGTCAAAAACAATTTGACGAATGACTGTGTTCTGTGGTCAGGCTGTGCTCATGGAAACCTTCCTCTCCAGGCTTCAGGAGAGAGAACGTTTGAAGTGGAGGAGGGGCTCTGAGCATGGCCCAACTGTTGGAAGCACTGACATCCACCGAGAGCCTTTATTTATTCTAGAGGTCCTTACGGAGCATCCCTTGGTAAAGTAGAGCTGTTTCCACAGTCATCAGAGGCTCGAGGCCCTGCTTTTATTTATTCTTTTTAAAGTGTGAGAAGCACACACCAAGACTGAATAGACTGCGTGTGTCCAGTTTTTAAAGTAATATAGGGCCCTAGTTGGTGGCACAGTGGCTAAGGCACTGGCCTGCGAACCCAAAGGTTGCTGGTTCAACTCCTAGCCAGGGCACATGACCAGGTTGCAAGCCAGGTCTCCAGCCAGGTCCGTAGCTGGAGGCAGGTGAAAGTCAACCATACATTGATGTCTCTCTCCCTCTCTGCCTCTCTCCCTTCCCCTCTCTCTCTAAAAAATAATAAATAAAATCTTACAAAAAAAATTTAAAAAGTAATAATGAAATAATATGAACGCACACCATGTTCCTATCACCCAGTTTCGTAGGGCACCATCAGTATTTTGGAAGCCGCTCCCTAAATTCATCTCCTTTACTTTTAGAAGAAACCAGTGTCCTGCCAGTTAAATGTTTAAGGACTTCTCTTTGTTTTTCTAACATGTATGTGTTCCTAAACAAGAGATCTTGGGTTTTGCCTGCTTTTGACCTCTCTGTAAAAGGACACATGCAATTGGGACGCTTCTGTGGCTTGGCTTTTGTTTGTGTTTGTGCCCAACGTTATGGTTTTGAGACTCCTTATGCTGGCTCTTCTATAGAGCCCCCTTTTCACTGCTGTATAGTATTCCACCGGGCACCTCCCCACCATTTATTTCTCCTTACTCCTGTTGAAGAGGGTGGGATACAGAGCCCCAATCTCTCCTCTGCTTTTCCCTTGGGGCTGGAGAGGAGGTGAGAAGGTTAAACTTTGAGATGTCACTCCAGGCATTTCTACTCCTTCTTGGCGACTGGTGTTCGCTGTATTGCCTCAGGCCTGTGGAGGATGAGTCAGCCGTTGCATGAAGACCAGGAAAAGAAATCCTCAGTGTTTGGCCTGATAGACTCTGGGAAGTTGGCAGGGTGTCTGCCTAGAAAGATGCCTGGAAACAGACACATACCAGCTTCTCTTGTCCCTTCTGGTCTTCTCTCCTTTCCTAGTGGAGCCACTTCCTTGCTCCTTGAGTTGTGACTTGGGGAAAATCAGGTTTACATTCAAATTTGTTCTTACCATCTCTGGGCTCCAAAGATGCTTATCTAACTCAGCAGCATACCTCTTGGTTCTGCCATCCAAAGGGTCTCTATGTATAGATAGATACGGAAAGATCTATTTATCCACTGATCTGTCCCCTTCTCATCATCTCCACCTTCCCACCCTGGTCCAAGCATTGTGATCCCCCATGCGGATTCTTGCAAAACCCCCCTAATGGGCACCCCACCCACCCCAACTGCAACCCCAACCCCAACTCCATCCTTTCGAAATCTAAGTCACATCACTTCCCACTCCCATCTTTCCAAATGGCTTCTAATTACACTTTGAATAAAGTCTAAAATCTTTTCCCTGTGGCCTCCCAAAGCCCTCTGTGGCCAGCACCAATTGACTGGGACAAGTATGTCCCAGGGCCTTTGCACTTGCTATGCCCTCGGCCTGGATGGTTCTTCTCAAAGGTTAGCACAGGGCTGAATGTTCCATTTCATGTGGGCAGAGAGTCTTCAGTCCTTGTCCTCCCTGGCCTGCAGAACCCCAAGAAAACAGATGCTGTGAGTCAGGGGTCCTGCCGTGGGGGTCTGACCTGAACTAGTTATTACCGATAGCTTCACATCTCAGAACAGGTGGTCTAGGTCACTCCATGAGGCGATGGATGCACTAAAAAGAAGAGAAGCCCCCAAGGGTGTGGGGGAAGCTCAATTGCAATGACCTTGGGTGACTGTCTCAAAAGTTATAATGCTTTTGGCAGAGGTTGTGACAATTCAACACCCAACAGCTCAAGTCATCCACCCTGAAAAGTCCAGGGGCCGGTCACGGGCTGGCCCTTGGGGCTCAGAGATGCTAAGCTTTCCCCCTTCTGCCCCGGCACCCTCAGTGTGTGGGCTTTCTGCAGTGCTGCTTCTCAGGGGACATGCAAGGTCTGTCACAGCTCCCTGTGGAAGGACCTTCCTCATCAGAGGCAAACTGGTCCAGAGCCCCGCACCCTATGACATCCCCTTTGGTCTCTTTGGCTAGAATTCGGTCTCCTAAGTACCCAGGCCAGTCACTGGGAAAGGAGAAAGGGTCTGTCATTGGCTTAGACTAATGGGTCTTTAAACGGGAACATCTTGATCCTCCGGGGTACACAGAGCATTTCCCAGGGCTGCGGTGTCTGGATGCTGTTCATGCACTCAGGTTACAGATCCTCACCTGCATGTGCACTGGGGCCTTGCCTTGGCTGGGGAAATGATGTGCATGCTCAGCCATCCTCGATGACCTTCCTAGAAGGCCATTGAGGACACAATTTCTAGGGTTGGCATCATCCTTCCAGGAGATCATCCAAAGGTGGCATGCTGGCGCTCCCAATGCGGGGTGAGGGGCAGGGTGCCAGGTGTCCACTGGACTATATCCTGCCCCAGCCCTATCCCTAAGACAGAAATTTAAATTCTTGCCAGCAGTGCCAGCACGGACAAGTCTCTATGTGAGAAGAGAAGGCGAGAAGGAGCTTCGTCTTGTGAAAGCAGTGCACTTTCCCTAGATAATCCTGGTTTCACCTCCTGTCGGTCACCAAGCCGGACCTTCCTGGGACAACGCCTTGCTATGTCCACATACTCATGCCGGTGAAACAGCTTTCAACACGTTCCAGAAGGCTCCACATGTTTGCACAATTTACTGCGTTGGTTAATGGTCAGCTGAGCAGGGAGGGACTCCGAAGTGTGGAAAATGGAACTTAGCACACACCAGGTAGGAGGAAGAAAAAGAAACATCGCATGGGCTTCTCCCTGGAGGGGCGGGCAGGGCAATGCTAAGCAACGAGGAGGAGGAGGTCCATGACCTGGTGGAAGTGTGGGTTTGTTTGGTCGGGCAGGTTTGTACACTCGTTTTGAAGCATTTCAAAGCCCCTGGAATAGGACAGGGAAGCACAGCTCAGGAGCGTAGCATCCATCCGAATCCTTTAACTGAAAAGAAGCCCAGGAACAAGATGGGAGTTGTAGTCAACCAAGGGAGGGTACATTCTTGGAAAAGGAGGACCCTTCCAACTCTGCTCCTACTTTCCATGGCCTGAATCTCTTCCCCTCCACCCGCCACCACTCTGATCTTGTTAGGGGGGTAGCAACGAGCTGCCTTTGAATGGATGAATGATGACCCAGCGAAGGATGGACGGACGGACGATGAACGGAGGAAGGAACGCAGTTCTCGAGCGTCTGCTCTGAGGACCCTGCGGTGAACCGGTTGGACAAGGATTCTGCTCCTGTGGAATCCGCATTCTGGGGTTAAAGGGGTGCCGATAAAGACGAATCCCTCGGAAAGGACCCTTCTGGGTGGAGGCCTCACGCCTCCGCACAGGTGTTAACCTGCGGACAGCGCGGGCCCAGGTCCCAGGGGGTTTATTAGACCCTCGGGAAGCACGTTTATCAGCGGTCGTTGCGTTTTGAGTTCGAGTCTGTGCTTATGCACCTGTGGTGACTGCGAGCTGGACACTGTTGAAGGGGTGGGGTGGGAGGCTGCTTCCTGGAAGTTCACTGGGAAATAGGGTGCCTGGGGGAGGCCGCGGGCTGCCGAGAGCGAGTCCCCCGGCTGGCGCAGGGCTCCCCCCGAGGCCGAAACAAGCGGCGCGTTGCGCCTCTGCCGGAAGCTCTCCAGGGTCTCCCCGCCGGGGGAAGCTGCCGTGCTCACCGGGGGGACCTGCGGGCGCCGCTGCCCCTTTCCCCGCCGGCCTCCCTCCCAGCTGTCCCGAGCGCCCCGCACCCTCCGCCTGGGGCCTCGACGCCCGGTTCCCTCCGCCGGGAAGCGCCCGCGGCCGCCGACGCGCTCCGGCTCTCCGTCCAGCCGCAGCCGAAGTCGCCTCCTGCGGGGCCTTCCCGGACCCCGTTCCCGCCCTTCCGCCGCAGGAGGCGTGTGAGCGGCGCTCCGCCACCCCGCGAGCTTGCCCCCGTGCGCGCCGTGCGCCCCCGTGCGCCCCCGTGCGCGCCATCCTCGGCTGACCCGCGCACGGGCCTCGCCTGCTTCCCCGTCTGCGCCCGTGTGGGGACGCCCGCCGCTCCCGGGGCCCAGCCGGCACCCGCCCCCGGGCAGCACCCAGAGGGACCCAGGGACCGCGCCGCCGCTCCCGCGGGAGAGCAGGCGCGGGGCGGCGCGGGCGGGCGGGCGGCGGAGGGTTACAGGCGGCGGCGGAGACCGGCGGCACGGTGGGCGGGGCCTCGGTGGGCGTGCACTCGGGGGCGTGCGCTCGGGGGCGGGGCTTGCCGCGTGTCCCGCGGGGTCCGCCGCGCCGCGCCCCAGTCGCGCGCCCGCCGCCTCGCAGCACCTGCCGTCCGCCGCCCGCCGCCACCGCCGCCGCCATGTCCAAGGAGCCCCGGGCCGGGCGGGATGAGATCCTCGAGGGCCAGGTGATGTGGGAGCCCGACAGCAAGAGGGACACGCTGATGGACCGCTTCCGGGCGGCCGTGGGCGCTGCCTGCGGCCGGGCGCTGGGTGAGTGAGCGCGGCGGCCCGGGGCGCCTCCGCCACCGCCCTCGGCGGCCTGGGCGCCCCCTTTAACCGGGCGTTGCTTCCGGGGCCCCTGCTAGTCGTGGGAAGGGCCTCCCGGTGCCCAGGTTCCCTCTTCTGGGGGCCGGAGGAGCCGCCGGACCTGGGTCCCACTCCAGACGGTGGGGCGCCTCGGACTGGGGGCGGCGGGGGTCCCTGGTCTGTGCGGGGCGTCGCCTCCCTGGTCTCGGTGCTGGGCTTCCGACTGCAGCATCTTCCCGCGTGTGGGGCGTCCTCTCCTGGGAGGGCCCCCCAGTGCACCAACCTGTCCCTTGCTCACGGGGGTCCTCCTTGTGAAGCGGGGTGCTCCCTGGAGTCTTGCACCCCAGCCTGGGGCTTCTTCCCCTCTGTTTGTGGGGTTCGCTTGCCAGCCAATAGTAACTCAGGCTGTTCCTTGTCCCCTCCCGGGGCTGGCCCTGCTGGAGGGCTAGCGTGTTATTTCAGGGCGCCTGTGGGGCTGGGACAGAGCCCAGCACACCTGGAAGGGCCCTCCTTCCAGCCCCTGAACGGCCTCAGGAGCCACCGGGATGGGAGTGGGCAGGGCAGAGGGCGACCCCTTTCTGAGAGTTGCTTGCATGTGCTTCCCCACAGCTCTTGCTGGCTTGTCCCCTACCTGCTGGACCTGCTGGACTTCTGGATGAGCTGGTTCTCAGCTCATCCGCTCTCACCCCTTGGCTGGCTGCAGCCACTCCTGTGATGGTTGGTGGCATCACTCTCCTCGTCAGCCTCACAGGAAGGGTGACCTGTCATCTGGCTTGCACAGGGCGTCCACCACAGCCACCCACGTTCTTCCATAGCTCCTCCACCCCGGTGCCTGCGCCTCTCCTGGGGCCCTGGTTGCCTCTTCCCTGAGCACCGGTGGGCCTTCCTGCCTCCCACTTCCCCTCCCGAGGTCAGCACACACTGCTGAACTTTGCCAGAACAGGCTTGAAGCCCAGGTCTGGCGCTGTCGTGTCTTGGCGCAGAGGCTCACAGTGGCTGCTTGCTGGCTGGGGTTGCCAAATGTACCTGGCAGCTTCCACGGAGCTGGTCCTTGGCTCGGGAGGCTGCATCCCTCCCCCGCCCTCCCGGCGCCAGAGATGGGGCAGCCGGAGAGAGATGGGTCTCACTGCTGTTGGGCCCTTCAGTGGAAGCCGGTCAACTCACAAGTCCCGGACGAGGAACGCAGAGCCAGGAGCGGGTGCACTTTCTGCTTCTGCGCTGCCTTGCCTGGTCTGTCCCGTTCGCCTGCCATGGGCAGTATTGCTCCTCCGGGTGCGTACGCAGCCCTGGCCCTTACGAGATGGCTTGACTTGGGGGCGGCCCTGTGGGATGGGTGAGACCCAGCTGTAATCTGCTCTCCTGGGTTTGCACTGGCTCCACCACTGACTAGCTGTGTGATCACACGGAAGTCTGGGTCGCCTAAGCCTCATCTCCAGCGTGGGCCATCGGTGTCCCAGGGTGGCCGTGAGTCTGCAGGAGATGGATGGTGGCCCACGGACCATCCCAGACCTGCAGATTTAGTTCAGGGGGCTCCTGTGCTTCAGGACCATGAAGGAAAAGCAAAAGTTCCATCCTCCCGGGAAAACCCAACAGCCTGTGATCCTGGGTCCGTGTGCCCACGTGGCCGCCATCGGCCGAGACAAGCAGGACTCCCTCTTAGGCGTGTGGGGTGTTGAGAGCTTGGGTTTTGGCTTTGCCTGCTCTCCCACCCTTGCAGCTCTGTAACCCCGCCTGCTGCTGCTTCCCCTCCAACAGGCCTGGCCCTGGAGGTCTGGGCTTCGCTCTGAGATCCAGCCCAGATGCCGCCTTCCCTTTGCCCCTTCCTCGCTCTGCTCTGCATGTGCGTGTGGTTTGCACTTGCGTCCTGCCTGCCTTTCCACCTACTTGTGAGCATCCTCAGGGCTTGAAGCCAGCACCCTTGAACCTGCCCCCTCTGTGCCCCCAAAATGGCTGTGTGCAGCAGGCGTGGGTACTGAGCGGTACTGTCGCCCAGATGCGCGGAGGGAGGAAGGCGATCCTTGCGGGTCGCCTCAGCCTTGCTGCTGCCCTGAGGGTGGGTGGGGGACAGGGTTCCCCAGCCTGGCTGCCTCTCCAGCAGCCCCTCCGCAGACCAAGGCCGGTGTGAATTTTCTCCCCCTGCCATTCAGGAGGGGTGGACCCTTGGAGTTACAGAATCTCCTCCACTGCCAGGGCCATCGGTTGGTTGCTTTCGTCGCTGCTTCTAGCAGAGCTCACCTGGGAGTCCCTGCCCGCCCAGGCGGACCGGCTCAGGAGGGGCCGGGATGCAGGTGCGAGGCTCCTGGTCGAGGCCCTGGCGGCCAGCTGCGTGGACGTCCCTCCAAAGGACTGTGCGAAGATGCTTTCGTTCCCCTTGGGGACGAGCGGTGGAGGGTTTGCCTCACACCAAGTTCAGGTTCCCCCACCCTGACCGTTTGCCACCAGGTCACCAGGTGCTGGGAGCCGCGCAGATGTCCCGGAGGGGTGCCCATCTTAGCGTACCACTGAGACTGTGCTCCCGAGACCTATCTGAGCTCTGTGCCCTTTTATTTTACTTTTAGAAAATTACCATGACCTGTACCAATGGTCAGTTGAGTCGTATTCAGACTTCTGGGCGGAATTCTGGAAATTCAGCGGGATCGTCTCGTCACGCATGTATGATGAGGTAAGTACGCCTCTTGTTGTGTATTCCTGTTTTACGGGCTGTGTTTTGAGATGAAGTGTACATGTTTGGGAACGCCACATCACTTCTGCCTTGAAGACCTTGCGTCACGGGGGGAGGTCACTGCCCGAGAGCGCTGGTGGGAAACTGTGCTGCGGTCACGGGCGGTGCTGACTCGGGGCCCCCAGGGTGTGTGGACCCCTGGCCCTGCCCCAGGGCTTGATAATTAGGCATCGTTTCATTTTATTAAAAAGTTATAAAGTTGTGATAAAATACACATAATGTAAACTTTACCATCTTAACCACTTTAAAGTTAAAGCATACAGTTCAATGACTAAGTACATTCACAGTATTGGTTTCTTAAACTGTCCAGGAGTTTTGTTAATTTTCTACCGGAATTTTCGAGATTTTTTTCAACTCCTTATGCTATAAATTAGTAAATAACTGGGAAAAAGGAATCCTGCCATTCCAAGTGTAACATGTTGTATTTTTGGTTTGATTGTGGGGTGAACCATCATGAAAGGTTCCTCCGTGGACACTTGCAGAAGAAAATCAAGGTGTTCCAGCCCCGGGCGAAGGAGGCCGGGTCAGAGTGGAGGAATTGTGGTCAAGGGGAGGAGGGGGCCCTGGAGCCCATCTCTGGGGTTCAGTGTCCAGTCAGAGCCTGGGAAGGTGGGCAGGTGCCTTGGGTGTCTCCTTTACTTTCTGTCTCCAGCAGCTGTCCGAAATCAGGTGCTTAATAAGTGCCTGCTGCCCTGGCTGGTGGCACAGTGGTTAAGGCGCCGGCCTGCAAACCCAAAAGTCGCAGGTTCGATTCCCCAGCCAGGGCACATAACCAGGTTGCAAACCAGGTCTCCAGTCAGGTCTGTGGCTGGAGGCAGGTGAAAGGCAACCACACATTGATGTCTCTTTCCCTCTCTGCCTCTCTCCCTTCCTCCCTCTCTGGAAATAATAAAATCTTAAAAAAAATAAATAAATAAATAAGTGCCTGCTGAAAACTAAATAAGTGGGGATGGTGTGTCCCCTTCCTTTTTTTTTTTTAAAAGATTTTATTCACCATTTCCAGAGAGAGGGGAAGGGGGAGAAGCAGAGAGAGACATCAGTATAAGGCTGCCCTTCACCTGCCTCCAGCCACGGACCTGGCTTGCAACCTGGCCACGTGCCCTGGCTGGGAATCGAACCAGCAACCTATGGGTTTGAAGGCCGCCTTATCCACTGAGCCACCAGCCAGGGCTCCTCTTCATTTTTTAAACCTTTACTGAGGAGTGATTGACCAATACAGTTGTATCATTTTAAGTGCACAATGGGCTGATTTGATATACGTGCACTTTGTGGAGTTAACGCATCCGTCGCTGTACGTCATTGACTTTATTATTATTACTATCATTACTAATTACTTGTGGTGAGAATGCTCCGCTCTACCGTCACAGCTGCCCCGTCTGCAGTGCCGTGTTGCTGACCAGAGGCACTGTGGCCTCTTTCAGGCCAGCTCAGGGCCGAGGCTGTGAACATGGGAGGGCCTCTGGGCGTGTGGGTGGCGGAGCCGCGGTCACGTACTCGCTCTCAGGGGCGGGCGTGCGGGGCGTGCTGTCCCCTCTAGGTGGTGGACACCTCCAAAGGGATCGCAGACGTCCCCGAGTGGTTCAAAGGCAGCCGCCTCAACTACGCCGAGAACCTCCTGCGGCACCAAGGGAACGACAAGGCTGCTCTCTACCTTGCAAGTGAGTCCGGGCGGCCGCGCCCACGTCCTGCTTCCGCTCCCTGGGCTCTGGGTGCGGGCTGGCGGGGTGCCGGCGGGTGCTGGTGGGGTGCTGGCGGGATGCAGTGGGTGCTGGCGGGGTGCTGGCGGGATGCAGTGGGTGCTGGTGGGGTGCTGGCGGGATGCAGTGGGTGCTGGCGGGGGGCTGGCGGGATGCAGTGGGTGCTGGCGGGGTGCTGGTGGGGTGCTGGCGCGGGCTGGCGGGGTGCTGGTGGGGTGCGGTGTGTTCGGAACCTGCACCGACCTCCCAACAGCAGCTCAGCACCTGCCCCTCTTTTTGGTGATGGTAAAAAACGTATCATGTGAAATTTACCCTCTCAACCATTTTTAAAAAAGATTTTCCCCCTATTTCTAAAAGATTTTACTTATGATTTTTAGAGAGAGGCGAAGGGGGCAGAGAGAGGGGGAGAGAGACATCCATGGGTGGATGCCTCTTGCCCGCCCCCACCTGCGGGCCGGGCCGCATGTGCCTTGACCAGGGAATGTTAATACAGATGTTCCCCCCAGTCCCAGAGTCTTCTGAGGGCCCATCCTGGGAGTACGGTTTATTGGCTGATGTGCGCTCAGCCTTCTTTTTCTTTTCCCGACGGCCAAGCACACCTCGAAAGCCCGGAGCACCGCAGCCTGTTGGGCGCTCCCGGGTCTGGGCACCTGTCCCCGGCCGGGCCGGGAGGTGGGCGGGTCTCTACCCGGGTCTGGTTCCCAGCCTTTCTTTCCAGGGCAGTCTGCGTGCAACGCCGCTGTGTTTCTTCCAGGGGAAGGCAAAGAGGAAATCGGGAAGGTGACGTTTGAAGAGCTGCGCCTGCAAGTTGCTTTGTTTGCAGCGGCGATGAGGAAGATGGGCGTGGAGAAAGGAGACCGCGTCGTTGGTGAGTGTGGGGGGCACTCGTCCTGGTCCGGGGAGGACTCAGGAGGAGGGAGGGCTTGGGAGGCTGGGGCAACTTGGAGCAAGGTTGGAGGCACGTGTGTGTGGCCAGAATCGACAAGGAGGGCAGATGGTGGAATGCGTGACCACCAGGCCTCCCTGTGGCCAGTTCGGCAGCGTCTGAGGGCACCGTGCTCCCAGGGGTTGTGACCCTCGTTGGTGCTGGGAGCCCCCGCAGGCCAGGTGTGTGAGTCTGGACGAGGAGTCACCTCTCCAGCTCGTGAGGTGCTCATCTGTACGTGGGGCAGCAGCGAGACTGACATGCAGGTGGTTGAGCACCTTTCCTGGGCAGAGAAGTGGGGCTCAGTGGATCGAACCAAAGGGTCACAGGTTCCATCCCCAGTCGTTACAGGCCAGATCCTTGGTTGGGGGAGCATGAGAGGCAGCCGCACCTTGATGTTTCTCTTCCTCTCTTTCCCTCTCTCCAAAAGTAAATAAATAAGATGTAAAAAGAATAACTTGAAAAAAAGAAATCAGATTTTGTTCTTAAACCAAAGGTCTTGCCCTGGCTGGTGGCTCAGTGGGTAAGGCACCGGCCTGCAAACCCAAAGGCCGCTGGTTGGATCCCCAGCCAGGGCACAGAACCAGGTCTCCAGCCAGGTCCCCAGCTGGAGGCAGGTGAAAGGCAACCACATGTGGATGTTTCTCTCTCTCTGTTTCTATCTCTTCCTCTCTCTAAAATTAATAAGTAAAACCTTTTAAAACAAACAACAAACAGACCAAAGGTCTCAAAAGGACAATAATAGCTTTCAGTTTCTTTTGCGCATTTGGAATTATGCAAGTTTTGGTGGAGGTGGGAGGGTGTGCGGTGGGGCCTGGTTCCAGGACCGTTCAGGTAAAGTGTTTGTTTTAAAGGGAGGGTCCGAAAGGCAGTCAGGCGTTAGAGGTGGAGTCTGAAAGGGGGAGGCCGGTCTTGCCCCTGCCGCTGTCCTGCTTCCTGCCCATGTCCACCTGGGAGCCACTGGCTCCTGTCCTGCTTCCTGCCCATGTCCACCTGGGAGCCACTGGTTCCTGTCCTGCTGCTGGAACCCTCCACCCCCCAGAGCCTGTGTTTGGTGCTTTGTTGGCACCCCCTGCGCTACCCAGGAGCCTCCTTTCCTTACCAGCACTCCACCGCCCGGGCGCTCCCAGCTTTTCCATCACTTTTACCGCCACCTGGTGTGGCCTTGTTTTCTCGAGACTTGACTGTGCCTTCCTCTGCCCACGCCAGGCAAGCTCTGCGGGGGTGGTTCTCTGTGCCCTGCGGTGTCCCAAGGCCTGACACAGCCCCGAATGCCAGGGCTGGGCGGTGAAACTGATGGATTGGGTTGTGAAGGGCCTTTGGGAGTGAGTCCCGCACTAGCCGGGGAGGGAGGGCAGAAGCAGCTGTGCTGAGAGCAGCAGGGTGCCCGCGGTGCCCTGCCTCGTGGCAGTGGAGTGAGGGCCAGCCGTCCTGGGCCCCCTGCTTTCCCAGGCGTTACCGTGAGTCCTGGTTTCCCACCAAGAGCAGCTTGAGTGCTTTTCCTGGTCCCTTTTTCACGGAGGCTGGAAGCAGTTCCAGGGCCTATGCAAGGGGCAGGTCTCCGCCGGGAGGAGCTGCCATGAGCCTGGCTGTGGGTTGGTTTGCCCACAGAGGTGAGCGGTGAAGACAAAACAACTTGGCCTTGGTGCTGCCCTGGCGGTCAGGGTACTAGACTGCCCTCCCTGTCCCCTGGCCCCCTGGTGATGGGACCGGAGCCCTAGAACCAGTGTGACAGCAGGAGAAGCGGGGCGGGGCTGGTGTGGGCCGGCCACTCCCAGGTGTGTTTGCTGCAAGGGTGGGACGGCTGGTCGACCTTACGCTGTGTAAACCGGCCAGGCGGCTGGGCCCTGGGTGTGCCCAACGCAGTGGCAGACGGGGCTCACCGAGTCTGTTGACTGCAGAGGAATCATAGTGAGGGGCCCACCACGCTGCCCCATGCCAGCCCTCGAGGGAACCAGGGCCTGTTTCGTAACCCATGGCCTCACCCTGGTGGCTGCTCAGGGGCCGTCCCGGAAAACTCGAGGGAGAAGCTGGCACGCCTCTCCCCTGGCTCCCGCCTCGCTTTTCTGGGTGTCCTTACCGCACACCTAACCCGCAGGGTTGTGTGCCCGCGTGTGTGTGTCTCCCTGTGCGGGTGAGCATGTGTCCTGCAGTCCTGGGGGCTCTGTCCTTCTTTCACTCACTGCCAGGTCGCGTGTCTGCTGTGTGGCAGGTGTGTAAGTTGGCGGGATGGCTGAGTGGAGCTGGGCCGGCCACCAGAGCAGGCGTTTGTGGTTGAGGTCTCAGTGCCTCGTAATCCGCACCCGTACAAGGGCTGCATGAGGGATTGAAAACACCCTTCTGCAGCTGGTTTCTTCCCCCAGTTTTCATTTTTGAGTGTTTCCTTTGAACCACGCGTTCTGAGAGAAGGAGCGCTGAGGGCTGGGGTGTTGGGGAGACTCTCAGGCCCCTCTGGGCCATGCTGGCCTTGGGGGTGCCTGGCCTCAGTGCCCTGGGCTCTTCAAGGGTGACCTGCCCTTTCAGATAGTCTTGGAGGGGACACTGACTTGCCCTTACCCTGGCCGGGTCCAGTGGGGTGTTTCTCGGGAGGGCACCGGAGGCCAGTGCTGGAGGGGAGAAGGAGGGGGACGCCGCACGAGCGTCACGGAGTCAGAGCTCTTCTGCCTCCGCTTCTCATGTCGCCTCTGGCTGTTGGTCAGTCCCCGCCCCGCAAGCTGGGTCCCGCGGCGCCCCTGGGCAGTGAGTGCCCTGGGGCAGGGCCCCTTGAGATTCAGTGGACTGCCGCCCCCAAAGCAAACATGCGGCACCTGCCGCCTGCCAGGTGCTGGGTGGAGCCCTGCCCTTTGGACAGTGTGGTGGGCAGGGCAGACGCAGTGTGGACCAGGGACATGGAAGCGCCACGGTCTTGGCCAAGTGGAGTTGAGAACAGTGGGAGCAGGGGCGAGGGAGCATGGCCATGTGGTCTGAGTGCTGGAGCCCGGCGGGCTTGGTGGCCGGCTGGGGCTCCCTGCTCGGGTGGGGTGTTCAGCCCCCGTCCTGCTCCCTGACACCTTGTGCACAGGTCCTTTCCTCTGGGTGTTTAAAGATTTTATTTATTATTTCCAGAGAGAGGGGAAGGGAGAGGCAGTGAGGGAGAGTGATATCCATGTAGGGTTGACTTTCACCTGCCTCCAGCTGGGGACCTGGCTTGCAACCTGGGTATGTGCCCTGGCTGGGAATCGAACCAGTGACCCCTGGGTTCACAGGCCATCACCTATTCACTGAGCCACCAGCCAGGGCCTGGGTGTTTAGGGTGATGCGTTTAATGGATAGTAGTCTCTCTGGCCATGAAGGTTCTCTGCATCTAGTGTCAAAAGCCCAGCCCTGACTTGCTGGAGGACCTGAGCCCCTCCTGTGTCCCCTATAGGCTAGTAAGTGTCCTTGCTGTCCTGCTCGTATTCTTTATTTCCCTCTTCTTCATCCCCATGCGTTCAACAACGCATTATCCATCATCCATCCATTTTTCACCTACCATCGGTCTGGTTTTCCATCCGTCTCCCTACTCATCCATCCATTCATCCATCCATCTGCCTGTTCATCCATCCGTCTATCCAACTATCAATCAGTTTGTCCACCTGTTCATCTGTCCATCTAACCATCCATCATCCATACATCATCCACCCGTCATCCACCCACCCACCATCCTCCATCTATTATCCACCCACCATCCTCCATCATCCTCCATCCACCATCCTCCATCTATTATCCATCCACCATCATCCACCATCATCCACCATCACCCACCCACCATCCTCCATCTATTATCCACCCACCATCCTCCACCATCACCCACCCACCATCCTCCATCTATTATCCACCCACCATCCTCCATCTATTATCCACCCACCATCCTCCACCATCGTCCATCCACCATCCTCCATCCATCGTCCATCCACCATCCTCCATCTATTATCCATCCTCCATCCTCCACCATCGTCCATCCACTGCCTTCCGTCCATCGTCCATTCATTGTCTGCCATCTGTCTGTTCACCCATCCGTCTCCCCACTCATCCGTCCATTCATCCATCAGCCTGTTTGTCCGTCTGTCTATCCAACTCTCTGTCCATCAGTGTGTCCCCCTATCCATCCACCCACCCGGCCCTGCATCCGTGCACCTGCCAGCCAGCAGGCCAGCGGTGAGGAGGCTTTGACACGTGGGACCTGGCGGAGCTGGGGACGCAGAGTACACTCTGCCCTCATCTGAGACTCAGCCGCCAAGCAGCCGGGTTGGTTCCCATTCGTAGGGGCTGATTGTGGTCAGCTTGGTAAGGAACAGTGCAGTGTGCTTTGCGGGTGACTATCCGGGGAGCCTGAGTTTAGGGGGACCTCAGCGAGGGCCTCCTTGAGAAAGTGTCGTTTGTTAGGAGCTGGAGGTGAGCTCGCCCTGAGCAGGTGTGTGGGTGCGGAGGCGGGGCAGGCAGCTGAGGAAGGGGAGGGAGGCTGTGTGACCAGCCCCACGCGCAGGCGAGGGAGGCAGGAGAGGCGACGGGGTCCCTCTGGTTAGACCATGGAGAGTGGGTGGGGGGAAACCTTGGTTGGCCTCCACAGGAGAGGTGTCAGGGCCTCTGGGGTGGGATGGGGCTGGCCCGCGTCCCCACTCCTGCCTGGCTGGTGGGGACACCTTTAGGGAGCCCACCGCACCCAGCTGTCTCCGTGTCCCCTGCAGGCTACCTGCCCAACAGCGAGCATGCGGTGGAGGCCATGCTGGCGGTGGCGAGCATCGGCGCCATCTGGAGCTCCACATCCCCCGACTTTGGTGTGAACGTGAGTTGGGGGCCCTGCGGAGGGGGTGTGTTGGGACCATGTGTGCCCTTGGGGGTGCAGCTCACCTGCCGTCTTGGGGAGGGGTGTATGGGGGAACCCCCCATGGAGCTGTGGGGCTGGCCAGGCGGGGATGAAGGGACATCACGATGGCCTCCCGTCCCCAACCAGGGACACGAGGGCAGTGGGGGCAGGGGCTCAAGGAACGGAGTCTCAAGTGTGAACCGGAAAGCACGATTTCAGGTCGAGTGCCACTCCATGTGTGAATGGCACTCACGTGTGTGTCATGGGACAGGCTGCTGTGGTGGGAGGTGTGGCTGGAGACACACTGTCACCTCTGCTGCTTTTCTTTTTAAAAATATTTTATTTTATTTTTGGAGAGAGGGGAAGGGAGGGAGAGAAACATCGAAGTGTGGTTGCCTCACATGCCCCCATCCGGGGACCTGGCCAGGAACCCAGGCACGTGCCCTGACTGGGAACTGAACCAGCGACCCTTTGGTTCTCAGTGCTGGGGAATGGGGTGCTATCCTGGGGGCCGTCTCCTTAGCTGTCCTGGGGGCCGCAGGGCTCCACAGGGGCCTAGATGTGGGGCCCGCTGGGAGGGAGGGGGTGAGACCTGTCTACAGGTTTCCATCTGCCACCCTTGGGTGGCTCTCAGGTTGTGGTGTGTGTCTGAGGCCAAACATGTTGGTTTGTGTCAGTGGCGTAAACAAGTTCCGCAGGAGGGACGCTTCACTCCGGGAAAGACGGGGTGCTGGGCAGGACAGGGGACCCCAAGTGTGGTCCAACGGAACGCCTGGGTGTGGTTGGCCTGCTTTTAAAAACGGGGCTTGATGGCTAGTGTGCGCCCCCGCAGCGCATCCCTCGGTGGTGAAAGGGCCCCTCGGAGGAGCTGCGCAAGCCCCGCAGGGTGGCTGGGCTGTCCGAGGCCCCGGACAGTCGAGGGTGCTCAGTGGCGCGGGTGCCTCCAGCTCGCCCTCGTGGGTAACTTGGACCCGGCTGTTTGGGTGTCTGTAAGGCCGCGGCTGCCTTGGGGTGACACTGTATTTTGCTTGGCTGCGCGCGCTGGTCGCCAGGTAGCGGGGACACGGGGTGGGGCCGTGGTCCTGAGGCTGCCGAGGGTGCCTGTGACGAGCACGTCCCTCCTCGCCCAGGGTGTGCTGGACCGGTTCTCCCAGATCCAGCCGAAGCTCATCTTCTCCGTGGAGGCCGTCATGTACAACGGCAAAGTGCACGGCCACGTGGACAAGCTGCAGCAGGTGGTGCGGGGTGAGTGGCTGGGGGGCCCTGGGACCCTCCGAGATCCCTGGAAGCTGCAGCTGCGGAAACAAACAAAACACGCCAACCCCTGTGGAGCTCCGGGCCCGCCGTGTGCAGCTTCGCCTCCCCTCTCCTGCAGGACTTTCTGACCTGGAAAAGGTGGTGGTGATCCCTTACGTGGCCTCCAAAGAGGAGATAGACATTTCAAAGATCCCGCATAGGTAAGCAGCCACGTGTTGACCCCTGGTCCTGCGTGTGCAGAGCCCCAGCGGCCCCGCCCGGCAGGTGATTCTGTCTCTCCTCTCACACGCCCTCCTGGCGGTTCAGGGGTGCAGGCGGTTTCCATTTAGCTCGTGATGTTGCAGGTGGGCGCCTGAGGCCCCAGCCGACTCCCCGCGGCCGCACAGGGATAAGTGGCAGAGCCGAGAAGGTCCCGGGAATCCTGTCTCTTGCTGCCTGTGTACTTTTAAGTGGGGGGCAAGGCCCCGCCCCCTGGATTGGCCACAGCATAAGCAACGTGTGTGTACATGCACACGTGTGCGCCTTCCACCCTCTTTTCCGACGGGCCCTCCTGCGCTCTCCCGGCCGTCGTGAGCCGATGCCCGGCCTGCCTTGAGCACCCAGAACTGTGGGCACCGTCGTTTTTAATAGAAGTTAAGGAGTGGGCTGTGGTTTGAATTTGTCCTCAAAATCTTCATTATACTCCTTCCTCGTGCAGGTGTGGGGAGAGTCCCAAGATCGGGCTGTTGTCCTTTGTGGTGAACCCTTCCTTTCTGCCCCTGGCCAGGCTGCGGGAGGGGCCCCTCAAGGCCGAGTGGGTGCCGGTGGGGCAGATGCAGGGGCCCTGTGTCTGTCGTGGGGGTGGAGGAGGCTGCAGAGGGGACTGGGGTCTGAGGCCATAGTCCCAAGCCAGGATGTCACTGTGGCCCTGCGTCTAGGGATCAGCCTCTCTGCACCTTGGTTTCCCCATCTGTAAAGTGGGGTGATAACACTGTTCTCCTCACAGTCTGGCTTGAACAGGGGGCTTTTGTCAGCTCTCAGGGACAGTGACAGAGGGTGACAGCCACCGCCAGGAGTGGGCTGTGTCCACCAGAGTGCCGGGGTGGAGATGTGCAGGCCCGGGGCTGGGACGTGCCCCCGGGACTGATGGCCTGGGTGCATCACAGGCAGATGGCGAAGCCCAGGTCAGTGTGCGCAGCCGTGAACGCCCCCTGCTTCCGTGTGCAGGGGCGGGGAGGAGGCACAGCCAGGCTGCTGGGCCTCTTCTGAACGTGGTGGTCAGCGATGGACACAGAGCCAGTGTCTAGGAAGGTGACATTAGCCACTTCGTTGGGTTTCATTCGGTGCAGAGCCCTGGGGGTTAGACCCGTGGCCGCTCTCCTTTGGCTGGCTGGCTGCCCACAGGTAGCCTGGAATCAGGTGCGTGCCCGTGGGCGGAGACCTGGGGCTGTTCCTTTTTAGAAAAGCAGCCACAGCAGCTGGTTTCACTGGGACTTGTAGACCGTTGGAAAGGAAGCCTTGCTCTCTGGACACGCTGACTAGACGGTGCCCGGGCTGGAGGAGGGGCCGCCATTGGCGCTCCTGGCCCCCGGGCCGGCGGCTGCCTTTCCCCGCAGAGGGCAGTTTTCTCGGTGCCCCTTCTAGGCCGCTGCCTGCCCAGGGGACACCGCACCTTTCAGGAGGCCTCGGAAGAGGGAAAGCTTCATTTGGAAATTAAGTGTTTTTGTGGGTTTTTTCTCTTTTAAAAAATATGTTTATTCTTAGAGAGGAGAAGGAGGGAGAAAGAGGGAGAGAAACACGGGCAGGCTGCCTCTCACCGGCCCTCGACCCGGGACCTGCCTTGCCCACAACCCAGGCCGGTGCCCTGGCTGGGAACGAAGCTGGTGGCCCTTTGGTTCACAGGATGACGCCCCACGCGCTGAGCCGCACCAGCCGGCGCTGTTTTCTCCTCCCTTTCAGCCAGTGGAGGAAAAGGCTTTGGGATCCGTGTGTCTCTCGGTGGAGGGCACGGGGCTTCCGCTTGGGAAGCAGACCTGCCTGCGGCCCCCTGGGGGTTCGGGGCCACGGGCACCATGTTTCACGTCAGCTTTGGGGGTGAGCAGGAAGATTCTCTGACGGTGCAAGTGGGCAGATGTTTGCGTCCCGCGGTTGTGCCCCTGGGACGGGCGCCTGGAAGGCTTGCTGACAGTTTCAGCTGGAAATGGGCGCCGCCTTCTCACTGCGACCTTGTGGGTGGGTAGGAACAGCTCTCGGGTCTCACACCTCCTTCCCTCCCGTCCTCGCGGGGAAAGTGAGCGACAGAGACCACCTGGCCGGGGCTTCGCTGGGCTCTGGGCGACCGGAAACAAGGGTCTGCTAACCCGGGGCCTGTGGCGGGCGGGCTGGGCGCCCACCGCAGTGTGGACTTCCCGCCTTCAGCAGGGACAGCCCCACCCTGGCCTCTGCGCCCTGAGAGCAGCTTGACATTTCACAGTGACATTTCACAGTGACATGTCACAAGTGACATTTCACTCGGTGCCCGAGTTTGGGAGAGAAGACCTCCCCGCTGGGCCCAGCTCGGGTCCAGTCGGACTGGAGGCGGTGGGGGCAGCGCCCACGTCTGACCCCTTGCGTTCTGCCCGCAGTGTGTTTCTGGATGACTTTCTCTCGACTGGGAAAGGGGACCAAGCACCCCAGCTGGAGTTCGAACAGCTGCCCTTCAGCCACCCTCTTTTCATCATGTTCTCGTCGGGCACGACCGGGGCGCCCAAGTGCATGGTGCATTCCGCCGGGGTAGGTCTCTGCGTCCGAGGAGCACCCAGGGGCCCCCAGCCCCGCGTCCTGGTGGCCTGACACCCAGACATCTGGATCGAGTCCGCGGTGGCACGCTCGGGTGCTCTGCTGCCGTGGCGCCGTCACCCCTGTGAGGGGACCGTGTCTGGCCCAGGGTGCTGCTTTCCTGTCGCCCCAGGCCTTCCCACAGCCGCTGCACAGGGCCTGCCACGCCCAGCCTCCCTGTGTCCCCGCCGGGTCAGCTGGTGGGAGGAGGGAACCCACAGCGTCTTGCCAGCACTTGCTACTTCTCTTCTCCGGCCCCTGCCCACCCCGCGCTCACCGGCCTCTCCCCGCAGGGCACCCTCCTCCAGCACCTGAAGGAGCACATGCTGCACAGCAACATGACCAGCAGCGACACCATCCTCTGCTACACCACGGTGCGTGCGCCCCAGGGCGGCAGCTCCCTCCAACGTTTGGCTCGGTTTTAGGCGGATCTCCAGGGACGGGGGCGGCTGGGGGACAGCGAGGGGAGCTGGTCCAGCCCTGGGTTGACACCCCTCTGCTGCCCCAGGTCGGCTGGATGATGTGGAACTGGTTGGTGTCTGCTCTGGCCACCGGCGCAGCTGTGGTCTTGTATGACGGCTCCCCCCTGGCGCCCACGCCCAGCGTGCTCTGGGACCTGGTGGACAGGATCGGGTAGGTGCCCACCTGGGGACCCCCGGGCAGGGAGGCCCCAGGAGGGGCAGCACTGGAGCTGGGGCCGAACAGTAGGGAAGGGGGACGGCATGGCCCACAGGGCATCAGGGACGGGACCCCGTCAGGCCCACAGAGCCGGTGCGCTGGTGGGATGGGAGCTCTGCCCAGCGCTGTTGGACGTGGCTGGAGCTCTTGCACCCTGGCTGCGGCGGCCGCTGCTCTCAGCCCGGTGTTATGGAGAACGTGGTTAGTCTTTGGAGGCGATCTTGAGTTCGTTCATCAGTTCGAGTTTACAAACAAACTTGGGGGGCAGGGCAGGAGGGTGCCTGCCCGCTTCTCCCACAACCCCGTCTCCTGGAACAGATGCCGGAGGCTCGGGGTGGTTCTGGCGGCAGCGTGGGCCTGGGGAAGTGAAGGGGTTAAGGAGCAGCAGCCCTGGGGCCGCCTTCCTGGCGGCTCTGCGGCCACGTGTGACCGGCCACGTGTGGAGGTCGGAGGTCCAGGGCCTGGCTTTCCAGCCTCCCGTGAGCCCCGACAGGAAACCTTCTCTCCTTAGGCGGACAGTTGACACGTGAGGGCTGCGTGGAGCAGTTGTGGACGGTGGTAGGCTCACCCCTAGAAAACACCGTGACTTATGCTCAGTGCCCCGCGCTGATCTGAGTGCTGATCTGGGTAAAGGGCTGTAGGTTCTCAGTGTGGGAAAGGTTTGTGAGTTTCAGGAGCGTGTGACCTTATTTGGGAAACTGGGTGGGTCCAGGACCTCACTCAAGGATGGCACTGGTCTCCCCCAAGACCCCCGGCCTCCCCACTCCACTGGAAAAGCAGCGGGGCCGAATCTGGGGGCTCTTGGTGTCACGGCCGTCTCTGGTCCCCCGAGAGGGAGCCGCCCGAGGCTGGAGTGGGTGTCACGTGGAAGCAGCCGTTTGCAACGGAGCCTGCACTGTGCTGGTTGCTGGGAAACACCTGAACTCGTTCAGCCGCATGTTCAGTGTCAGTGCCGCCGGAAAGGTGACACACGTGTGTCAGAAGTGAGCCCCTTGCTTCGGAGAGAACCGTGGCGTTTCTGGTGATTTCTCCCCGCTCTGTGCCCGCAGCATCACCATCCTCACCACCAGTGCCAAGTGGCTGTCCGTGCTGGAAGAGAGGAACGTGAGACCTGGTGAGTCCCTGGCCGTGGGCGGGGAGGCCACACCCTGCACCAGGGGCCCCCTGTCCTGGGCCACCTGCAGGTGCAGCCGCCGCGCTAACCCTTCCCGGGCTTCGCCCTAGCGCAAACCCACAGCCTGCAGACGCTGCACACCATCCTGTCCACCGGCTCCCCGCTGAAGGCCCAGAGCTACGAGTACGTGTACAGGTGTGTCAAGAGCAGTGTCCTCCTGGGCTCCATCTCAGGTACGGCCGCTTGTGCTGGCACCAGGGAGGGTCCTGAGGGGCTCAGCCGGGGGGGAGCATGACCAGGTGTCCCCACACATGTCCACACCCTCTGACCCTGCCGCTGTGGTGGGATGATTGGACAGGCAAGGGGCCTGTTTCCCGTGAACCCATCTTACCCTCCGTGTGACTGCGGGGGATCGTCGATTTAGTCCCGTCCCGCAGGGGCCTTGGTCATAAATGTGTCACAAGGATGTGGGAGGCGGGGCTCAGCCAGGGCTTACACCTCTCCCACTTTCCTCTGGGGTTCAGGTTCCCTGAAGGAGCAGTGGGGGCCTGCGCTCCAGGGCGTTGCCCCTGGGTGCTCACTAAGGAAGTGGGAGCAGTCTGGCTCGTGTCCTGAACCCAGTCCTCTTCCTGCCATTGTCACAGGCGGCACCGACATCATCTCCTGCTTCGTGGGCCAGAACCCCTCCCTGCCTGTGCACAAGGGCGAGATCCAGGCCCGGAACCTGGGCATGGCCGTGGAGGCCTGGGACGAGGAAGGTATGAGCCGCCTGCAGCCTGGCGCACGTGGCAGCGTGGGTGGCATGGGTGCGGCTTTGCTCTCTGGCCCTGCCCCTCGCTTGCAGACCCGTGTCCCTCGACCCTGGCTGAGCAGCATCTGGGCGCCGCAGCCCCAGCCCGCCCGCCGGAGATGCACAGGGGAGAGCTGGGTGCTCAGAGCGGCAGGCGGGTAGCGCCCCCATGTCCAAGCCCCTGCTGGGCTCCCCTGACGTCTGGCCCTGGCCGAGACCCTGGGGCAGCTGAGCGCTGGCCTCTGCTGGTCTCAGGACAAGCCTGAGCTTCCCAGCCGTCGTGGCCACTGTTTGCGTCTTCAGTGGGGCGTGGGCACTGCCCACGTTCATGGGCTTGCCTGGCGTGCCCTGCGCTGTCCGCCCCTGTGGCCTGTGAGTGCCAAGGGCTAGACACGGACTCCGCGCCACGATTTTAGGGAGCAGCTTAGTGAAGGTGCGCGGGCACTGGGGACCCAGGAATCACTCGGGGGGTCTCGCATGTGGGAGCCGGTGCCCGCTGGGGGAGGGCCACGGCAGCAGGCCGCAGGAGCAAACAGGCGGGAGCACGTGTGGTCACGCACGGGGAATGACCGTGGGGGAGACAGGGCGGCGTGTGTGGCCGTGTGAACCGGTCCACAGCCGGAGCTGGGAGGGCGGAGCTCACCGACGCAGGGACATCCCTGCAGGGGTTAGACGCAGGCCCGTGACGCGTGTTACTGGGGGATGCGTGTCACCCAGGGACTTGCGTGGATGTGATAGACGCATTAACACGCACGGGAGTGGCCTGTCGCGTGCAGGGACAGATTGGGGGAGCGTGTGGGGAGGGAGGTGCCCGGGTGGGTGCGCCCGCGGGGCAGGTGTCTAAGGGCCGCATGGCAGATGGTAGCGATCGAGGGGGCGGTGGTGCCCCCCCCCCCCGCTGATGCTTGAGTTCCTCCCACCAGGAAAGGCCGTGTGGGGGGAGAGCGGAGAGCTGGTGTGCACGCAGCCCATGCCCTGCCAGCCCACGCACTTCTGGAACGACGAGAGCGGCAGCAAGTACCGGAAGGCCTACTTCGCCAGGTTCCCGGGTGTGTGGCCCCGGGCGGCCCCGCCCCTCGTCCACGCGGTGCGCCCTCCCCGACCCCTGGGCCCCGGTCGCCCACTTCACCTCTGTGCGGCTGCTCAGAGCGGGGCTCGCAGGGGCCGTGTTCCCCCAGCGCAGGCGTGTGCCAGCCAGCGTGTGGCCGCCCCCACCAGACGGTCTGCTGCCCCTGCCTCCGATACCCTGTGGGCGCCCCCGGTGGCCGTGTCTGCTGACAACGCTCATGCTGCCAAACTGACGGTTCTGTCGCAGTGGCGTCTGCCACCGGCGTTTGTCCTGACAGGCGTGGGGACCCGTCCCCTCTGTTGACTGAACGCCTCCGCCCCCTTGCAGGTGTCTGGGCCCACGGTGACTACTGTAGGATCAACCCTAAGACTGGGGGCATCATCATGCTGGGCCGCAGGTGAGGGTCTGGGGTCGCTTCGCTTTCCTGGACCCCCTTCAGGAGGCACCGGAAGGGGTGGGGCTTCCTGTGTAGTGTCCCAGGGCCTGGGTCAAGTTTTTGGGGCCCAAACTGGGTCAGGGGTGACGGGGGCCTGTACCCAAGGCACAGGTAGTGACCGTCCATGGGGGTGACAGCTCTTGGGACGCAGTGGGGGTTTGTGGGTCTCGGGGCCCAGGTACAGGTGGAGGGCCCAGTGAGGGGACAGGTGTGTCCACATGAAGGGCATTGCCTTGATATGAGTTCAGAGAGGGGGGTGGGACTCGGGCCTTCCATGGCCGCTCCTGGTGTCATATGGAAAGGGGGTGCTGCCACCCCGGGGCTCGCCCTGTGAAACGCGCTCCCCGAGCTGCTGCGCGCCTGACCACGTCTCTCTGCAGTGACGGCACGCTCAACCCCAGCGGAGTCCGGTTCGGCAGCTCAGAGATCTACAACATCGGTACGCCCGTCCCTGCCCCTGGCTGAGGTCAGGCCCCCGGGAAGGAGGGTGTCCTGGCGGGAGCCCAGAGGGCCGCTTTCCCAGGTCTCGCCTTTTGGCAAAATGCTGGCCCCTCCGCCTCCTGCCGCAAGTCCGACATTTGTGAGGGTGCCCTTTGCAGGACATGTGCCGTCCACATTCCTTGTGGCTCACGAAATCGCAGGAAGGGATTCTGAAGGTCGCACGGCCGGTCCCCGTCTTGTTTTACGCTCATGGTGAGCTCCGCAGGCCAGGGAATTGTGCTGCTCTTATGTGTGAAGCACAGAGAGGCCTGGAGACTGCCGGAGGTCACACAGCGCCCGGCCGGATGCTGCGTGTAGGAGGCCGGGTGTACTCGCAGCCGCACGGTGGACTCCCCGTGGCCGTCAGGGTGCTCAGCTCGGGTCCCAGAATCACCTGGGTTTCCACTTCCTTTTACTTTTAAATTAATATGTCAAGTAAGGGCTGCACGTGGCCTCTTTGCAAAATGTCCAGCTCAAGCTGCAGCTCTCCGTCCCCCAGTGGGGCTGACCCTCCACGGCCCCGCCCACCCAGGCCCTCTTCTTGGGAGGGTGGGAGGAGAGAGGCCTCCAGCTCCATCCCCGGGTCCTGGGGGCGGGGGCCGGCGTGCTGGAGCGTGGTTCCTCCCCTGTCTCCGCAGTGGAAGCCTTTGAGGAGGTGGTGGACAGCCTCTGCGTCCCCCAGCACAACGAGCACGGGGAGGAGAGGGTGCTCCTCTTTCTGAAGATGGCCTCGGGGCACACCTTCGGGCCTGAGCTGGTGAATCGCATCCGGGAGGCCATCCGCGTGGGCCTGTCCACCCGGCACGTGCCCAGCCTCATCCTGGAGACCAAAGGAATCCCGGTACGGCCGCCTGGCAGCGGCACCAGCGCGCCGGCTCCCCGGGGCCCACGCGGGCCGCTCACGACGGGCTTGCTCAGGCTCTGTTTATGGTTTGTCCCGTTGCCAGGCAGCCAGTCCTTCGCTCCCCCTGCCGCCCGCTTTTAAAAGCCTTTCCCCAGTTGCCTCAGGAAGCACGTTCTGCTAAATGCCCCTGTTCCAAGGGCAGCAGGCCCAGCCCTGCGCACCCCCAGCTTCTCCCTGATGCAGGTTTAGTACGTTTTCAAAACTGCTAAAGAGAAAGTTAATTGTCACTTGTTAAAGAGCTGCTGGTGTGCAGTGGGTGACTCTTGACTTCCCTGGGAGTCCGAAGGTTTGTACCTGCCAGAGGCCCTGGGAGCCCGGCCCCTCGGGGTCCTTGGCCCAGGTGCTGGGTGGGGAGGGCCCGGTGGATCGCAGCTTTCACTGCGCTGCTCACCCGCGCACCTGGCGGCTGACGGCGGGAAGCGCCTCGTGGGTGCGCCGGTGCCGTGAGACACGCAGAGGACAGACTGCATCCGGCCCGCAGCATCGCTGCTCACCAGGCCAGCGGGGAGCGGCCCTCGGGGTGATCAGAGGCCGGCCGGCCTGGGGAAGCGGCTCCTGGGAGCCAGCGAGGGGCGAGCTGCCCTTGACTCTGAAGCCCCAAGAGCTGTGAGGTGGTCTCTCCGCCTGGAAGTTCTAGCGACGTCCTCAAACCCACGCCTGCAGGTGGGGGTGGGGAGTGCCCCCCCCTCCCCCCGGTGCTCAGGAGGCCCCGGGCCCTCTGCGGCTGCGTGGGCGCTCGGGCACCTGCCAGCATTTCCTCTGGACCCACGATAATTTGTCCGCTGGTGGAAGATGCGTGTTATTAGCTCCCAGCAGCTGTTCTTGGAACTTCTGCGTGAAGCTTTGCTGCCCGTGAAGCACCCGAGACTTGTTCTCTGGGCAACCGGCTGAGGACACACAGCGACTGGCCACCGCTCAGATCCTGTGTTAGTTCAGATGTCGACTGAGGTTTTTCAATGAATGAGCTTTAATGACGCCACAGGCCAAAATCTACCTGTTGTGGGTGAGGAGAGATCAGGGTTCCACAGGCTTCACCAAAGGTCTGCTTCTAGAAGCTCCTGCTCCCTAAACACCACCGCGGTTGGAATCGCGGGCAAAGCCCACGTGTGGTGGGAGAAAGTCCTGCTCCTCCGCCCCGATAAGCAGGTCCGAGGGGAACCTTGGGCAGGAGTTCGGTGGGCTCCGCCGGGAAGCTCGGTTTCCGGTCGCCGGTCGGTGACAAAGCCGTAGCTGGTCCGGCATGTAGCGAAGGGCAGTAAGGTACACGCAAGTCAGAAAGTGAGCAGCACGTCCGTCACAGCGCACGCGGGGGGCTGTGCCCTCGCCTTTCACCTTCAGCCTCACGGGGAGGCACCGCCACCCCCCTTTCGCCTTTGGGGAGCAAGCTCAGGTCAGGAATTGGCCCCCAACCCCAGCTGAGGC
Source organism: Noctilio leporinus (assembly GCA_004026585.1). Taxonomy (NCBI): domain Eukaryota; kingdom Metazoa; phylum Chordata; class Mammalia; order Chiroptera; family Noctilionidae; genus Noctilio; species Noctilio leporinus. The sequence goes on along the minus strand of PVIW01002333.1, from coordinate 143,475 downwards.
AGCTGGTGTCCCACCTGCTGGCCCTGGTGAAGGCTCCTGGATGCGAGTGAGGGGGTCCTTTCCCTGCCAGGGCCAACCCTCTGTGTCTTCCCGCCCCGCAGTATACCCTCAACGGCAAGAAGGTGGAAGTGGCCGTGAAGCAGATCATCGCGGGCAAGGCTGTGGAGCACCGCGGGGCCTTCTCCAACCCGGAGACCCTGGATTTGTACCGGCACATACCCGAGCTGCAGGGCTTCTGACCTGTGCCCCCTGGCCACCTGCATCGGTGCTGTGACGTTGGTGTCCCCGGGCGTTCCAGAGATACCGCGGCTCTTGGGCGGGGGTTTGTCCTGGGTCTGTGGGCTTGGGAGGTATCTGTGGTCCACGTGGGGGTGCCGGTCTGCCATCCTGCCCTTGCGGCCGACAGGGCACGCATGTGTGTGGGGGGTGGCAGTGCGCGTGAGCCCGTCTGCACGTGTGCTCCGGGTGCAGGCACGGGAGGGCTGGTGGCTGCCTGTGCGTGCAGTCATGGTAGTCGCCTGCTCACATGAACGGCGCTGCTGGCCTCCGGTGACAGCACAGTCCTGAGGAGCCTCTCGCCCCAGCACATCGGCTCTTCTCTTCCCTCTGGGCCCTGGCCCTTGTCCCTCAGGGCCTGTTCTTCTGCCCTCGCTCACCCCTCGTCATAATAGCACGGCCCACGGTGGCGTCCTACCACCTGTGTGCTGTGTGATGGACGGGACACGTGCCGCTCCCGGTGGAACTGTGTGTCACCCCAACCAAAGGGTGGGCGCTGCCCGAAGAAGAGGTAGTGCCCCCTGGAGAGTGCGTGGATTTCCTGCTTAATGGGAGCTCTTTGCTGCCTGGACTCGGAATGGTTTAAAAAACCTGTAACGTGAACTGTCTGGTGTGTGGGTGTTTGGAGAACTGGACGTCCACCCTGTGGGAGGTGCTGCCCTGGGGAATGTTGGTGGTGCTGTGCCCGCCCCCGCCAGGGCAGTCACCATGGATCCTAGGAGCTTCTGTCCTCGAGGGCTGTGTAGCTGGAAAATGTGTTACAGTGCCTGCCAGTTGTGTGATAGCCCGGCAGCTTGTATGTTCTCTTCAGCGTATTCCTGTGATCCCAATGTTGATTTTTGTGTTTTTTTAATGGAGCAGAGTGAAATCCTTTTTTGAATCCTGTTTCTCCTTGATCATAAAAATATATGGGGAAAATCTGCCACAAGGAATTTAATTCAATAAACAAACGTCTGCACGGGCACCTACCTCATGGGCAGTACACGCGGCTGTTTTTCTCTGGGGGGTGTCTGGCCGCATAGGCAGGCGGCTGGTGGTGCTGTGGGCCGGCTGTGAGCCGTGCCCTGGGAGGGGGGTGCATGTGGTTGGGGCATTTCCTGGGCCCCTGGTGACCAACTGACCCAAGAGTGCTTCTCGGTGGGAAACCACAGCCCGGAGGGTGACAGTGTTGTTACCTGGGCTCCCGTGTGGCTCCAGGTTGGTTTCTGGGCGATACCTTACCTTGTCATTGCAAGAGCCCCGTGTCCCTTGGGCTGTGTCTGGTTGCAGGTCATAGAACCAAGTTCAGCTCAGTTGGGCTGATTTTTCTCACAACCCAGGAAGCTGAAGGCTGGCTGCTGTCCCAGGGCTGGTGCCACAGTGCCCAGCCTCTTCTGTCTTCTGCCCCTGCTGTCCTGTGTGCTCCAGGCAGGAAGAAGGGCTAGATGGGAGGACAAATGCCTACCCATCTCAGTCCGTTTCTTTTTTAATCAGCAAAACAGTGGCTTTTCTTTAAACCCCGATCAGTGCCCATCTGCTTCTGCGTCATGGCCAGAGTGGGCTGTATGGCACCCCTAGCTGCAAGGGAGTCTGGCAGCCTGAGTATTTTAAAACAATACTTGTTCCCTTTTTGTGTTAGTTCCCTGCTGCTGCTATAACAAAAACACCACAAACATAGTGACCTGAAACAAGACAAATTGCTAACAGGCCCGGAGGTCAAAGCTGCTGACATGGGCCTCACTGGGCTAAGACCGAAGTGTCAGCGGGGCTCCATGCTTTCTGTAGGCTCTTGGGGAGAATCAGTTCCCTGCCTTTTCCAGCTGCCTGTGTCCTGGCTGCTGGCTCCTTCCTCCATCCCACGGTGTCTGACACTCTCTCCCGGACCACGTCTTAGGGCCCCTCAGAGGACACTGCTCCGCTCGAAGAATGTGGGTTAATCTCTGTGTTTTACCACCTGCAGACCAGCAACTTTAGTTTCATCTGCAGCCATAAATCCTCTGGTCCTGCGACTGAACATTTTCACAGGTTTTGGGTGTCGGGACGTGGACATCCTCGGGGGGCCAGAGTGGTCGTTGGGAGGCATGGACCTCAAGCAGGGAGAACCCTGGCTGTTGCCCGCCCCCAGGCTGGGCGCATCCTCCCCAGGTGACCGACTGGCCTGCTCCCACGGACCGCCTGAGGGGCCGTGAAGGCTTAATTGCTGTGCCCTTTAGTCCTTATTAATCAGCAGGCGCTGGACAGCTTCGTTAATGAGAGACAGATGGCCGGGCCCCACAGCCATCTGTGGGCTAAGACCAGGGAGTCAATTCATGTGTCCGGGCAGTAACTCTGGGCTGCTGCCCATGCGCCTTGGCTCCAGCAACATGCTCAGAAAACCTACCACCGGCCGGCCAGCTGCCTTTTCCTCTCTGCGGTGGCCCCGCCACGCACGGCCGCAGCCTGGTGGGGGTGCCCCAACTCCATGGCCCTGTTCATGCCCCCTCCCCTGTCGCCCCCCAAGCTGTTCCTCCTCAGGGCCTGCCGTCCCACCCCCAGCAACTTCCTGGAAGCTGGAGGGCGCCTTCCCGCCTGCAGGGCTGGGCAGACTCTCCTAAGGAACCTGGAGTGCTGTGTCGGGCGACACCCTGGCCCCCATCCTCTTCCTTCTCTGCTGTGCTCCTTCTGAACCCCACAGGCCCCAGATTAGCTTATTCAGCTGGATCCCAAGCCCCTGGAAGAGGGCCCAAGCCCACCGCATTTACCAAAGACGTCTCCTGGACCTTGTCACCCACCCTCGTCTGTGTAGGGACAAGAGAGCCCCTTCCCGCAGGCCTTCAAGTGCCCTGATCGAGGGTCTCACTGCGACCAAACCTTCCTGACTCGGGGCCCAGCTTGCTGAGGGACTGGCCCACGGATTTGTGGGTGCGGTCAGTAGGGTAGGTGAGGCTGCTGGAGAGAGCACCCCAAGTCCGTCCCAGCTGGGGAAGAGTTTTCCTCCTGGAACAGCCCCGAGGACAGTGGGTGGACCAGCACGGCTCAGTGGCTTTACTGCTCAAGGCCACTCGAGGGCCCTGGCTTCTTGCATCTGGTTGTGGTGCCATCGAGGGGTGGCGCTCTTGTTCACCCAGCCACGCCGGCTCCCCACGCCGGCAGGGACCCTCTTTCTGAGCCTTGCAGGAAGAGCTCGCCAAAGAATCCTTTTTTAGATAAGTCTCGTTTTGAGGCCTTTTTTTGGGGTGGTGGTGGTGGGTGTTCTTGAACGTCTAGATGGGTTTTAAAAGAAACCGCACCCCTGTGAAAAACATCAACTGCCTCGTGGGGTTTCCAAGCCCCTCCGACTCGGTCACGGGCCCCATCGTGTGCGTCTGCCCGAAGCAGATTGGGAGGGGAGTCAAAGACCACGTCCCATCGTTCCCGCATGATTGAAATGGTGGATTTTGAAAAGCAGGCTATTTATACCCTTAAGACAATGGTGCTTTGAAAAGGATTCCAGTGCTGTTTCCCTGCGGGGTATCCAGGGAAGCGGAAATGCTCAAATCTTTCCGGACAAACGTGGTTTGGGGCTTTTCTCCCTTCTCTCTTTCTTCCCGAAATGACCTGACTCGGCAGGGCTCCCTCTCCGCCGGGGGGGCCAGTCGGGTTCTTGCTGAAGCATGTGTGTGTCACGGAATTGCTTTCATGTTCAGACCCGGCGTTCACGCTGAGGGCTGCGTCAGCTGTGACAATTCTATTAGGCCTGAGCGCTTGCATGGTTGACCTGGGCAGATTGAATCCCGGGAGGTCGGTCCTCCTGCCTGGCCGCTCGATTCTGTGTTCGCAGTCTGGGGGAGCCGGGAGGCGCAGGCCGAGGTTGCAGGCCCTGAGCACAGGTAGGTAGCAGGCAGCCACTCTGCTGTCCCCCTTGAGTCCTGGACTCTCTCCCGGCTCCCCAGACGGAAGGCGCGGCCTTTGATGGATGGGCTCCCGCCTGAGTGCCATCGATAGCCACTCTGTCAAGGTGACAAGGTCATTTTTAATATTTGCTCTTCAGAGCTGAGGTTTATTTTTAGGTTGGGCGTCAGCCAGCCTTCCCAGGCCCACAAGGGTGCTTGGCTGCTGAGGGTGCAGGACGTACTCTGTGTCTTGACCCTTGTGGTGGTTACTTAACTCGCACACACGTACAAACAACAGCGCTGTGTGGAAACCAGAAGCCTTTTGCATCCCTGGGGGGATGTGACAGGGGGCAGCAGCCGTGGACACAGTTTCACGGCTCCTTGGGACATGAAACAGAGGTACCGGATGACCCAGCAATTCCGCTCCAAGGTAGAGACCCCGGAGAATGGCAGGTAGGGACCCAGACAGGCACCGGCCCACCCACGTTCTCGGCAGTGGCGTGCACAGAAGCCAGAAGGTGTCAGGTGTGTGTGGGAGCGTCAGGCTGGTCACTTAGGCAGTAATGTAATGTCTAGCCACTGGGGTGCACAGCTCAGGCTAATGGAATGCTGTGTGTTAGCTGTAATTGAAAAATAAAAAATGACTTAAAAAAAAAAAAAAAAAAAAGCACCTGAAATATTTTGCATATCCAGTGTTTCAAGGACCTAATTATGAACCTCATTATAATTGTTCATTAGTTATATTTTGTTCAATTACTTTAACAGGTTGCCAAATGGAACACAAGGCTGGCAATTAGCATTATGGGATGGTAATGAGACACTCACAGGGGGACGCGCATTTTCCCCTCAGAGGAAGGTAGCTGAAGGTGGCGGGAGCTCCTTGTCTGCCCGCGGCCAGGCCGAGCTGTGGGCAGCGAAGCCTTTTCTTTTGCACAGGGGTCACGGTCAGAAAAGCAGGACCGTGGGAGGACGGCGCTGTCACCTCCCATTTTACAGACAAAGAAATCAAGGCACCGAGTCTGGGCTATTTCAAGGTCATGCAGCCCGGAGGTCACTGCAGCTGGGCTCAGACCCAGGCGGGCCAGGCCTTGGGCCATGCCCTTGACCCCTGCTTTCTATTGATGACCCATGAACTGAGCCTCGGAGAGATGTGCATTTTGAAACATGCAATGACCCACTTTATGCCCCAGGAGGCCATGAACAAGATCCCATTTTGTTTCTCTTTCTCGCTCTCTGTCTCTGCATTTTTCTAGCTGTTTCTTTTTCTCTGTCTCTGTCTCTCCTGCACACACTGTCTGCCTGTCTCTTCCTCTCAGCTGATGTCTGCGTTCCGCTCTCCTGACAGCCCCTACCTGGGCCTCGTGCTGTTAGCAGGAGCCTCTACCAGACGGTGGGACAGATTTGAGCTGATGGCTTGCTGTGCATCAGCCACGGAGCTAATTCTTAATAATGATGAAAGGCGATGAGAAATTTCTCTGGGTTGGGCTGAGATACGCAGTCGGAGCCGCCCACCGTTCACCGCGGTCCTGGCCGCCGCCACCTTGGACCCAGGTAGCTCCGCTCTCACCTTGTTAGACAGAGGCCACCACCCCGTCCTTATTCCTGCCACCTGGGAAATGAGCTCTAGCGTTCCCTCCAAGAACAGAAGCTAACCTGCTACGTCCGAAACGCTTCGTTAGGGCCCGAAGGTCAATGGGCGCCCCCCCCCCCCCCCCCCCCGATCGAGAGTCCAGCTCTCCTGGCCCCTGTCTGTCACCCGCACTCGCACCGACGATTTCTGTCAACAGCAACAAGGCTGTTCTTCGGTGCACAGGCTCTGCCACCTGGGCCACAAGGTGCACCTGACCCGTGGAGCATTTCTGCATCCTGGTGGTGGTGGTCTCAGGGCACCTGCCTCAGGCAGGCTTATCACACGGTGTGGGGGACAGGACAGCTAGTCTCCGGAGACAGCGGCGACGTCCTTTTGCAAATCGAGAGCCACGCAATCATATTGAGCTGTTGGTCAGAGCAGCCTTCGCCCCAGGGCCATGGTCAGTGAAGACTTCACACCAGGCAACAGGGAGTGTGAGCCCGGACCTCTCAACTCGACAATCCCTGGCTTATGAGAGCTGGTTAGCTGACAAAAGGGCTTAAAGAAGGCCTGAGGGCCCACAGCAGCGACAGCCAGGGGACTGCAGGCCTGGAGGGTTCCTCCCTTGTCCCCGAGGCTGGCACCTTTGAGGAGGATGCAGCAACTTGGGGACATGCAGCTGGCTGGGGTGGAGACACGTGTGTCAGCAGGTGAGGCGGCAGTGGCTCATGGAGGCAGCCTGCCCCTGCGCGCTGGCAGCGGCCCACTGGCTGGGGACACTGGGCAAGTCACATCACCTCTCTGAGTCTCAGACTTCGTCTGACAAGGGGGGCCCTAAAGAGCTCATCCAAACCCTCAGGGCTGTTGGGGTGGTAGGACGGGGTCGCCAAGGCGAAAGTGAACAACTTTGGGGTGGAGCTGTCTGGAATCACTCAGCCGGTGCACTGCTAAGAAATGATCTCTGCTCTCAGGTCCCAGGAGACCTCCCTGTCATGGCTGAATGAGGATTCACTTTTCCTATCTATCGAGAATTCCGGAGGCAGTTATCTCTGGGAGATGGTCATGCTGCTCCGTGAGGGGAGGGCCAAACGTTGCTGTGATTCTTTTGGGCTTTTCCTCATGGTCACAAGATGGCTGCTGCCGCTCCAGACATCATGGCTGCATTGAAATCAGGAGGAAGGGCTAGAGCCTGGCCAGGCACCTCTGTTCCTGTTTCTGGGGGATAGAGGCCACCCTGGACTAGATCTAGCCCTCTTCCATGTCACCTCACCGGAGAGGAGTAGGTTGCAGGAGAGTCCGGGACGATGAGCATGTAGCTTTCATACGTCTACGGGGCAGGAGGCGGGGAGGAAGGAGCAGGGCTGGGTGTGGCATCGAGAGCTTTCAGGGCTCGGGGTAGCTGGCAGGTGCCCTCTGGGTGCCATTGCTCTGCCACGGAGGGGAAGCGACCACAGGATGATTTGGTTTCCACCCTTGTGAGCCGTTCACGGGGCTGCCCCTGAGTTGCTCCTATTTACATTCGGAGGTGGAATTATTTCAACGCTTGCCATTATGCAAATGGCTGTCTCGCTCTAGCTCAGAATTTTCATTCTTCTGTCAATTATTCCATTCTCGCTATCCCTCCCCGCCTTGGAAGACATAAAAACAAGCACTGACCGATCAGAGGAATCTTCCCATCATCCAGTCAGCGGGTATTTGTTGAGCGCCTTCCACGTACGGAATCTGTTCTCAGCTCTGTCCCGGGCTGCCCCAGGACATGGCTGAGAATGAGATGTTCTCTGTGATCTTGGAGCTCATAGTTCAGTGGAGCAGGGAAGCAACAAACAGGTCAATAAATCAACATGTGAGAATGACCCATGGCAGGAAATGAATAAAACAGGGCAGGGAGCTGGATTTGTGGGTGAGGAGGACTTTAGGTGGGGTGGTCAGCACGAGTTTCTGAAGAGAAGCTATTTTAGGAGAAACTAGGAAGGAGAGAGGAGGCCAGCCATGCAGTGGTCTGAGGGAAAGACGTTCCGGGTGGAGAGAACAATAGCACATGCAAAGGCCCTGTGGTGGGAACAAGCCCGGAAGGCCAGGTGGCTCCTGCAAGAGGAAGAGGAAGAGGAAGGGGAGGCAGGAGACCAGGTTGGGGGGGGGGGAGCAGCGTGCACAGCTCTTTGGAGAGGCCATGTGGCTCAGGTGCTGCCTTTTGCTATTGGTTTGCGAGGTGGGCCTCCTTGGCTGGAACTGGGGCCACCAACCCTGAGTGAGGGTCTGGCCCCATAGCCTCAGCTCTCAGGGGTCGGCTTTACCCCACTGGTGGGATCTTGGGTGCTCCCTTGCCTGCTATTTCCCTCTTTCAAACACCAACCCCGATGAAACACGACCCTTTGCTGTCTTGCCGCTGGCGATGGCCCTGTCCCCAGCCTCTCGCAGGGAGTGGCACACTGCAGATGTCACAAAAGTGTTGTAGTTTTCTATTCTTGCCTAATAAGTTGCTTTAAAATGTAGCAACTTAAAACAACCCCTGCTCCTTAGTTCACGGTCTGCACGAGGTCCGGGGTCTTCCCCAGGCTCAGAGCTCCGCTTTTGCTCTCCGGTTGCTGGGCGCCAGCTGCTTCCGGGCAGGGACCCTGCAACGGCCCCTGGGCTCCAGCTGTCCTCCCTGGTCCTGCCGCGCCTGCTGTCTGCGAGTGACCCCCACTGCCAGCACCGTGGGTTTCATCTCCTCAGTCCACATGTCACCTTTCCAGTGAAGCCTTCCCTGACTTCCCTCCCTTCCCCTTTAAAAATGCCCTCGGACCGGCTACGCCCTTCTTGGCGTAGCCTGACCGGCTGTATGATCTGCCTGTGTATTTGGCTCACCGGTTTTCTCGCGCCCTGGTAGGTCAGCTTCCCACGGGCAGGAGTTCGGTTTGGTGCTCTGTGACGTCCCAGCTCCGAGGCTGGTGCCTGGCGCCCAGTAGGGACTAGCACGGAGCCGGAGGAAGGTCAGGTTTAAGGAGGACAGTTTTCGCTTGATTTCTTTTTCCTCTGTCTCTGTCTCTCTCCATCTGTCTCTCCGTCTCTGTCTCTTTGTCTCTCCATCTCTATCTCTCTCCATCTCTGTCTCTCTCCATCTCTGTCTCTCTCTGTCTCTGTCTCTTTGTCTCTCGTCTCTGTCTCTCTGTCCGAAAACCCGACCTGCCGTCTTCCTTCCCCGAAGCCTCCTCCAGTCAGCAGGCCCTGCGCAGGGAGCTTTGGTTGCTGAGGCGGCCCTGCTGCGTGTTTGCAACCTCTCCTTTCAGCTGCACCGCTGGTTTGCCAGGAGCCTCCGGCAGGAAAATCAGGCTCCCAGGCACAGACGGGGTGGCCTGGGGCGGTGGGGCACTGACCTCAGCGTCTGCCCATGGCCAGGGTCATGCCCAGAGGTGCACATCTGGGGACGAACGTCGCGATTTGGTCTGCACATCAGGCAGGAGGGGCTGCGAGTCCTGAAGTGCCCCGCTGTACCAGCGTGTCTCGGGGTTCAGGAACCTGGCATCTCCAGCTCAGACCCTCACGGGTGGTTCTAAAACCTGCCGGAGCCAAACAGTGTCCACGGGCCTGGCCAGGATCTCGCTCCCGGCTTGGGGGACCCCCCCACCCCCAGGCATGAAGGAAAGAAAGGGTCCTGCCCTGTCCTCAAACCCCAGGGGACTCAGGCACAAGGTGCCTGCCATGGCCAGTTTATTTGCGGCCTGCAAACACCTTCTTGTTTGCTTTATTTATTCGCTTTTCACACATCCGCTCTCTGTTTTGTGCCGTTAATAAAGGGGTTCCTTGCACTCCAGGTAACTCATCACACACGATGAGCTGGGACATGTCACGGAGGGGATTACAGTGCGCTGCAGGTGGGGGGCTCAGGACACTGCAGGCTGGGGGCTCTCACTGAACTCGGGGTGCCCCTCCCCCCAGAACAGGCACTGGGTGGCCTGGGGGCGGGCACCAAGCTCAGCACGTTGGCATCTTTAAGACACGTGAATGTTCATGGTGGGGTCGACCCTCTCTGCACCCACCTTCTGAGGGCAGCGCCCTCATTCTCCGGGCGACTCCCCCCAGGGCTGCCTGGTTCTCACCTGGTCCTTTTCCAGCTCCGTGGGACTCAGGCCTGCCTAATTAGCATATTCATCCTCTTGGACACATGATTGGTCCAGGGATCAGCATGGGCCCTCACTGCGGCCAATGATATTCCTTCCCTGCCTTCTTCAGCTGACAAGGAATCCTGAGGACACCCGGCGCTGGAACCAGCCCAGCCCGAAGCCAAGGCCCAGCCAGTGCGTCCCTGACTTAGGGTTTAGTCATTACAAAATTAACACCGTTCCAGGCCCCGTGGTTCCAGGCCCGAGGAAATCTCTTGGCCCTTTGCAGGCCAAATGCAATGATTTGGTCAGCCGGTCAACTCCCACATGGGTCCTCCCAGGGAAGACCGTGTAGGGCTGCATCCAGCCAGGATCGGGGTCCTTCGTCGGTTGCCGGTTCCGTGATCCCACCCACCCTGCCCTGGCTTGACGGACGCCGCCCCCCCCTCCCGCACCTCTTCGGGGCTGCGGGGCTTTGCAGACCCTGAGACGGTGCTGCACATGGATCCTGGCACGGCACTAACTGCGCACTCTTTTCCCATACAGAGCGCTGCTGATCAAAGAGCGAAGAGTAGGTAGAGCCTGCAAGAGAGATACGAATACTTGGCCGTGTACACAGCTCAAGAGAAAGAGCTCAACCCTGGCTGCCTGCTCAGTGGATAAGGCGCTGGCCTGCGAACCCAAAGGTCGCTGGTTCGATCCCCAGCCAGGACACATGACCAGGTTGCAAGCCAGGTCCCCAGCCAGGTCCGTAGCTGGAGGCAGCAGAACGGCAACCACACATGGATGTCTCTCTCCCTCTCTGCCTCTCTCCCTTCCTCCCTCTCTGAAAATAATGAATAAAATCTTTAAAAAACTAAATAAAATAAAAAAGGATACACACAATAAGCGAGGTTGAGTTTGTAGACCTCCAGTCAAGGTTGGAGCAAGGGGGTGCCCGTCAGGCACTCAAAGGACGTTGGATCAGCGCCACTCTCCCGAGACGCCCTGGCTGTGACAAGCTGGGGCTGCACTCGCCTCTGCCTGACAATCTGGTTTTTAGGAAGAAATGCCAGAGGACGAGTCACTCTCGCTTGGAAACGGGCAGGAAGGAGCATGCCCGGCTTCCTTTCCCCATCAAGGAAATCGTCAACGACCTGAACTGTTCGGCGACGTGCAAATTGGTTCAACACGTTATGACATTTCCAACGATTGGATTGTTCACATTAAAAATTGTCCCAGAGAAAAGGATTTAAATGGCATGGAAAGATGATCATAATGTATAATTAAGTGTGAAGAACAAGTTAAAACAACACCCGTCATGTGAGCTCAGGTTAAATAAATTATATAGTCACCCTGGTTGGTGGCACAGGAGATGGGGCACCGGCCTGCGATCCCAAAGGTCGCAGGTTCGATTCCCAGCCAGGGCACATAACCAGGTCTCCAGCCAGGTCTGTAGCTGGAGGCAGGTGAAAGGCAACCACACATGGATGTCTCTCTCCCGCTCTGCCTCTCTCCCTTCCCCTCTCTCTAAAAATAATAAATAAACTCTTTTATACATAATATAGAAAGTAAGTTCAGAGAAGAGGCTTGGAGAACACCATGCAGCTGGAGGGGTGATTCCTGAGAGGTGGGGGTGATGCTTTCCCAATATTTGCATCTTTAAGTTTCTGCCAGAAACACACAACGTAAAACAGCATCTAACCCTCACAGAGCCACTATAAAGGGAATATACTTTCCCATATTTTCCCCACCGTTTGACTTATTTTATTGAGTGGTGGCTATGCATCGTATCCACCTGGGCTTCCCCCGAGCCTGCCTTTTTCAGCTAGGTGGCTTTCATCTGCAGGAGTGGCTGTCCCCACAGCAGTGCTCCCCAACGCAGTTCTGCACCTCGGGGAATGGGAAGTCTGCCACAGCCCTTGTGGGGTGACACTGTGGCCCGAGGATGGGGTGCCTCATGGTCAAAAGAGGCTGCCAGAGCCCTCCTATCACACCATCGCTCCATGCAATGCCAAGAAGAAAGAAAGGGGTGCAGGAGACAAAGGACTTTTTACCTCTGTCATCTGGTCAGGAAGAGCAATCTTCCTACAGGTTCCCATGGCATCTTGCTGGTAGGAACTGGGCCACATGCATAAGTGGCTCTGACACAAGGAATGTGACTGGCTGACACCTACCAGGACCCACTCCCCTGCCCCAGGGCAGGGCATATGCCCACTCAGACCAAGGTGGCCTGCTGGATAGGAAGGTAGGATGGCATAGAGTTTCTCAGGGTCCTGGACTGAGCAGAGGCAATGGCGTGTGGGTGGGTGGGTGCGGGAGACCTGGACCATCCATCCTGGTGGCTAGCAAACGTGGGAGCCAGGCTGCCAAGGGTCAAACTCTACGGCTGGCTGCAGGGTGACTTCATCCCTCTTTGCCTCAGGTTCCTCTGCTTTAAAACAACCAGACGGTTGTGGGGAGTAAATGAGCTAATACATGTTAGCCCCAAAGCATGAAACCCACTGTTCCAACCAAACTTGTACACAAGTGTTTACAGTCACCCTGTTCTTTAACCGCGGACCGGGGAAACAACCAGGTGCTGAATAACAGCGGAGCGAAGAAACTGTGTTTCATCCAATGGGGTACTATCCTGCTTTCAAGAAGGAAGCGCTGATTCATTTGACAGCATGGATGCCCCATGGAAACATTCAGGGCAAAAAGGTCACTTATTTTACAGTCCCCTTTATAATGAATGTCTGGAATAGGCCAAACCACAGAGACAGGAAGTAGTTTGGTGGTTGGCGTGGGGGGTTGGGGCCAGGGCTTCTGTTTGGGGTGATGGAAACATTCTGGGATAGCAGGAGGGTCGCACAGTCTGAGCAGGTGCTAAACGCCGCTGAGCCGCCCGCTCTGCAGAGGTTAACAGGCCAGTGCCCCGCGCCCGCGCTGCAGAAACCGGCCAAGGCCCTTTCGGCCGCCTGCCGCGGGCGCCTGGCACGCCACGCTGTTACTCAGGAGTAGGCTTTGTTGGGCTCTAGCACATTTTCCACGTTTTAACACGAAGTTTACCAGGGACAGCGGTTAATAAGATGATACCGGGTGTAAGTGTAGGACGCTGCGGCGCATCACCTGGACCGCGCCCCGGGGGCTCGCCACCCAAAGTCAAATCCAGCCCCTTAAAACTGACTCCAGACTCCCAGTGCTCCGGGCCTCTTGCCCAGCCCTGCGTTTCATTCACTCATTCATTCACTCACTCATTCATTCATTCACTCATTCACTCATCCATTCACTCATTCACTCCTCATTCCTTCACTCATTCACTCACTCATTCACTCCTCATTCCTTCCCTCATTCACTCATTCCTTCACTCATTCACTCCTCATTCACTCACTCATTCATTCACTCACTCATTCACTCATTCATTCACTCACTCATTCACTCCTCATTCATTCACTCACTCATTCCCTCATTCCTTCACTCATTCCAGCACTATTTACGGGTCGTTCCGCTGCGCCCAGCCCGCCACCCGGTGAACCGGACACGGGCCGACGTTCCTGAGGGCTGGACAGGCGGCGACGAAGATTCGCTTCGTGCACAGACGACGGCAGGTAGCAACAATCGCTCTGCAGAAAAGTGTAGACAAAAGGGCCACACGCAGGAAGATGGGGTACTTGAGGCCTGAGGGGGGTCCCCAGAATGCTTGCGCTGAAGGAGCCAGTTCTGCCTGTGGTCCAGGGGGGCGGGTGCGCTCGGAACCAAACCACTGATTTCCCAGGTCAGTGAGCTCGCTGCGGTGGAGATCGCGAGGCCCCCGTCCCGCCACCGTTCGCGGGGTGGTGGGAAGGCGATCAGAATCGATTCCGGTCCCTGGTGCGAACGTCAGCGGCCGGTTCGGTTCGGGTAAACGCAAGTATTTGCCACGGAAAACCAAGACAGTCCGCCTCTGCTAAGAGCATCTCAGCTGGTAGGCCACGTCGGGGGTCGTCGCCTGCGTGCTGGGAATGTGGGCGGTGCAAAGGCCGACTGCGCTGTGGGGAAGGTGGGGGAGGTGGGGGGTGTGTGCCTCGGCCGCCCTGTCCCTGCCGCCGGGGCCCTCCGCCGCCTTCCTTCTGCGACAGAGGCCGGGCCGCAGTACCAGCGGCGGCCACGAGATGGCAGCATCGCCCTACGCTTGCAGCCCAGCGCGTGGGCGGAGCCGCGGCCCGCGGGGCGGGGCGGGGCGGCCGCTGGTGGGTGGAGCCTCGCGCCGAGCCCGCGGGGGAGGGGCTCAGGCTGGTTGCTACGCGGCTGAGCCCCCCCACCCTCGCAGAATCTGGGGCTGGGCCATGCCTGCCCTCAGTTTCCCGGCCTGTGCGCCAGAGGCGAGTGTGGGCTCTGGGTCGTTCCTACGATCCTGCCCCAGGCTGCGGGTGGGATTCTGGGTTGGCTGCGGGGGGGCATCGAGTGGGGGCGGGGAGCGGGAGGCCGGCTCTGCCCAGCCCTGGGGTCTCCTAGGTGGTCGCTACCCTCAACCGCACCTTCAGTTCTTCAAGACTCGGAAGGCTTTTCCTGCTCAGATTGACGCCAAAAACGCCCCCTTAGGGGGTCTGGTTAACATGCCGACGTCTTCCTCCCATCCCAGGACGGGCTGGAACCCACGTGAGCGCAGGGGGGGCGGGGGGTGCCCGAAGTCACTCAGCTAGGAGGTGGGGAAGCCGCCCTCAGAACCACGTCTCTCCTCAAAGCCTGGCTCAGACATTACCAGCGTCACGTCTGTCTGTCTGTCTGTCTGTCTGGGCCCCCTCACAGATCCTCAGAACAAGGTGGGAACAGGGCTGGAGAGGGAGTGGGGGCGTCTATTTCAAAATGTGTGGTCTGGGAAGGCTTCCCAGAGGAGGTGACGTTTGAGCAGGGGGGAGCAGGAGGGGTCATGGAGACCCAGGCAGGGTGTGCTGAGAAGGGGAGACAGCTGTGCACAGCTGCGGAGCTGGTGCGGATGCCCAGGAGGCCAGCAGGCCAGGGTCCCATGGGGATGGGGGTGGGGGGAGCTTGCAGAGGTGGGGCAGGTGGTCGTGGCTACTCCCTCTCCGTCAGCCCCTGCTCTGCCCTAGGGAAAGGGGGGTGACTCAGGGTGTGACTAGGTGACCCTAAGTGGGGGGGTAGGAGGGCAACCACTGTCTGCCATTACTCCTGACGCTGCGTGGCCCTTGCTTGGAGACTCCCCGGGCCGGCTCACCCCCTCCTCGTGCACCCCTGCCAGAAAGTCACCCCTTCTCTTTGGTCACAGACGCCCCACGTACTGTGGCCTGGTCAACCACGTGCAGCAGCGTGGCAAGGACACCCCAGGCCACTCGACTGGCCACGTGCTCCCCCCAGTTACTCCTGAGTGTCACATCCCCCGAGACAGAGAAGCCCCAAGGGGCAGGTGTCTGCTGTTCATGCATTTTCCCTTCTCCCCCGCCGCGCAGGCCGGGCACACAGTAGGGGCTCAGCTCATCAAGGAACGAGAAGGAAAGAGAAGGCTGTGGCAGCTGTGCTCGGGGGTCCGAGAAAGGCCTGGCCGCTAATGGGGGCTCTGCTGCCCGGCTGGGGAGCCGGTCACAGAGAGGGGCAGACGGGCACTGAGCAAGGCTGCCCTGGCCCATTGTCCAGTCTGCAGCTCAGGCCTAGCGGGGGGCAGGGGCCCGGGCAGGGAGGGGGTCCTTGGAGAAGATGCGGTTCCTTTCGCAATTAACCAGGGCTCCGGCCTCGCCACCAGCTCCTAGTTCTTTCTTCCCTCTTTTATGTAAGACGCGCGGAGCAGTGCCTCTGCTAATGAGCGTGTCTGTACTAATGAAGCAGGTGCCCTGTCCCCCGCCGCCCCCCTCGCCAGCCGGGAGGGGCGGAGGATGCTTCAGATGTGAGCTCAGGCCTGCAGAGGAAAATCAGAAACGTGAGAGTAGTAATGACCGTGATGATGAGAATGCTAATGCCCACCGCGGACCCCTCTCGGCGCGCTCCCCCTTCACAGGTCGGGGTCTCTGCCCGGATCTGGGGCGCCGAAGGCCGCCACAGAGACGCTGAGGCCTGAGAGGTCTGACCACACCCCGGGTGGCGGGCCGGATCCTTAGCCCAGGCCCCAAGATGAGAATGCCCCCCAGACTGTCTGTGCATCACGGCCGCTGCCTTGTTGACCGGTTCCAAAGAGTTTGACCCACTTTTTCCTGGAGAACAGAGACACCGGAGCTGGTGACTGGCGTGGGGGTGGGGCTGGGGCAGCTGAAGGACTCCAAGCCCTGCGTCCCCCCAGCCTGGCCGGCTTCTCCAGCGGGGTGGGGCAGCTTTGGGGGCACCCGAGGACTGCAGGCGGTGGTCCCAGGTGTGTCCAGCGGGGTCCATCACTTGCCCTGGCTGGGGTGGGCAGGGAGCCCAGGAAGGTCCAGGACTTCTCCGCAATAGGCACTGTGACCCCGCGAGGCCCTGCCCCTGGCTGGAGGATCTGACCACCCAGTCCTGCTCTCTGCCTGGCTGCATCCCCGCGCTCAGGGACGGCTCTGGCCTTCTCCCCGACTCCCGGCCCTGCACTGCGCCTCCGCAGGCCCTGCCCGCCTGCGGGAAGTGGGGAGGCGCGTCCCCCCGCTCCAGCAGATAAGGGCCTCCGGGGGCCGCTGCCTCTCGCCTGGGAGGACGGGCCCCCGCTCCAGGTGGCCTCTGGACACTCCTCAGGTACCCCTGCCTCCGGCGGCCGCCCTGCTTTCCCCTCCCTGGACACCCCCGCCCCCGCAGCCGCATCGATCTCCGGTCGCGCTCGGTCTCGAAGCCCCAGGGGCCCGGAGACACCCCCCTTCAAGACGTGGCTGCTGCACTCCAAGGACCCCGCTGCCTCCCTCCGTCCCCGACCTTGGGAACTCCTGCCACGCCGCGCCGCGCGCGCGCCCCGATCTGTCTGCACTTTGTCCGGAGAGTCACCCCGCCGGCTGCCCCTGTCCCCCGCCCGCGCCCGCCCCCGCGCGCGCCCCCAGGCCTCTGCGCCCCGGCGCCCTCCCCCGGGGACGCCAGGGAGTGGCACGTCCCGCCGCCTATCGCCGGGCGGCCGCCTGCTGCCCGGTCTCGGGCGGCCGCCCCTCCCCCGGCCTCGCCGCCCCTCCCTCCTCCCGGCGCTCGCTCGCTCACTCTCTCGCTGGCTCGCGGGGCGGCCGGCAGCTGGCGCGGGCAGCGGCGGCAGCGGCGGCGAGACCGGGATGGGACGGGCGCTGGGGCGCAGGAGCCGCGGCGGCGGCGGCGGCGACGGCGGCGGCGGCAGCGGGGGCCGCGCAACCCGGGCCAAGTGCAGGGCCGCCGGCGAGGGCGCGGGGCGCTGAGCTGGGCCCCCGCTCCGCCGACCCCGGAGAGCGCGCCCCGGCACAGCCCGGGCAGCGCCGCCCGCGCCGGCCGCCAGCGTTCGGGGAAGAGCGGCGCCGGGGAGCGAGCCATGCCCGCAGCCTGAGCGTAGCAGCCCGGGCTGCTCCCGGGAGCCGCGGGCGGGGCCGGGCCGGGCGCGCGACTGGAGCAGCTCCGCGCCGCACCCACCGCGCGCCGAGGATCATGCCGCCCCCGGGCCGGGCGCCGCCGCTCGGGCTCTTGCTGGCGCTGACGGCGCTCCGGTGCCCAGGTAACGCGTCCCCGGGACCCCATCCCCGACCCCGGCCGCCGCGCGCAAAGTTGGCTTCTGCCTGGAGCGGCCGCCTCCTCCGCGAATCCCCCGCAGCTCGCTTCTCTCGGACTTGGAGCGGTCTGGGGGACGCTGGGAATCCAGGGGTCCCCAGCACGTACCGCTTTCCTCCCCCAACCCTCGGCCCCCCTGCGGATCCTTTCAGAGCGCGGAGGGGAGTGGGGGCGCGCCTGCTGAATCCAGCCCCCTCCCCGCCCCGCCTTGGGGCGCCATCCCCCGGATTTTGGTTCTCGCGGGGTTTTGCGGTGGCAGGGCGCCGGTGGACCCCCTCTCCTGGTTTCCTGCTACGGGTGGACTCAGGGCCACGAGTTCCCAGGACACCTGCGGGCCCCAGACTTCAGGTCGTTCTGCCGGCGCGGTCTGGCGCGTCCCCGGCCCCTGCCCACGCCCGCTGCTCTCTCTTCTGTTACATCCTCTCCGCCCAGGGGCCTCCCCCACCCCGCTCGCCTCCCGGGGGGCCGAGATGCAGCTCGCCGCTCGCCTCCCGTAAGCCCGGCTGCCCCAGCGCCCCGACCCCAGGCGGCCGGGCGGCCAGACAGCCGGGCGTGCCGGGCCTCCGGGAACCTGGTGACGCCCAGAGCCGGTGCCTGGGTACCAGGCAGCGGGCTTTCTGCTGGCACCCGGCACTGCTGTCGCCAAAACCTGCCGAGTGGGAAAGGAGACATGGGCAGGTGTTTTCTGTCTCCGCCGGAGTTGGGAAAGCTTCCTGCCGCCGCGGCGGGGCTGCGTGTGGGTGCCCCGGGGAAGCTCCCGAAACGCCAGGCCCGCCCCTCCCCCACCGCGGGCGGCGGGGCCGATCCTGAAGGTGCCTGGGGACCCGGAGCCCCGCCGGCGGGCTCCCTGTGCCTTGGGAGAGCTCGGTTCTCCAGACCTTCTAAAATCAGGACCCGTGATTGATTTGTGCGCAGGCAGCTTCGGCTAGGGAACATTTTCTTCTCGTTTCCTGCACGAGCGAACCACGCAGGCACTGCGTGCAGCGGGGAAAAACACAAGTTGCACTTTTCGGGTGTAGCTGCCCGGGAAGGTCGCAGCTAGGAGCGGACCCCGCACGCCGACCGAGCGTGCGAGGCATTTGCATGGCAAAAAGGAAATAGGGTCCCCCTTGGAGATGCCCTCCAGGGACCCCAAGTGTGCAATAAAACCTGGGGTTCGGAGGCGCCCCGCTGCCGGAGATGCGCATGGGCACGTGCAGCCTCCTCTCCCTCTGCAGAGCGGAGGCGGCTGACCCGCCGTCCCCCATGTGTTGGATGCAAAGGCAGCTCTGGAGTGTGGCGCCCAGCCCTGCTGGGGGGGGGGGGGGATGCCCCCGGCGGTGTCCTTTCAGCTGAAGCCCTGGGACCTGTGTCCCACCTAATGCACATTCCTTTTTGGGACTGGAAAATTGCGGTTTTGTATCTGTTTTGTTTGTGTCCACGGGGTCAGCGTTTGTCTGCTCAGAAGCGCACGTTGGGGAAGCAGGGCTGCCTGCTTCGTAAGGGAACACGGTGGGGTTCAACCCCGGCCCTGGGAGGCCTAGGCCCTGCAGGGACGCCTGGCACCCCGAGAGCTGCGCTGGCCCTGCTGCCCAGCCGGGCAGCTCGTGCCCATGTGCCATCGCCAGGTCTTTGCGAGCCCTCGTCTGCCTTCCCCGGTCCCCACCAGGGACGCGGAGAGACAGTTTGATAACTATATTTAGCACCAGTTAGGCGAGCTGGGAGGAAAACAAGGCTGAAATTCCTGAAAGATACTTAGCAGCCTACGGTGGGTTGAAAGGTTTGCAGGCAATTAACCGCCGCTTCCTTCAGAGCTGGTGGGGTTTGGGGGTCACTTGGGCAGGGTGTGCGGAGCCCCCTCGCCGGCGGGCAGAGGGAAGGGGGGGCGGCCATGGGCGCAGGGCCCGGCTGCCTGCGCCTGCCCCCTCCGCCCACCCCGCCTGCGTGGGCAGCTGCCATGGGAAAGTGCGGTGGGTGGACTCGTCCCAGCCCTGCCGGGTGCTCAGCATATGGAACTGCACTTGCTCAGAGTCAGCACAAATCCCCCAGCCTACCGGCTAGGGGGCCCCCACTCTTCACGCATTTCTGCTCCCGTCCAGGCTCTGCACATTCGAGTTGCCCCCTCGCAGTTCCTGAGGGGGCAGCGGCCACGCGGCGCCGCTGACCCACTCTGCTGGGCCCGTGAGATCCAGGTGGGTGGGAAGCTTCCCACAGAGGGGCCCCGGGGCGCCCAGCCGGCTGGCGGGGGCGGGGTGGGGTGGCGCCTCAAGGCAGGGCAGGTCCGACGGGGCGGGGCCGGGTGGTCTGCTCTTCCGAGAGGTGGCCCCCTCCCCCGAGTGCTTTAATGGTGGAACAGTGGAAATTCCCAGGAAATCATTTCATCCTCCTGCCCCTCCACGGACCCCCGGCGCAGGGAGCCTGGGGGCTGTGGGACTTCGCCTGAGCTCTGGAGCTTGGAGCCAGCGACCAGCGTGGCCGTTGCCTCAATCCAGGGGAGCGAAAACCCCTTGATTGTTGGTGTGAAATCCGGGCGGGTGGTGTCTGGGCCCGCAGAGCCCTCCCAGGGGACTGGTTCCCCACGAACCCCCCACCCCATGTTGTGTGCAGCTGGGTTCCGCGTTGGGTCTGAAATGGAATGGGGGTGGACACATTGTTTCCTTCTGCTGCTATGGGGTTCAGCAAATGCATCACCCCCCATCGCTGCCGGGAGACACCCTGGCCCCCCAGGCAGCATCTGAGGGTGACAGTCGTGCCACCAGCCCTCCCCCAGAGTGACCACTCAGACCGCCACAGCGAGGAAACGGAGATGCAGGGAACTTGCCGGGGCTCCGGCCCAGGCATCGCTGGCTGAGTCCCCCGCAGATGCTGGCCTTGGCTGGGGTCCGTCACACCCTGTCTTCTCTCTCTGTAACAAAGACAGATGCAGAGGGAGGGTTAGAGGCCTCAGTCTCAGGGTGGTGTCAGCTCTGCAGGCCCTGTGTGCCCATGGGGTGGGTGGTCCCGTCTAAGGGCGAGACTTGGGCGCACTGACGTGCCCTTCTGCTCCCTTTGGCTTCCTGCCTGGTTGTTCAGAATCAAAGACAACCCCGTCACCAGCCCCGATCTAGACCTGACTGTGCCCCGATCTAGACCTGACTGTGTGGCCTGCCCTCCTCACACCGCATTGTACTTTGTGGAGTTTTCAACGGTCCCAGTGGGTAAGGACTTGCATCTGCTCCATTTGGCAGATGAGGAAACCGGAGCCCAGAGAGGCACCGTGACCCGTGACCCGTGACCCGTGCAAGGTCACAGGCCCGCAAAGGAATAGGCGTGTACCTGGGCACACGCAGTGTGCCGTGTGAGTCGCTGCCCCTGCCCCCTCTCTGCTCTGTGACCTTGGGGACTGGGATTCCTGGGCAGCTTACTGGACTCGATTGGGCCCAGGTGATTCAGAGATGTGTGTCAGCTGAGGGCAGAGTTGGGTCTTTCTTGAGAAACCTGTTTGGGGGAATTTTGGTCCCCCTAACGTCTGCGCACTCAGTTGGGAGCCCTGGGCTGTGTCGGACGGAACTGAGCCCTGGGGGAGGTCAGGGGAGGCCACCGCCACTGCCTTCCGCCGTTGGTTCACGGAGGAATTAATCAGCACTAGGCACTGGGGACACGGCAGGGAACACAGGAGCCCTGTCCCCCATCCTGCAGAGTTGTCATTCTGGCAACCACGAACATGCAAATACACACTTTACTGTCAGGCGGGGGAGGTGCCACAGGGAGACCTAAAGCAGGGTTTCTGTGGTCACCTTTGTTCTCCACCCAAGTGCTTGGTCTGTGTCTTCCTGCTTAGGGCAGGATGGACCCCCGACGCCCACCCTCTGCCGGGCAGGGGAGAAAGAAGCGGGTCCCTTGGAGGGCACTCCGGTGCCTTCTCTCGCCCACCCCTCCGGGGCTGCAGTCTGGGGGCTCTCTGGTCCCCTCACCTGACACCTGACTCCTTAACTGGTCGATACCCTTGCCTTATGCTTCGGCCTCAAAATTGTTACATAGAAAATCAATAGAGTCCAATTTGATTTGCTATATTTTATTACTGAGGGTGATGGAGTGTCTAGAATCTCCTGGTGCTTCAGAGCCTGCTGTGCGGCGGATATTAACCTAAATTAACCCTTTGGGCGCTAACTCATCTCAGCTGTGCTTGGGAGCCCGGCGCCCAGCGCCTAGGAAGCACCACGGGTGCCCCCTTTGCCTGCCCGGGTCTCTCCGTGTCGAGTGCTGTGTTTACATCCTTGCCTTGGTATTTGTCCTCCTGTGAGTGTGTCACCTGCTGTCGGCTGCCCTGGGTGAGCGGAGGGCCAGGTTAGTGGGGCGGGGCACCTGGGCAGAGACGGCTGAGACGGGAAGGGGCAGCTTGGGAGGGGGACCCTGTGCTCCCCATGGCAAGGCTGGGCATGGGGATGAGGTGGGGGACAAGGTGTAGATGGCAGACATCATTATTGCCAAAAATGTCACCCCCAGGGTGACAGGGACTCGGAACTTTCCAGGCAGGGGGAGGGCGGCTGGCTGCCTGTGGGTCGTGTCAGACCCGCAGGTGAAGAGGAAAGATGCCTGTGCCCAGGTTTCTGGCTTCCCTGAGAAATGAAGATATCCAAGAGTGCTGGTCTAGCCCCTTGGCCTCTCTGGGACTCAGTTTCCCCATCTGTAAAATGGGCCGAGTTCACCCGCTGCTGATCTTCCTGGAACCCTCAGCTGTGCCCCCTCAGTATGTCACTCCTGCCTCCGTTCATCCTGACATTTTCTTCTGCATCAGTGTGGTGACAGGCCCTGGAGTCAGTGACACAGCAGGGACCAGACAGACACAGGCCCCTGTCCTTGTGATGGGGAGACACTGGACTAGCTAGGAAGTTCACTGAGTGTAGTAAGTGCTGCAGTGAACCAGCTGGGATTGGCAGTGGGGGGAGGCAGCAGGGGAGCAGTCGGGTGGGGTGTTTTGCGGGGTTGCCACGAAGGTGACATTGGGGCAGAGACCTGAGGAGGTGAGGGAGGGCTCCGGGTGGCTGTCTCCCGGAAGACTGCGCCAGGCGGAGGGACCAGCCAGCGCCGCGGCCCTGCAGGGGACCGTGCTTGTCAGGTTCAAGGACACAATGGCCAGCGAGGCCAGGCCGAGTGGGTGGGGGCACCTAGAGGAGGTGGCGGACCAGCGCCTGGCAAGGACTGTGTCTTTGACTCAGGGGCGGAAACGGGGACCACGAGGCGCTCATGCTATCGACAGTCTAGGGAGTGACCTCAGGGGCGGCTGGAGAGGCGGCGGCAGGGGGTGCGATTTGGGGAGGAGCTGGGAAGTGCAGCGCTGGGGTTGCCCATTGATAGGACGGTTCACTGAGCACCGCGGGTGCCCAGCACATGCCTGTCACTGCCTGTCACTGGGGTTGGTTGGGCCGGGCCCCTGGTGGGTGGTGACAGAGTGAACAAATAGCCCTCACGTTGGTGATGTGGACTTGGCCCTTTCCAAGGTCTCCCCGCAGCCCCAGAGTGAAGGGGCTGTGGGACAGACGGACAGACACTGGCGATGCCAATAAGGAGGCTCCCGTTAGGAACGCCCAGTGCACAGCAGGTGCTCCATCAGCGCTGGCGACGAAGAATAATCTCACTAGGACAGCGGAAGAGACCAGAGCGCCATCCTGAATTTTCCCCTGGAACCACAGCCGCTGGTGGTCAGATTTGAACCGGTTTTCACGTTTCCTGCTGGGAAAAAGAAAAGAAATTCCTCCCACGTCCAAGGCGGGATCTCCGTGGCCCAGCGTGCTGTTCACCTGCCGGTGCGGCCGTCCTTGCTCTATTTACTTGACGTGTGCGTGGAAAGCTACGCCAAGCAACTTCCATTTTCCCCAGCTCCTTCCACCCGTTTTAGAGATGCGTCAGTTCCACCTAACCCTGTGCGTGCTGGAGCCCCAGACACGTGGCTTAGTTTCTCTGCACCCCTAAAACCAGGCATCACCAAGCTGCGGCCCTTCCCTTGCTCGTGTCGATAAAGTTTTATTGCAACACGGCTGAACCCACCTGTTTCCGCCCCAGCTGCCCTCGCACAGCAACGGCGGGGCGAGTGTTCGGGAGGGAGGCCGCAAAGTGTAGACACATGCCTGACTGCGGGCCTTCTCCACGACAGCGTTTGCCTTATGTAGTCAAGCTGGGAAAGCTCGTAGACGCGTGTTTACAGCACTTTGGGGCCCAGAGAAGAGGCCACTTTTAATGTCAGAAAGGTTACCCGGCACCAGCCTGCGGTCGGGACGAGAACTGTGGGTCTGGCGCGCCAGGGTTGAGTAGAAAACCACGCTGATCGCAAGTTCCATCCATTCTGTCGCGCTTTGGAGGGAGAGGGTTTGGTAATTACAGTCGCATTTATGTCATGTTTTAAAAATAGGAGCACATGTGTGTGAGATATTTTTGCTCTGCAGGCAAAGTGTGATGGTGGCTCGCGGCTCAGAAGGCCCGCGGAGGGGTGCTGCTTGTCCCCGGCCGCAGGAGCCCGCTGGTCGGCCAGCCCCCGGGCAGAATCACCCTCATCTGCCGGCCTCTTTTAGGAGCTGGTGATTTTTCTGATCAGGTTGTTCTGCAGATGAACGTGGCTCTGTTTTACGTGTGATGCCCGCTGAGGCTCTGGGTGCTGTCACGTGGATGACCGGTCACGTGCAAGGGCCCATCACTGTATTCAGTTGGACTCTCAGGTGCAAGGGACCGAGCTGGAAATTTGTTGGTTCTTGCAGGTGGGAAGGTCACGGAGGAAACAGCTTCAGGCATGGCTGGATCCAGGGGCTTAACGCTCGGAACCAAGCCTCTGCTCTTCGCTGTGTCCTTCCGCTCTCGTGTCCCCTGCGCTCACTTCCCTGTCAGACAGCCTTCCTGCACCTGACGGCAGGTTGGCCTCACGTTGCTCCACGCTTTCCTCCGACCAGCTGAGGTCGAGCGTCTCTTTTCTGGTGGTCCCAGCATGAGTCACAGGACGGCTTTTGCTGGGTTGAGGGGGTGTGTGCTGACCCCCACACCAGGGCCTGTGGCTGCAGGCGTGGACCCCTGGGCCCCCTGGGCCCCCTGGGCCCCCTGATCAGTCACAGTTAAGGCAGAACTGGAAACACGTGGCCAGGGAGGCAGGGATGGTTTCCTGAAGGAACATCTGCTGTTTCTCCCAGAAGGACGAAGAGGCACCAGGACAGCCTGCCCGTGGAGGTGGGGGACCCCGGCTGGCAGCACTCCCACGGGGACAGGCCTGCCTGGTGTCTGCCCTTCGGAGACCATGCTCACCCCTCCCGCCCCTGAAGGGGCTCTCTGGATGTAGCCAAAGTCGCAGGGTTCCCTGGGCTGTGACCTCGGACATCCCAGTTCAGTGATTTCACACGTATTTTGGTTGCTTTGCTGGCAAACGTGGAACACTTGGAACGCAGCCTGCAAGTATCTAAGAGGAGTACCTGGTCTTCAGCCCAGCAGCCCAGCAATCCCACCTCTGGGGAAGCTGTTTCCTAGAAATAAAGCAAGGCTAGGTAAGGGCATGTGTCCCCACGGCGTTGTCTGTGCGGGCAAGGAAGAGAGACAGCTGACTCTCCCTCGGCCAGGTGGTCCCTGACTGGACCGTGGTACCTCAGCGGTGGGTGCCTCGCAGCTGTGAAAGAGGGCGGGTCAGCCCTGCGTCCCTGGTCCTGTCCCGACGGTTGTGGCTTGGGGTCAGGCGAGAAAACTGAGCAGCTTGCCATTTTATTATTATTTTAATTTTTAAAAAAGATTTTATTATTTCCAGAAAGACAGGAGGGGAGAGAGGCAGAGAGGGAGAGAAACATCCGTGTATAGTTGCCTTTCACCTGCCTCCAGCTACAGACCTGGCTGGGGACCTGGCTCGAACCTGGTTATGTGCCCTGGCTGGGGATCGAACCAGCAACCCTTGGTTTGCAGGCTGGCGCCTTATCCACTGTGCCACCAGCCAGGGCCAACCGTGTTTTAACAAGTCTGAGCCTGTATCCAAGAGCTGGATGACTGAGGAAGAAAATGTGTATTTGTGACTCATTGGAAGAGTGGAGCATGGAGTCTGTGTCTGCGGAGCAGCTGGAGGGGATGGAGGCCCAGCGGTGAAGGGGCCGGTGGTCCCTGGGAGTGTGGCCGGCAGAGCCTGCTGGACCAGTGCTGCGCAACAGACGTGTCTGTGATGATGGGGACGGCCTCTGTCTGTCCTGCTCAGCATGGTGGCCACTGGCCACGTGTTGCTGTTGAGCATGTGACAGGCAGTCAGTGCAGCGAAGGAGGTGAATTAGTGATTCTACTGCATTTGAATTCACGGTTATTTTAATTGAGTTTCAAACAGCTGCCCATGGCTGACGTCTACAGTGCTGGGCAGTGTGGTGCTGGGCCTTGGACAGCATGGCCTGGACGTTAGAATCTGCATCTTCTTCTTCTTCCACTCCCTTCATTCAACAGTTAGGGAAATTGAGGCACGTGGCTTATGCAGGGCCAGGGTTGGAACTTGGCTCTCCCTGAAGGCTCAGCGGGGTTGTCCAGAGTCACCGTCTCCGGGAGGTACTGGGTGGGGGGAGGACGGTCGACGTGTCTGGAGAGGAGGCAGGACCCAGGTTAGCAGGGCCTTGGGCAAGAATTTGGACTAAAAAGCAATGTACTGAATCGAGGTTCCCGTAGAAGTAAATCATTTTAAAGAGAGCAAGTCAGCGGCACAGAGCAGTCACCACGCAGTGCAGCTGCTGCCTCTGTCTAGTTCCAGAACATTCTCTTCACCCCTAAGGACTCCATGGTGCAGCCTGGCCCCGCCCCGCCCCAGCCTCCTTCCACAGCCTGGCCCCCAAGGCCTTCTTTGTGTCCTTGGGGAGAACAAGAACCGTGGTTTCTTTCAGGTGTCCTTCCCCCTCGCAATGGCTCTGTTATTGTGGCCTGACTGTCCCCAGCTGCCGGCCTGGGCACGTTGACAGGGTGTTAAAGGGTGTTCCAGAGAAGGGCGCCCATAACAGGCTTTTGATGAATCACCCGAGAGTCGGTGATTCCTTTTCTGGCCTGGAATGGGGAATGGGGATGCAGCTGAGGCTGGACAGGGGGGCCGGGCTGGGTCACCCCAGCTGTGAATTTGGGGGAGGCACTGCCGGCCTCCTCTGCCCCTCGCTGGCCCTGTGCCGGCACCACCTGGAGCCGTGGGGCCCCTGGGCTGCGGAGCCTGCTGGTACCTCCGGGCCGGCCTGGTTAGTAATTAAGACACAACTTGCCACTCCGATTACATTAAGCGCTTGCGTTCATCCAGAAGTTTTTCATCCGCATTGGGTAATTAGCAACATAGGATGCTGCTATTAGCTCAATTAAAAGTTATGGTGATTAATACGGTACCAGAGCATAGTCATCAATCAACGGATTCAGGTGCTGGTTGTTCTCAGGCTGGGCGGGTGGGGCCGGGCGCGAGTGACTGCGAAGCCGTCTGGCTGGGGGTCAGGAGCCAGCGGGGTCGCTGGCTGACAGGTCAGCCTCCCCATCTTGAAAAATGGGGGTTCAAAGCCTGCTCGCATTTTGCGTGTAATCTCTTATCCCCGCAGACTCCGCCTCCTTCTCTTGATTCTAAAACGCACCGATGGGCTCCATCTATCAAAATTGAAACCAGCCACACCTTTGACTCAGTGATTCCTGCTAAGGTCTTTGTCCACCCACTCGTGTCCACTGTCCTTCAGTCGTCACGGTGGGAGGGATGTGGGGAGAGCTGGTGCTGGCTGCAGAACCAGGCAAGTCCGTGGGTGATGACTTGCGCGGCTGGTGGCCAAGGCAAGGCCGGGACCGGACCAGGGGGTGGAGGGGGCCGGGCCGTGCAGACAGAGGAAACTCCCACGTGTACGTTTGTGAATGTGTGGGTCATGAAACTGCCATGCGGGTCACCTCGGGGGGACCCAGGAGAGGGTTGGCTGGGGACGGGACTTCATTCTTACCACGTAGTTATCGGTACCTTTTCACTGGTGTGCCACGTCCATTTACTTGAGTAATCTAATTAAGAAACAGTTGAAAAGAAACACGAGAAAGGTCACCACCCACTCCACCTCCCCCCCAAAAGTGCGAAGCAGGGGCTCCAGCTAGTCCTTTGTCCGCAGCCCCTTGTTCCCTCCTGGTGACAGAGAAGCATGCGGAGCGATTTGTCTTTGCCGTGGAATTGTAACGTTCTGTATCTGGCATCTACATTTTTAGCACAGACATGAAATCTGAAAATCTCAAACGCCCACGCCGGGCGCTCGAGGGTGGGAGAGAAGCAGCCCCCTGCATCCCCACGGGCCCCTCCTGCGGGCTGCGGGGCCCCGCCCGCTCCCTGGTCTTTGGGAGAGAAAGCCCGGGGTTGGCTAGGTGACAAGGGAAGCTTGGAATTCCTGGGGAGGCTTTTACATTTTTTAAAATTAGAATTCTTAACCATTCCACTAGTAGGTTTATACCCCAAAGAATTGAAAACAGGTCCTCAGACTAAAACCTGCCCATGAGCACCCATTGCAGCGCCTTGTGGCCAAAGGTGGGGACAACCGGAGTGTCCGTCCACAGATGGGGGACAACCAGAGTGTCCCCCCCGACGAAGGACAAGCGGAACGTGGGTGGTCCGTCCTGTGGCATATGACTCAGCTTCACAGAAGGCGGAGCTCTGACACCTGCTACAACATGGGAGAACCTTGGAAACGTTTCCCAAGTGAGAGACGCCAGACAGAGAAGGCCACGTAGCGTGTGATTTCATTGACAGGAAACATCCAGAATAGGTGAATCCGCAGACACAGAAAGTAGACTGGCCAGAGGTTGGGGTGAGGGGTTGGGTCTAGGGTCTCTTTTGGGGGTGATGAGAATGTTCTGGAACTAGACAGAGGTGGTGATTACGCAACATGCTCATGTACTGAATGCCACTGAATGTTCACTTTTACAAAGGTTAATGTTATGTGAATTTTACCACAATTCAAAAAATTAGAGCTGACTGGTGAGAGGTCCTGACTCACCAGGTTATTCATCCGTTGCTCAAGTGATCGATACCTGTGATGTGGTGATAAATTGGACTTGGAAAAATGTGGCCTGAATGGCGAAGTTTCCCGCAGCGTCTCAGGGAGGTGTGGATGGAGAAAGGGTGGCAGTCCGGACAAGATGACGGTGTTTTCCCTCAGCGTTGACGGTGTCCTAACGTGGCATATAATTGTCAGTTTGTTGGAGGTTTGGACTGGAATGTCAGCTTCATGAGCATGGGGACCTTTGTCTAGTGCATGAACATATCCCCAGCACGACACATAGTAGGTGCTCATTAAATACTAGTTGAATGACAGAATGAGGCTTATTCTGTCTGTACTTGGCACACAAGGACACAGAGAGACTAAGACATCCCCCTTCTTTGGTGACAGCCAAAAACGTCCCTGGACGTTGACAAATGTCCCATGCTGGGGGCAAAACCAAACCCACTGGAGAAGCAGGGATCCCCCTCATCCATTATACCAATGTCTTTGAAGGATCGGGGTCTGTGGAGTCAGTACATGATAATGAACTGTAAATTCAGGATGGGTTAGACAATGGAATGGACAGTCTTGCAGGAGACGGCAGGAAGCCAGCGAAGGTGAGGTGGGTGAGTTGTCAGAAATGGGGAAGGCCCAGCAGGAGCAGCGACCACTGAAGAAAAGGGAATTGACAGAAGGGCTAATTTAATGGGTGTTTCCAAATAGAGTGATTTGAATATCAAAGGATTAAGACCCGACCAAGGGGAAATTGATGAGGCCCCAAGGTATTCCAGCAGAAAGGCACGTCTTAATGGCCCCGTTACAGAAGTCAAATGAGGAGGGAAGGACCTTGCGTCTTGCTCTGAACGATTTTGTCAAGTGAATTGGATGGTGACCATCAACATTTTGTTCACGCTTTCCTCCGGCCGGTAGCTGCCGTCATAATTCACGTTTTGCAATCCACAACAAAACAGTCTTACTTGCAAAGTTTTTACTTCATTTTTCAAGCTAAAGTCCTAGTCATGCCTTTTTTTTTTTTTTTTTTTGGTGGTAAAATTCACATAAAATACACCATTTAAATCATTTTAGCGCATAATTCGGAGGCATTTAGCATATTTATGATGTTATGCAACCACCATCGGGAGGTAGTGCTGGCACATTTTCATCACCTCAAAATGAAACCAGGCCCCTGCACAGCCCCCCCACTTCCTCCAGCCCCTGCAGCTCCTTTTCTGTCTCTCCTGCTTGCTCGCCTCTGGAATGTCACATGTGGAAGCACGTAACACTGGCGGTTTGTGTCTGGCTTCTTTCACTTAGTATCACGTCTTCAAGGCTCATCCACGTGGCAGCAGGAATCGGCCCCTCGTCCCTCTTTCGGGCTGAATAATATTCCGTGGCCCTGCAGCACCTCGCTGACCCGTGCATCGGGGCGGACCTTTGGGGGTGTATTTTTTGGCTGCTGTGATGAATGCTGCTGTGAACAGTCATGCACAAGGTTCTGCCTGAACATCTGTTTTCATTTCTCTCGGGTGTGTACCCAGGAGTGGGATTGCTGGGTCACATGGTAATTTGATGTTAATTATATTTTATGTTAATTCAACATCAATCACGGTATAGTCAGTCTATGGTAATTGTAAGCAACAGTCATGCTGTTTTTAATGGTGAAATGTCAGTCTCCGTGTTGAGTGGGTCCTCTCTTGGTGGACTTTCCAGGGTGCCAGCTCTTCTAACATTAAGGACCTGGGTGACGCCTTTCCCTGACCACTGAGTCATACTGAAGCATCGGTTCCACTGTGCTTAGATGAGTGACTGTCTTGTCGTAGGCAGACCCCCTCGTGCTTCCGGAGGGGCTGAGGACCCCATGCTGCCAGCGTTGGGGCAGCGCTGTGGAGCACCCTTTTCGCAGGGGTGGTCAGGGCAAAAACTGATGGGGCAGCTGATGCAGTTTCTTTTAGAAAGGCTCCCACACCTTTCCTTGCTTCTGGCCACTAAGAAATCCTTTGTTTGAACTGAAAGCAGGCCCATACTATAAATAAATATACTAATAGTATAGAAGAGATATTTGCCAAAAAGTAGGTTCAACCCCCAGTGCCTCCTGGCTGGGCTCTGCCTGTTTGGATCTCTACCCTGTTTCTGGAAGAATTTATTCTACCAGGGTTGGCTAACCACTACAACAGACAGCCCCTGCATCTCAGTGGCTTAGTCCAACACAAGTTTTTTTCCCATCAAACAGTCCAATCAGTGTGCAGCAGGCCCAGGTGATCCGGGGACCTGGGGTTCTCCCAGCTGTGGCCCACTTACACCCCAGGGCCTCCAGTCCTCTGCTGAGTCTGCAGCAGGAAAGGGGGAGCATGTGAGGATCCTGCGGCAGTTTTCAAGGGCCAGGCCTGGGACTAGGACACCTGCCTTCTACTCGCAATCCATTGGCTGCAACTCAGTCACATGGCTACTCCTAGCTGCAAGGGAGGCTGGGAAATGTAGTCCAGATGGGGTGCCAGTCTCAGTGGCAGATGGATTGGGAAACAGCTAGCTTATCTGTAGCAAAATGTACTTTTTTCCCCTCAGGAAATGGCCTACAAACACAGGGGTCTCCTGGTTTTAAATCTAACTCAAAGCCAGTACGGGCAAGTTGCCTCCCCAAGGAGAAAATAGACAGTCTGAGTTTCTAGTTTAATATTTCTGCTCTTAGCTTGCTGTTGTCCCCAAATTCTGTTTTGCCTTGCGATAGACAATGGGCTATGTCCAGTCTTTGGCTTTAAAAAATTGCAGCACTAAGTGTCCTTGTGTGTATACTTTAGGGTATAGGTTCAGATCTACCTGTTTGGCTTTTATTTTAATGCAACAGAAGCAATTCCCGTCCATTTAGTAGCTTGCTCCCAGCTGAGGGTGTCAGGTGTCCAGGATGGTGTCCCCAAGAGCTGTGTTAGACCATATAAAGGGACCCACACCTGTGAATGGTATGATGGCTTCCAGACCCAGCTCTGCCTTGGACCAGCTGTTTAACCACTTAGAGTTTCATATGGTTGTTGCTACTATTAACTGATATTTCTTGAGTACTTGCTATGTGCCAGGCACCCCTCTCAGCTCTGCACCCATATTGAAACATTTAATATTCATAACGCCCTTCTGAGGAAGGTACTCGTGTCTGCCCCATTTTGCATATGAGGAAACTGAGGCAGAGAAAAGGTCAGCAAATCACCTGAGATGAGATCATCAGTAGCTGTGATCGGGAGGGTCCTGTAAGAATGCTGGGAGGGACGTGGGGAGGGGCTGAGTCTGTTTTCTCATCTGTAAAATGAGAGGATGATCTGCCTACCAGGATTTATTGGATCAGTCATTCCTCCGTTTATTCATTCAGTCAGCACACCAGCACCGCAGAGTTGCTCCAACGAGGTCCTGGCTGTCACGGAGCCTGTGGTCCCGAGGGAAGGTTCTCTAAGATTCGAGAGAATGCACATTTAATGCCTGACTGTGCCCAGTGCTTCTAAGGCCCTCGGGGACTGGTAGTTATCATAACAGATAATCACATGCCTCATAAACTGCTAAGTGCAGTCCCGGGTGAGGTGGAAACGAGAGTCTGTTGTCTCTTAGAGGGTGTTTGCTCGCATGGGCCAGTGACAAGAAAGGTACTACAGGGAGACCCAGGAGCCTTGGGACTCAGGTGGAGCTACATTTGTCACTGGCTAATTCTGTGTCACATGTGGAAGTACTTCATGTACATTAACTCATCTAATCCTCACGACAATCCCACAAGGACAGGACTATCATCCCCCATTTGTGGATGAAGAAGTGGTAGCACAGAGAGCTTCCATAATTCGCTGAAGGCCACATGGCTCCTGCGGGGCAGTGCTGGGGTTCAGACCCAGGTGGTCTGTCTCCAGAACCTAAGATTTGTCACCACTTGGCTCTGTGGGGCTCCTGGGCCGGGATGGAGCAGTGGGGTGGGGTCAGATGCACCCCTGGGAGCACAGAGTCCTTCCAGGCAGGAGGGGTGGTGCTGTGGGTACTGTAGGGACCCATGAGGTGGTTTCCACTGGATCCCAGAGCTGCCCCCGTGGCAGAATCAGTAGCTGAGAGTCCAAGGCAGGTCCGGCAAGTACAGAAAACACTCTAGTCCCTGCCCTGGTCTCTTGCGACGCCTGTGATGGTCCATCCACCGCGTGTCTCCTCTGGCCACTAATGCCACTTTTCTTGTGAACCGGGCTAAAAAATGTGCCAGGAACAAATGAATTTCTGATGTGCAGCTCTTTGGGCCCCACCACTCCGAGTTTTCCCTGCACTGTTTCCCAGGGCGGCCCGCCTGGCTTTCACCCAGCTCCCTTCTCCACGCCCTGCCCGACGTTTCCTGGGGTCACCTCCCAGGTCCACCATCTGCACCATGATTCTTGCCTCTGACCTGCTGCTGGGTTTCCAAAGGAAGACAGCGAGAACAGCAGGGGTGGCCTGCTCGTCTGGACCCGGGGGCTGCAGAAACCCACCCCTCTCCTGCCCCTGGGGTCTGGGCCCACGATGAGCACCGCCAAGCTTGTGCGTGGACAGGCCAGAGCCGGGGCGGCCCCCAGCTCCCCAGCCTGCTGCCTCTGCTGGCGCCTCGGGGCCCAGGGCCCGAACACGCGTGCAGACGCCGCGCGGTGAGCCCCGTTGTCGCGGGGGCCTGATTCACGGAGCTGCCGCGCCTCGGGCGGGACGACAGCAGCTCCCGTCGGCTGCTGGCCCTGAAAACTTCGCGGAGCACGTGCAGCAGCTCGGCCTTGACGCTCACCGGACCTCGGCATTTTGGACCCTCACCTGTGTCCACCAGGAGCTCGCGGCTTCAGCTGCGAGGCTGCCTTCCGTGTCTGGGAACGAGGGGCGCGGAGAAGGTGCCCCGGGCCCCGCCAGCGTCCTGCGCGGGAACCACGCGCGGTCCGGAGGTGGCGGGCCCAGCTCCAGAGGCGAGTCCTGATTGGTCTCAGGAGGTGCGACCATCAGCTCCCTCCTCGATTGGGTCAGGTGGGGCCACGTGACCGCAGGGCCTAGCCAATGAGGTTGGAAGAGCAGGTGGGCCTGGGGCTGCATGGAAGCAACCAGAACCGGAAGCAGAAGCGGACCGGAAGCGGAAATCCTGCTGCCCCTTCTCGCCTGCTCCGCACGCGGGCCGCCGGCTGATGCTCAGCCCAGGCTGGCGCGGCACCCAGGTCACTAACGACGCCCGCCGCTGCCCCCGGGGCCCTGGTGAGTAAGTCGCACGCGCCTGCTCACTGGAGCATTTCCGCTGGGTCTGTCCCCGCAGCCAGGGCTTCCTGCTGGAGGAGGCCGCCGCCCTCCAGGCGTCTCTGACGGGTGGTGGCCTGTTTCCCAGTCGCGACTTGCCTTTGAACTCGCGCGTGACTGCGCGAGAACTGCCTGGCGTTTTGCCCCGGGGACATGGGGGCGCGGAGTCCCAGCCCCAAAGGGCCCGCAGTGGGGCAGGTGGGTCATCGCGCCCTGGCGCCTGCCTCCGGGAACACAGTATGAGGATCTGCATGACGCAGGCATCTTGTGGTTGCCATGGAGACAAACCCTCAACGGGTGAAATAAATGATCTATCTATATGTATGTATATATATCTATCGCTCATCTTTCTGTTGGAAGACTGTATTGGCGCTGCGGTGGAAAAATCCCCGCATAGATGTTCTGTTACTGCAGCTTCAGGAACAGCTGCATCCAGGGGCTTGGCCAGTACCCTGGGGCATTTCCTCGCCAGCTCCTGGCTTTGCTCTCCCGGGTTGGCTGCGTTCCTGCGCAGGTTTTCCTTGCGAGGAGTCCGAACAGCTGCGGATATGCCAGGATTTTTAGGCTCCCAGCCTCCTGGTTTTGCAATCCCAGTGGAAAGAAAATTGAACTTCCTTCGTGGTTTCATCATTTCTTTTAGAGGTTCATCCACGGGCCCATCCTGAAATCCAGCTCGTGCTCAGAAGCTGGAAAATGCCGGTGGGCCTGGGTCGCGTGCTGGGTGGCGTCAATCCCCCTGAACCCCAGGGGCTGGGCGTGCAGAAGGGTGGGTCCCTGGGGAAAGCTGGAAGAGGAGCAGAAGGAGGGCTGGAGCCCAGGCTGGCAAAAACAACAGATGTCTCCTACAGTTGAAGGTATTTTGGGAGGAGAGGAGACACTGCTGATTTTTCTCCAGTTTCTTTTTATACTAGCTAGTTGTAGAACCTTTTGTTAAAAAAGAACCTTACACGAGAGGCCACCGTGGAAAGGAGGGAGAAGGAAGTGTTGCCTCACCGGTTGCAGCCTCTGGGAGGGGTGCCGTGGTCCCCGTTTGTCGGAACCAGCAAGCCAGTGCTTCTTAGACCTGCAGCTTCAGGGCCTGGAAACCTGGTAGAAATGCAGATTCTTGGGTCCCAGACCCAGGCAACCAGAAGCCCTGCAGGTGGGGCCGTGGAATCTGTCTCCTAACCAGCCTTTCAGGTGAGCTTGAGCCCAGTGCAGTGAGAGATAGAAACCTCTTTTGGTTAGGGTGTTGGTTTGTGGCCTGTCCATACTGCTGTTTTTCCTGTGTCGTCTTTCATGTTCTAGGGCTGCTACAAGAAATTACTCCAAATCTGGTGCTTTCAGAACAATGGTTCTGGAGGCCAGAAGTCTGAAATCAAGGAGTCATTAGGGCCACACTGTCTCCCAAGGCTCTAGGGGAGGGTTCTTCCCTGCCCCTTGCAGCTGCAGGGAGTGGCCAGCAGTTCTTGGCGTGGGGCCACGTCACTCCAGTCTCAGCCTCTGCTGTCACATGGCCTTCTCCCTGGGTGTCTCTCTGTGTCCTCACCTCTTCTTATAAAGACACCAGTCTTTGGATTCATGGCCCACTGTAATCCAGTGTAACCTCACCTTAACTAGCTACCTCAACAAAGATCCTATTACCAAATAAGGTCACATTCTAAGCTTCCACGTGGACATGAATTTTGGGGAGGGGCACAAAATTCACAAATTCACCTTGGTGACTCCAGAAATGTGGGTTTTTAGATCACGTCCATCCATGCAAATTGAATACACAGAGCCTGACTTTAAGTCATTAGTGCAGGAACATGAATACATTCTGTCAATAAAAACAACGTAAGTAACCTTGCACGTTTACACTGCCCTTGTCTCAGTGGTTTTAAGATGTCTTTTTTGGTGGTGGAACTCTTATTCCTGGAAGGACTATTGTGTAGGAACGTAGGCTGTAAAACACAACTGTTGCAGCTGGAGCTGGCTGAGAAGTCTTGTCCACACCTTGCTCAGGCACAAGACACATTTAAAAAAAAATATTTTATTTATTGTTTTTCAGAGAGAGGGGAAGAGAAAGAGGCAGAGAGGGAGAGGGACATCTATGTATGGTTGCCTTTCACCTGCCTCCAGCTATGGACCTGGCTGGAGACCTGGCTTGCAACCTGGTTATATGCCCTGGCTAGGAATTGAACCAGTGACTTTTGGGTTCGCGGGCTGGCACCTATCTGCTGTGCCACCAGCCAGGGTCATAAGACACATTTTTAAACATTTAGAATTACAGAACACAAAGTTTGAAAGCAATTGCTTATACGTATTTTTCTAAAGAAAAAAAAAAAAGAGTTATAACTCTCTTGCCAATCCGTATTGATACTTAAAAAAAAAAAAAAATACAGGTACCTGGTAAAAACTGTTCCAATAGTGCATAAAGTTACACAATGAAACTTGTTTCCCCACCAAAATGTAGTCTTTCAATGCCACTTATCTGTCATTCCAGAAAAGCATTTACGCACAGACCAGTCTCTCTCTATGTTTTCCTTATCCACGTGAAGGAAGGCGTCATGTACACACTGGCACTTTGCTTCTTTTTAAAAGATGAGTTTATATTCTAGAGCGCTTCCCTCGAAGGCAGGTTTGCCCTCTCCTTTGTGAAAGCCCGTCATGGTCCACTGTCTGCGTGTACTGTAGTGTATTTGCCGTATCTTCCCACGGATGGCTGTTCGTGGTGCTCCCAGTTTTGCTCTCCATGATAAACAGTGCTGGCGCGGACATCTTTGCCTGGCCTGTGCGATATCGCTGTTTCCCTGCCTTTGCGGACCCCGTCTCGTTCCTGTTGGAGTGGCTCTGTGAGCATGTACCCGTTTGCAGAACACGGAGGTTTGGAAGTGAAGGGGTGGCCCCCAACGACAGACAGGCCCTTCATTTTTCCAGTTGCCTCTTCCAAAAATTCCTTTTTTCTCCTCTTCCTCCTTCTTCAAAAGCCCAACTTTTTCCTTTTGTAAGTTTTAAGCCAGTTTTTTCCCCCTAGGCAGATGGTCACAATAGACCATCCCAGATCATGGAATTTTCCTAATGAATTTCCAGTCAATAAACATCTGATTCATTGAATTGTAGACTGGCTTTAGGAGAATGTTTTAGGCACAAATATAGACTTGACACTTGCTTGCCAAGACAGACAGGAGTGCACT
Source organism: Noctilio leporinus (assembly GCA_004026585.1). Classification (NCBI taxonomy): domain Eukaryota; kingdom Metazoa; phylum Chordata; class Mammalia; order Chiroptera; family Noctilionidae; genus Noctilio; species Noctilio leporinus. Next base: position 106,767 of record PVIW01002333.1, on the reverse strand, counting down.
GTAGACACCGGGACAGGGTGAAATATGCAAAGCCAGATTCTGCATTTTCTCCTCTCATCAATGTATAAATAGCTCCTCTGTTATTCCTCAGGACTCCGGCTTGACTCCTTTGTGCAATTAATTAATTGAGGTGTTCGGTGAGATTGTCTTGTTCTTTTCTGTTTTTTAAATCTGGCAAAAGATATTATTACAGATTCCTCTAGTTAATGAGCAGATATTTCTGATGAAAGTTACTTTAGTATAAAACGTCCTGGCCTGGAGAAGTTGGAAAAATCTCCCTCTCTCTGTTTTTTCCTGAGGCTCTCAGCAGCTCTTTGCCAAAAACGGTTGGTTGCACCAAAGTGTGTGTAGGGCTTTCCTGGCGCAGGCATTCCGTAGCCCTTCGGGGCTGTGCTGGCCGTGTGCATGTGTGTGGGTTTCATGGGTTTTGCTTTAGGTGCATCAGTGTGTTAATCTAAGGAGAGGGGACCCATCCAGGCCAGGGACAGGGCTCCTAACCAACCCGTGTGTCTGATGGGAAGGGGCCATGAGGGCCTCAGCTGCTTTCTCTCATCGAGGATTATTGTTGGCTGTCTAGAGCAGAGAAAGCCAAAATAATAAACGCTTGAACCAGATAGATGTGAGTTTTTATCTCGCACCATTGGAGTGAGTGGTGACCCTGTGTATCAAAAACAAAAAAAGAAAAAATCACAGCCTCCTCCTCCTTTCTGTTTGCCTTTCTCCCCTTGGGACCTGTATCCTCCTGGTCACCTCATGGCCGGAGGTGGTGCTCAGAGCTCCAGCCATCGCCGCCACCTTCCAGGCCGTGGCTGAGGATGCAGGGGCACCTGCCAGCTTTGATTACAGAAGTCCCACCCGAGCTGATAAATTGTATGCGCAGGACCCGCTTCACGGAGACGTACGCTTGTACCTCTGGGATTGGGAACCCATTTTACACAGGAGCATTCACTGAGGAAGCACTGACAGTGCGATCGCTGAAGTTTTTGCTGATTCACAGTGGCTAGGAATTTCTTTTGCTGATGTTACACAGAAGTATGTGTAAGGGTCTGTCTCTTTCTCATTAGAGGTCAGAGGATCTCCAGTCAGGAGTGGGGACACGCCCCTGGGGAGCCCTTAGCACAGTTTCTGGCCCACAGTCAGTCCTTTGTAAAATGCACTGGTTGGGTTCTGTTTGGGACGAGAGGTTGTGACCAGGGGCCCTGCTGGGCCATCGCCAGGCTGGTGAGGTGGGCGGAGCCTGTCTTGCCCTCCCCTTGGCTCTCCGCCTTTCCCCACCTCTAGCCCTTTGCCTCTCCTGACCCCACCATTCTTGTGCTGGTTGAAATGTCCTGTGACCTGGTGTCTTCCTCACAAGTGACCCGACACCCTGTTTTCCATGGGGCCCCCTCACCTTCCCCACAAACTTGCCCTTGAATGGAGACATTGTGGCCTCCCCCCACCTCGGCCAACTCAGGTAGCTGGTGCAGCAGAGTGGCCTCCCAGTGGGGACCTCGGGAGGACCCTGTCAGGAATGCGCATTCTCGGGCCCCGTCTGTTGCATTAGAAGGTTGTGGGGAGCCATCCAGGTGATTCTGGGGCTTGCTCAGGTCGGAGAGCTGCTGCGGGAGCAGACAGCAGCTGGGGCCTGAGCGGGCCTGGGGAGTGACCAGCAGGCTCCCTTCTCTGTCCCAGGGTGACAAGCCTCTGTCACACCTGTGATCAGGTGGCTCCATTACTTTCCTTTTGGCTTTGACCTTGACCTTGACTTGCATTCATCTTCCGCATGTTCACCGTGCACATGTATGTGGTTCTGGTCCTGCCTCACCTGCTGATGCCGGACATCACAGGGGATCCATGTGGTGTAAGCTGTGGGGTGTCATGTCATCCCTTAGGTATTTGTTAAAAAATGCAGATTTAGGGCCCAGCCAAATTTGAAGGGTTTGCTGGGGACCCAGGAATCTGCTTTCAGCAAGCAAGGCAGGTGATTCGAAGGCAGGTGGTTTGGAGTCAGAAATCTGAGGAACCCCAGGGTGGGGTCACACAGACCTTTGCGGGGTTCGGGAGAGGGCTCTGTGCGTCACCGATGCCAGGGTGCCACCGAGGTAAGGATGCTGGAGGGACTTCTCTGCGGGAGAGAAGCTTCCGCCCCCGCGTTGACACTGCGTTAAGGTTCATGATGCTTTGTCGTGGGCTGTTCCGAGGATGGACACATTCTCACTCAGGTTCCCTGAACTCCAGGTGGTGGTCGGGCGGGCAGCGGGGTGGGGGCCCCTGCAGTGAGGACATCGTGTTCTCTGCTGTCCATAGGGTTGGTAGGGAGTTTGACTCAGGTCAGACGGGAGACAGCCCCCCACCTGCCATGCTGTGTTCTGTTTGAGCCCGGCCGTGCCCAGGGCTGGTGCAAGAACCTCCAAAGAACGTCTGGAATGGTCCCCTCTCTTTCTGCCGATGCCACCCGTGTCCAGCTGCCGCCAGCTCCACTGGAGGGCCACTGCGGCCTGCCAAGGAGCTGGCAGAGTCGCCCCCAAACCCCTGCTCTTTCTTTTTCAGTGGAAGTGAAATTCCCGTGACACACTCAACAGTTGTGAGCCAACAATTCACCATGTTGTGCACCATTTCTACCTGGTTCCAAAACACTCATCACCCCAAAGGAACCCGCCCACAGAGGTCACTCCACGTGCCCCCTGGTCCCAGCCCCGGCACTCACTTCTTGTCTTGGATTCCTTCCCCTGGGCATTTCATAGAAATGGGACCAGGCAAATGTGTGACCCTTTGCTTCTGGCTTTTTTCTCTCAGCCGTCTTGCCCAGGGGCGAAGACTGTCCATCCACTCTGGACCCTGCTGGGGTGGCAGTGAGGGGGCCTCAGGTACAGGGAGGGGGTGTTCCAGGAGGGAAGTTACCCTCAGTGCCGCAGGGGACCTCCAGGGGGTGCCCAGGAGCCGAGGCTTTGCTTTGCTTTCCCCACTAAAGACGTGGTTTGTGCGACCCCCCAAATGTCTCTCCTGGGACCCTGTTGTCTTGGGCACAGACAGACTCTCAACCTGTTAGCATAAGTTGGCAGGAGAGTTTAAAGTTGAGTTAACCTCTTCTCCAGGGGCGAACTTCTCAGGGGGCAGTGCCCGCATGGGCTGGTGGGTGTGCCCCATGTGCCAGGTGACCGTCCTGTGCAGAGTGGACATGCGCACAGTGTAGATCGTCCAGTGAATGACCAGAGCGCCAGCTGCAACTGGGTCTGCTGGCTGAGTCCCCCAGGAGGGCTGCGGCTCTGGGAGCAGGTTTCCCTGGCCCCCAGCACCCCCGAGAATGCCCCCGAGAACGCCCCCGAAGCCCTGGACTGGAGGAGGCACAGGCCACCTGCTGGTATTTATTTTTCAAAGCCAGACTTAATTGTGTTTGGACTTTTGTGTTGCTTCTTCCTTTTCTTCCCCCTAAAGGGACTGGCTTCCAACAGGGAAGACGTTGGGGAATTTCTGGGAGGTTATTACCTGTTTTCTGTTATTTGGTCGCCTCTGTCAGAACAATATCAGAGTCAACTTGCTTCTCTGCTTCATGCATTTGGTGTTTCTCTGCGGTCCTGCCGCTGCTCCAGGCTGCAGGCTCCTGTGCTGAAGTTAATTCCCGGGAACGCTGGCTGTTGATTCTGTGTTCGTTCTGTTTATTGCAGAGCATTCAAGCAGCTATTCCTGTGAGGCTGGTGTTCCTATTTGCCGGGCTAGGGTTTTGAGGAAGAGTTTGCTGGGAAAGATCTGGAAGCCAGAGAAAGGGAAGGAGGAAGCAGAGGAGGCAAGGTGGTTGAGGTGGCTAAGATAAGCGGAGGGGCGTGCTGGCCACTCTGTGGCCACTTCCCAGCTTTACGGACCTATATGGACTCTATTTCTGTCAAAACTCTGGCTGTCTGCATTTGAAAGTGTTGTGAATAAGTAGAGAGGAGAAAATTGGGGAATTGACAAGAGAAAGGTGGAGGGGGGCAGCAGATGGTAGGCTTCAAAGGGATGCATTCATTTCTTTGTTAAGAAACATCAGGACACTCACACAGTCCCAGTCTCTGATTTGGCTCTGGGAACAGAAGACAAAGATACAGATCCTCGCCCTCCAGAGACTCATATTCTTCACAGGAAGACCCAGTTTCTGTCCGGTGTGACACTGTGGTAGCAATATGCCCAAAGAGAGAATTAGGAGGGCTGAATCGAGATACTTGGAATGGGAAGGTCAGGGAGGGCTTCCTGGAGGAGGTAGTAAATGTCAGTTCAATTGTGGAGGAAACAGATTGAGGAAGATTAGCTGAAATCTTAGGCTTAAAAATGGTAAGGGATGGGTGTGTGAGGTGTCTAATTTTTGATGATGTGACTGGGCCAGAGGTTCTGCTATCTGTAATTCAACCTGCGTCCCCAAGGGCAGGGTAAAGGCACTGGCTGGACTTTTGTCATAGGCATGATTCTTGGGGCTGTAGGAACCGGAACTCAGTCACCCTGCCCTTCTGTGAGTGTGTAGGAAGGAAACGGGCGGCTAGGTACAGCGTCAGGTGGGGCTGGATCCAGGGGCTCAGGGGCTGCTTGGAGCTTAGTCTGTTTTGGTCGCTCGCCCTGCTTTTCTCTGTGTGGCCCCCGTTCTCAGTCAGCTGGCTTTACCTCGCTGCCGGCGGCTGTTGGTGGCCTTGTCTAATGCACCTTGTGCTGGCCCTCGGACGGCGTTGCTGGAGCCCCAACCCTGCCGCGAAGGCCTCCTCTGTGGACAGCCGAGCCCCCCTTCAGCCACGCTGCTGGCCTTGGTGCTCTGGAGCCAGACGCGAGGCCCGGATGCCTTACCTTGACCTGAGTCCCGGGGACCACTTCTCGAGGACCCTCCGGCCGGGCAGCCTGGGCTGGTTTCCACCTGGCCACCTCCCTGTCCCTCTGTGCTCTGTGGCCACGGGCTCCTGCAGCTTGTGACGAGGGGTCGCAGGGTGACTTGGCGAATGTCCGCTGCAACCCCGGGCTGGAAGCTCCAACCCCAGGGCCTTGCTGGGGCCTTGCTGCGCCCGTGCCTCGCCCGCTCCTGCCGGAGGGTGGCTGGTGGGAAGGCCTCCGCGTCCGTTTCCTGCCTCGGGCCCCTTTGGTCATTCCGCAAAGCTGTCTCAGGAAAAAGTCTTTAAAGTGCACACCGTAAAATACGTAGGATCCCAAGGAAACCAATTCTATTGAGACCTGGGCCTCAAATTTTGAAGAACAAGAAATTTGTGATGTGCAGTTTGCTGCTTCAACCCTGAGATGCTGCCCTGCGGCCGGGGACGCAGCCGCTCCCGGGGCAGGAGACGTGCAGGGTCTGCAGAGCTGGACGTGGCCTGGGATGGCCTCCGTGGAGGGGTCTGCTTCCCACGTCCCAGTCGAGCAGGCTTTCACCTGGGAGTGTTCGCTGACGTCGCAGGTTGCTGTAGCACCCCAGGGTCCCTTGTGCTGGCTGGCAGGCGACAGCTGAGGTGCTGCAGCGAGTCTCCTCGGTTCACTGTTTCCGGTTCCCTCCTGAACCCTCTTATAAAAGAGCTCGTCACCCTCCAGCAGGAGCCGCTGGGTCATTCCTGCCAGAGGCCCAGCTCCTTCCTTCGGACTGGTAGGCACCTCAGCTGGGAGCCGTGTGGCCAGAGGTGGAGGGGCCGCTGTCCCTGGAGGAGGGGCTGGCGTGGGCTCCGCCTGGTCTGAGCTGCCAGGTTCCTGATGAGTCCGAGCACCCTGGCCCCTCGCCCACCCAGACCTCACTCGAGACGCGGCACCGGGACCAGCTTTGAAGGGGGCGGTCCTTCCGCTGGGCGCAGGCAACCTAGGTGGCTGGTGTGGGACACCTGGAGGGCTTGCTCCACGTCATGGCTTGAGCCCTGGCTGCACCGCCAGGTCCAGGCTCTGAAGGGGGTCACAGCTCCTGGGCCAGGCCCACCTTGGGGTGCCCGAGTTGACGTGCCAGGGCAGCTGGATGCAGTGATCAGATAGTACAGCCGTGCGTGCGCCTTGCGGGGAGCGGGGCAGGCCCGCCAGTCCGCAGACCATGAGCGAGGGGCCGGGGCTGGAAAGCTGGCTGCCCTGGAGGGACGGCCGGTGTGAGTGTGGACAGTGCCCTTCCCCTCTCCCACCTTCCCTGCCTTGGGGGGGGGGCGCGTTTGGGGCTCCAGAGCCAGTTGACCTTAGCCGTCGGCTCCCCGGCTGTGGCTGGCGCCCTCCCAACCTGACGCCGTGTTTGCGAGCCGCGTGCCGGTGCTCCAACGGGGTTGCTCTTGGCACTTGGTGCATTTGGGAGCCTAGTTGAGGGGCTGCCACCCGCTGTGGTGTGCGAGACTTGGGGACAGCTGCGGCGTCTCCCGCACGTGGGGTCACTGGAGGAGGCCCCGGGCTCCAGCGCTGGCTTCAGTGTATAAACAAGTGCTGATCTCCCCACTCCAGGCTCTTCTGTGAGAGGAGGAAGCACTGGGATCCTCATTCCCAAGCAGGCTCTCCGGCTCGGTTCATCTCCCCCTGTGCCTGTGGGTGGAAGTGATGGATTTTACAGTCTGGGAGGAATTTGTCATTTTGACTTCATCTGCTTGTTAGGCATCTCCGGTGTCTGTGACGTGACACTGTTTGATGTTTTAGCATTTCATCACGTCTCCCGCTGAAAGAGCCCAGGTGGATAGCAGGAAAAATGGGACAGAGTTTTCTAGTTATTTCAAGTTATTACTTTCCTGGGCTTGGGGTAGATATTTTTAGGAGACAGCAAATCAAGTGAGAGGAATTGAGAAGTACCCTCCCCCTGGGCAGGGAGATGCCTGCTCTGTGCTGCTTGATTGCTCCCAGTGATGAGGCACTCACTACTTAAAAGGGAACTCATTCCATCAAAGCTCAGATCTGATTGCTACACGTTTTTTTCCTTCTTCTTTATGTCATACCCCTCCAACCCTGTGAGCTTCTGGAGTTGTTCAGCACAAGTCTAGCTCTGCTTAGCCATTTGACAACTATCAAATCCCAGTTTCAGGTTGACCATTTCCTGTTCATTCTGCTTTTGATTCAATGATAACTTGTCTGGGACAACTTCTTACAACAAGCTCCGTCTAGTCTAGGACCTCCCACTAGATATGCCCCAGGGGAATCCGTGTGCGGTGACCCCAAGATCCTGTTCACAGAAAATGGGGTATGAGTTAGTCTTCTATGCCCCAGCCAACTCTCTCCTGTCTGCACTTTTTTTTATTTTTAAAGATTTTATTCATTATGTTTAGAGAGAGGGGAAGGGAGAGAGGCAGAGAGGGAGAGAGATGACAATGTATGGCTGCTTTTCACCTGCCTCCAGCTACAGACCTGGCTGGAGACCTGGCTTGCAACCTGGTCATGTGTCCTGGCTGGGGATCGAACCAGCGACCTTTGGGTTCGCAGGCTGGCGCCTAATCCACTGAGCCACCAGCCAGGGTCTGTCTGCATTTTTTTGAGAGACGTTTCTTGAAGATTTTAGCATATTGCTGGTTCCTAGTCTGCTATCCCCAATGATTATTTTTGGTCTGGGGACCGATAACACACCTTTAGCATGTGACCGAGGAGAGAACATCCTGGTCAATGAGAGCGCAGCACCCCCCTGCTGCCGTCCTTGGCTCCTACTCTCAGAATTTTTGCTGCGACAGTGTGGGGTGGCCCCCTCCGGAGGGCATGGAGAACTGTCCCCCTCTCCTTTCCTTCGGACCACAAGCTCCCTCTCCCACTGCGGCAGGAGTAGGGCTGCTCTGGGGTTCGCCGCTCGGAAGCTCCTGGGCACGTAGCGCCGCACAGCTCGCCCTCGAGGGCCCTGCGGGTTTGCACGCGGATTCTGCGCAGGGGGATCCACACGGGTGTTGAGCCAAGTCCCCGCCGGCACACGGAGTGTTCCTGGGCCACACCTCGCAGGCGGGGCCAGAGGGTCTGGAAAGAGAGTCTGTGGCTGCTGCTTGCAGACGTGCCCACAGGCCCACGCTGTCATGGAAGCGCACACCTGGGGACGCTGGGTGTGTCGTCCTTCAGGGGAGATGGAAGCTGGGGGGCAGACATGCCCTGGAGCACGGAACCTGGGAAACGCCAGAGCAGCCCCTCCGAGTGTAAACCAGGGGAATGCCGTCTGGCTGTATGGACACATCTGAAGGTCCAAACAGGTTAATTCCAGAGGAGGAAGAGAGTGAAAGGTCCAAATGGAGGCTTGAATTATTGTAATATTTTAGGTAGGTTACCGGGGGGCTTCAATAATTCTGTTGCTACTGGTATCCTACTACTGTAACTTTATTACCTCGATCTGGATTTATATAGTGTCTGATAGTTTATATTGTAGTTTACATGCAAAAAAACCCATTTGTGCTCAGAGCTTTGTATCTGAGTGTGCCCCATGGAGGGCTAATAAATCATAAAGCAATCTCTCTCTTCCACTTAAAGGTGTACACCCCTTTGATGTGTGGGCTGATGCCGGTGTTTTGGGGGAAGGAGCCTCGTGATGAGGGGCCGGTGCTGGAGGTGCTGGGAGCCGGCCCAGGGGTGCTGCCACCTGTCAGCCGGCCAGTGGGCCCCTCTGCCCGCCCCATGGAGCTGTCCCATGGGTGCTCGCTGACAGAGGTCCTGCACCCTCGTCTCCATCCCACTTTCTTCCTGGGGACCCTGACCTGTGATGCCTCCCTCTCACTGACCCCTCGTGGGCCTCCATTGGTCACCTGTGGTTTAGGGCAAAGCTGAGGCCTTGGGTCCACCGAGTCCCTCTTGAGCTCTGTGACGGGGGCTGGGGTGAGGGGCGGAGTGCTGTCACCATTCTGGGCTTGTTTCTCTAGGGGACCAGCAATACCTGCCCCTCCGTTTCCCGTCCTCAGACCCCTGATCTGGGCGGGTCTTAGAGACAAGCAGGCTCACGTTCGCCAGGGGTTCTCACACCTGAGGGGGCTGCGGGGTCCCTGGTGGGCGGAGAAGCCGTCTGCAGGGCCTGGGCCAGATGCAGCGCCCTGTCCCGGGCTGAGCTCATCCATTCCCAGCAAGTCCCCCAGTGCTGCTGCTGCTGCTCTGATGACTGTCCTCAGAGGGCTGTCGAGGTCAGCAGAGGGAACAGCCACACCAGGGTCGCAGCTGCCGGACCTTTCTTTGCACCCTGCTGTGGAGGAATGGCCTAGAAAGTTCATCCACTGAACGTGACCGAGTCCCCCCTTTCACCCAGAGGCCATGGTCGGTGGGTGACCTTGACTACCAGACCACGATGAAGGTGAGGGTGATGTCACACTGCCTGTGTCCTTTAGACTCGCTTTGCAGATGCAGCTCCCTGACATTTCAAAGCAATTTCACGACTGTCATCACAGGTCGGGTGAATGACAGAGTGAGTCACGGAGGACTCAGTGCCCTCACCTTTGCCCTCAACCCGTGGTCACTGGCTGGGGGGCGGGCAGGTGGGTGATAAGAGGGAGGAGTCTCGGTCTGCTCGGTTCTATAACCCTGTCACGAGAGCCTGACCCTTGTGACCCGGTCACCTGCCACAGGCCGCATTTCCTCCTCTCATCACACGGGGTGGGGGTGGCATTTCAGCCTATGAGTTTGGGGGAGCAGACATTCCGTTCACAGAAGGAGGTGTTGCAAAGGTTGGGTTCCCTGGGAGGAGGTAGAGGCAGGTATCTGAGTGCAGGGTGTCTCATCAGTGTCCCCGTTGGGTGAGGTGGCTGGGCTCTCACAGCCCTGGTCTCCATTGGCCACCGTTGTGGGTCACCCTGGGAACGGCCGTGTGCCACCCACCCTCACAGCAGCTGGGCAGCAAGGCATTCAGGTGGGGGGTCTGGGGGTTCTCCTGCGCCCACCGTGGGAGGGGGCATGCGACAGCCACAGGTGAGGTCGCTGATGGTTCACCTGGTCATCTCAGGAGCTGTGCAGAAAGCAGTTCCTGTACGTGCACGAAGTCCCTGCTGCGTAGGGAAAATGCCAAGTCACTTTGCTTTGGGCGGAGAGAGGTCCCTCCCAGTTTTACCTTGTGCTCATCAGACCCTCTGTGGGTCCTCGGGTGCCTTGGTCCTGGGCCCTGCGGGCTCCACACTGTCCCCACGTCCCCCTGCTCCCATTTCTCCAGGCTGGGAACCTGGGCATTCTGCAGGAGCCAGGGTTCTCACCCCTTACCTGTCCCATCAAACCTTGCGTCTAAGCACGCATGTGCCCCTGGGGTGCAGGCGTCTGAGACTCACAGCTGATCATCTGTTCTGTTCTTGTTCTGATCCCGTCTCTGTTCCCACCTTCCCCCAGGCAGTGAGCAACGAAGGCCCAGAGGGCTGGGCGGGAGGCAGGCAGGCAGGCAGGCTGAGCGTGGGGAGGGCTCCCTGGGCCAGCAAGCACTCTGCGTTTCAAAAGCATCACCCCGTCTGACCCTGAGAACAGAGGCGCTGGGCGGTGTGGTGAAGTCAGTTGGGCGCTGGAAGGGAGATGAGGGGGAGGCTGGAAAGGAAGGAGCTGACACAGTGGACCCTCCACCTGCCCTGTAGGGATGGGGGCGAGACCAGGCTGGTCAGGAGGCAGAGGGGGAGCCCAGAGAGAGCCTAGTGCAGAGCTTTCCCTGGGGTTCCCGTGGCCAAGGCAGGATGGGCAGAGTCGGCAGCTCGATGGGCCCCTTCGGAAGAATCCGGGGCAGTCTGGGTTCTGGGGGTGGTGTCCTGACCCTGGGACAACTTAGGGTGGGGACAATATGGGTGAGAGTTAGGGTACGGTCTCGGGAACCTGACGGAGGCGTGCTCGCTGACAGGCTGGCATCATCTTCAGGAGCCTGCTGGCCCTTGAGGGGCAGCCCTGCCGCGTCCGCAGGGCTCCTGACTGCCAGTGCATCGCGCCTGTCGGAGGGACAGACACCGTAATGGGCCCTGTTGTGAGTGGAGGCCAGGCAGACAAGCAGACTCCGCAAACAGTGGCATGCGGCCACACCCAGGATCCCGCGGGGCCCTGCCTGCGGTTGTCCCCACCCTCACCTCCTGAAAGTCACTTCAGAAGCCCAGCAGGACAGGTGACAACCCTCAAGGTGACCTTTCAGCATGTCTGGCCCTGGGGCTTCCATCCCATACTTGGTTTTGTGTATTGAACATGCCCTCCGTCCACAAAGAAGAGATCCTTACCATTGATGCTGCACCACGTGCCAGCACAGCGTTCAGGGTGCGTGAGGCCTGATTTGATTTCTTCGTTTGCAGGTGGGTCTCAGTGGCTTTCCATGGGGCGCAGGTGTCTGTCTGGGGCTGGCCCCGCGGTTGAAGGCTTGAGTGGCAGGGGTCAGAGACTTGGGGCGTCCTCCATGCGGTGTTTGGCTCAGAAAAGGAGACTGGTTTTGAAAATATAAAAATTTAATTTGGACTGAATCAGATTAGTTTTTAAATTTAATATTAACAACTCTGAAGAAGCATTTTAGAGTGAAAGACCTGGTGGGACATGGACCCTGTGACCTGAGATTTCTCCTCCAGGGTGGGCCTTAGTCAGTCGTACTTAAGTTTCCTGCTGGGGGCCGGTCCGCAAGCCTTTAAATGAGGACTGTAGACCCAAAGGCCACAGGGCTGGGGCAGTGACGTATGGGTGGGGCCAGGACGCCTGTGAGAGATTCACTGCTCTCTGCTTACCTTTGGATCTTCTTCTGATGGGGACCTGGGTGCAACGGCATTTCTGGGTATAGACAGACGTTTCTCCGCTGTAGGAAAAACCGCGTTGTAAACTCATCGAGGCAACTGCTACCTAGGCTCAGGGCTGGTGGGCAGTAGGGGCGGGAGGGGACTGTGGCAAACTGGAGACCAGGGACAGCTGAGCTCTGGCTGACCTGTTCAAGTTGGGAGCACTGTCCAGAGTTGCCTGAGTTCATGTGTGCAGAAAGGCCGTGCCTGCAGAGTTTCACATGAAACCCCCCAATTTTATAATATTAACAATTGCACAAACTAAAAAATAAAAAGTGGGTGGGCCTAACAACACAAAGGGACAACAGCCAATGAGAACGCATGTGCACCCCATCTGGTTTTCTGAAACTTGGGGCTCCAGGGTTTCTAGAGCTTGCTGTGGTCAGCCTCCTGCCCATTTAGGGGTGAGATAAGGTGCATGGTCTTCCTACAGGGAGGCAGGTGGCCTTCCCTGAGGAGACAGCAGCTGGGGCGCCCACTGCCTCATGGCCTGGGGTTCCCACTCTCCCGCTCGTGACTTAGTGGAGTTAGAGGACGTTCTCTCGGGTGGGAAGAGCGGACACCAAGGCGAGCCGAGAGGTGAGTCTGGTGAAACCGCAGGGCAGGGCGCAGCCAGATGGGCCTGGGGAGGGCCGAGTCGGCAGTGGGACGTCCCCAGCGTCACACCTCTGGACCCTGCTCTCCTCTCCAGTGCCTGCTGTCCCCGTCCCCATAGCGGGATGTGGTGTCCTCACTGTCTTCCTTTAGGCACTTCTGTTCCAGCCCCCACTCCCCGCATCCTGACTCACTATGCCTGGGGCCCAGTTTCCCAATGCGGGGGAGAGAATCTGATTGGCTCACCTGAAGTCAGGTATCCAGCCCTGACTTGTCCAAGGGCAAGTTCCCACAGAGCACCGACGGCTCCTGAGCACACCTGGCCCTGCGCGTGTAGCGTTGTTCTGTGGCTCCCAGAATGTCCCATGGAACTGCTTGTCAGGACAGCCAGAAGCCCTGGAAGGTGTCCGAACGATTCCTTGGAGCTGGCCCCTGTTCCCAGGTGGCCTGGGCCTGCCTCCCGCAGGGGCTCGTCTCTGGGGAAATTGTAGCTTCCTGCTTGGCCGTCTCAAGTCTCCCAACGGTCCCGGGTCGTGGACCCCGAAGTCCTCTGCCCCGGCTTTTCCTGCGATGTGCTGTCTGCTTTCACCCCAGCTTTCTGGGACAGCTGTGAAAATGGTGACATTCCTAAGGGCTCAAGCGGGTTCACCTTAAGATAAAAGCAACTTGAAAAGCTGCAGGCCCGGTGGGTGGGCGGGCGGACGGTTCTGAGAACTCCGTCTGTCTGTCTGTCTGTCGTCACCACGGGCCTGGCTGAGGGAATGGCCCCCTAGCCAAGGCCCCTCTGGCCTGTCCTCCCGAGCAGAGTGAAACGCCCGTCGCCTGTGCCCTCAGCCCTGCGCCCTCTCAGCACAGCTGTCCTGTTGCGGGGCCACCGTTCACAGGAAAACGTCAGTTTTGTCCGTAGTTGCGGAGCATCTGCGCTGTGTCCCGTCCCTCAGTCAGTCCCCAGCGCAGCGAGGAGCAGCCGGTTACTTGTCCAGAACGTGCCGATCAGATATTAATAACGTAAAGACTATTTATTGAGCGCGGTGCTGAGCACATTCCATACGTCACTTCGTTTTCTCTCCTCATGACCGCCCAAGCTCATACCATTATTACCTCCATTCTAGGGCCCCGAAAGATGGACCTGCTGCTGCTCAGGGCCACCCAGCTGAGTAGGGGGTCCGGGCCTTGAACCTGGGTCTGACTTTGGCGTTTGCTCTCCTATGTTTCTGCGGGCTTTGGTCCCCATGTGGAGCCAGAAGGAAATGGGTGAAGGAGAAAAGGAGCAAGAAAGCAAAATTAATTTGGGGAGGAAGGGCAAAACCAAGACTTGCAAGCCACCCTTGGGTGCATCTTGGGGAGAATTTCAGAAGCCAGCTTGGAGGGCTCCCTGCTCAGCCCAGAGGCCCGCAGAGTGGCCAGGATGCTGCTTGTTTGTGTGTTAGTTTTGTTTGCCAGCAGTGTGAGCTGACGCTCAGCCACCTGCCCCCACCCCCTACCCCGCACAGGGCCTGGGAGAGGCCCCTGATTCCGGACCTGAGCTTCTCGCTCTCCTGGTGCTTGGGAGTGCACCTTTGAGCCTCTTCCAGCTCCTCGGGGGGGGGGGGGGAGGGTTGGGGGGGCTGTGACTGGGGACTGACAGGAAGGCCCCGAGTCTGATGGGATGTGATGTGCAGAAGTGTGGGCAGCCGGGGCTGCGGGGCTGCAGGTCTGCAGAGGCACCTGGCCTTTGTTGCCCTGCGCACCTGTGGCCGAGAAGCAGGTGAGGGCTGGGGGAAGAGGGTGGCAGCCTACAGAGCAGAGTGTGTGTGCGTGTGTGTGTGTGTGTGTGCGTGCGTGCGTGTGTGTGTGTGCACGCGGGTTGGCAAGCCACACTTGCCCTCGGGGGTGGCATGGCTGAGCCGTACGCTTTAGGCAATTACCAGCTCTCCCTCTAATTCTGTTCAAGGTGACTGTCAGAAACCCACAGAAGACTCTCCTAATGAAATGGAGAAGTGCAAATTTATCCTGCTGCATTCAGATGCCTTTCTTTCTTTCTCCTTCCTAATGATGACTCCCTGAGGCCTGGTTTTACCGGCCGAAGAGGCTTTTCTTACTGGACAGTGAGGAACAGCCCCCTGCCGGGGTCCGCTGGCCCGGCCCGGGGTGGGGGCTCGGCCCGTGTTCTTCCTTCCCCTTCTTATTTTATTTCAGTCATTTGCTTTTTATCTCCGTTCCAGGACAGGTTGATGGCAGGTGGGATGAGGTGTTCTTGAGAGCAGATATGCCTGAGGGAAGAATCGCGGCTCACAGACAAGTCAGGAGGGGAAGAGGTGGCTCTGGGTGAAGCCAGCACCTCCTGCTGGGGACAGTGGGGAGAGCCGCGGGCTCCTGGGTCAGGCCCTGTGGCCAGCCCTCATGGCCGAGTGTTCAGTTCCCTGCGTGTGTGTGTGTGTGTGCGTGGGCACGCATGCACACGTGTGTGCCCATGGGTTTCGTTAAAACTGCCTTAGAATTTCTCAACTCTCGGATTTCGCAGAAGTGATTCTGGGCCAGTTGCTTCACCCGCAGCCTGGCACCTGCCATCAGGCCAAAGATCTTGCTGAAAAACGATCGCGCCCCCTGCGGGGAGGCGGCGGGCTGGGGGGTTGGCCGGCAACCGCTACGCGCCCGTCCCTGGGATTCTTACGTTTTTCGTGCTCCCCACCAAGGACGTGGAAAAGCATGTACTAGCTGTAGGGAGGTCAGGCGTTCAGGGGTCGCCCCAAAGCTTCTGCGGGCTTTTGGGGTTTACGGCCAGTTAGGCTGGAGGTCCAAAGCTTGTCTCAGACCTGAGACCTGGGAGCCGAATCCGGCCCCAGCCATGGCCCTTCACGGACACGCGGGTAAATAAAGTATTATTGGGGCCCAGCCATGGCCCTTCACGGACACACGGGTAAATAAAGTATTATTGGGGCCCAGCCATGGCCCTTGATGGACACCCTGTCTGCAGCTGCTTTGGGAGCTACAGAGGCGGAGGTGCGTTGTATCCCCGGACGCTTGGTTTTTGCCAAAGGTCAGTGGAGGGAGAACAAACAGCCAGGCTGCCCTTTCTCTGCTGTTTAATCTGCTCCTGCTTCTCTAAATACCCAGGGATTCTGCTGCTGGGCTTGGCAGCTGGGACCCTGTGCGGGGAGGCTGGGGGTGTGCGGTGCTCCAGGCGTGGCCGGGCTGGATCTGCTTTCCTGGGGGACGCGGTTGGCTGAGTAATCCTGCTCCCCGGCTCCGCAGGCTGGAGGTTGTACTGGGTCACCGTGGGGATGACCCTTTCTGCCCGGCAGCACCTGGCCCCCGCTGGGAAGGCTCAGGTTTGCGGGGGACCTGATGGCCAGGGACAGGAATCACTGAAGACTCTCACTCACTGTCTGGCTCTGGGCGGGGAGACTTGTAGGCTGAGACCACCAGGTTATCGCGTCTTCATGTAGCCCCTCCGTGTGGCTGGGCTCCCTCACTGCATGGTGGTCACCGAGGGACACGCTGCGTGACCTTTAAGGACCCAGCCTCCCGATTACACACTGTCCCTGTGCTGCGGTCTCCTGGTGATAGCGGACAGTCGCCGGATGGGAGGGGAGGGGACCCAGACCCCACCTCCAGGGAAGGAATGGCAAGATCACATGGCTTCCACCATGTCGGGGGATGGGAGATAGTGTTGCCACCACTTTTGGAAAACGCTGAAGGTGACAGGCAAAGCAGGATCAAGGGAGTGACAGTGACCGGGACGTGGGGCCCCTCGAGCCTGTGGCTGGTCAGCAGAGGCTTGTGTGGGAGGCGAACTGGAGCCTGGTTCTGGATGGGGATGAGGAGCCCTAGATCCAGCGGAAGGGGAGCTCCTTGCTTTATAACCACGTGCAGAGGGCATGACTCTGACCCAGGGGAGCAGCACCGTGGCTGCACAGAAGGCAGGCTCGCCGCGTGGTACGAACCTGACATGTCTGCTGGCCATGGCCCAGGCAGAGCGCAGGAGGAGGGCAAGGTCCCTGGGGTGGGAAAGAGCTTAGCTTCCCCGGTCACCTATCTGATCACCCCTGTCACCTGCTTTATTGTCTTCTTAGCATGTTTTCAATTCCTGAGAGTCTCTCCTTTTTCCGTGTGTCGCTAATTTATCTCTCCTGCCAGATGGAAGCTCCATGGGAACAGGGCCCTGGCCTGCCCTGGGAGCCGCGTGCTCGTGTGTATCCGAGTGCCCAGCATGTAGCGGGTGACCGGTCGCAGTTTGCTGGGTGACTGATGCATTTCAGGGGGTCCCACCTCCTGGCTACGGGGCTGTCTGGCGTCCAATTTCTCCTTGATGTGGAGGAGTGGAGCTGCAGCCATTGCCCTGAGATGAAATAATTAGAGAAAAGCCAGAGTGGACACTGGGAATTTGTCACCAGGTTGAGTTGAAACCTGGTAATGATGCTCTCACATGGGCCATTGGTCTTTTAAATGAAATTCTCTTTCTCTGGATTGAAAAATGTTCCGAGAATTGGGAGGGAGCTGAGCCTAAGGAGCCCGAGTAAATGGTCTCCTTAATGAATGCCCCTGGGACGTCGCTGGTGGCACGGTGTCTGTCCCTCATGCACGGAAATAAAGGCCCACGCGGCCGGACGGTGGCCCCCGGAAGAGTAAACGTTGCTTGTTTGCAGGGGAGACCACCCGCAGCCCTGTCGCTGGCACTCGGGTTTGTTTTGGTTTGTGAGAACTCACATGCTGGCAAGGAGCTGAGATGTGGAGTCACAGGCTACGAGAGAGGATCAGCGCGTCTGTCTGTCCGTCTGACCCTGCAGTGTCTCATGGACCTGAGGTGCATTGTTACGTACTGTTGTAGCTATCCGAGTGCCTGGAATCGGAGCGGGCACTGGTGGCCCCGTGGCTCCCAGACTCCATCTGGTGTAAAGGTCCTGTGGAGTGGATGTCAGCGGTCAGCCGGCAGGCGCAGAGGGGTCGTGGTACCATGGCCCTATCTCCTGGACCCCCGCTGGAATGTACTACACGAGTTTATTAACGTACAATGCCCTTGAGTGCAGGACAACCAAGTTGTCATCAGTATGCGGGCAACCAGTGAATTTTATTGAAGGAATGACGTTACACAGAAACGTACTTGTTCCAGGGTATGCAGACCGTGTGGAGGTTGAAGGGAAGGCCAGTGAGGGAGTCGTGTATGTTCCTGGATGCTGGACTTTGCTGCTGCTGCTGCTGCTTTTTAAGAAAATACTTATTCTTAGAGAGAGGGGAAGGGAGGGAGAGAGAGGGAAACACCAACGTGTAGTTACGTCTTGTGCGCCCCCAACCGGCAACCTGGCCTGTAGCCCAGGCATGTGCCCTGACTGGGAATCGAACTGGTGACCTTTGGGTTCATAGGTGGGCACTGAGCCACACAGCCAGGGCTGGACTTAGCTTCTATAATCCATGGCCCTTACTTCTCCTAAGCAAATGATGCCCCTTGGGCTGGATCTGGTAACATACATTTGTTTTACTAAAGGAGTACCTAGAAAATGTAGGGGCCAATATAAAAAAACTGAACATAACCTGGACTTTAGTTCTGTCTTGAAACAGAGAAAGGTCTGGAGGTGTTGGTCTCACATTCGCCCTGGGAAACAGGCTCCTGGCTCACTGCAGATGAAGCCCATGTCCCCTTTAGCCCCGGCGTGGGCTCAGCGCTTTGCCACAGTCGCCACCACCCCCTCTCGTCTGCCGTGCCAGTGAGGCCATCAGTCGCATTTCTAACCCTCTGTGAACTAGTTTTCTCATGGCAGACAGTGCTGTCCGTGCCTCAGACTCTGGCCAAGGGGAGAGGTGATTTCAGAGGCCTGCCTGTTTCGGGAACAATAGGGAGGCCACACCTTTGTAGAGATGAATCAGCCCTGCGCACTGAACATGCAAGCAACTGCGTTGGCTGCCTCTGCTCAGTTAATGTCACTGTCTGGCTCCTGTGGCATTTGACTTTCTGACCCCAGATCCGGGGAAGGGGTTAGGGAGGGGCCCCGAAAGGCAGAGAGTCCAGTGGGGAGCCCACTGTAGCTCCTGGTGCCCCTGTTACGGCAGATGGGGTGAGTGGCAGGGTTAAGGTTTACTGCCGGTGGTCGGGCCGGGGGCTAGGTCCCCAAGGTGGCTCCGACCCGAAGGCAACATGTGGAGTTTATGGAGTTTATGTAGGGTTGGCTACACAAGCGGGGTTACCAGGGTTACACGATCTTCTTCCTTCCAGCCAACGGCGGTAAAGCTGCCGATGTGACGAGAGGAAGTTGGGGGAAGCAGGCCGGTCAGCCTCCTCCAGAATCCCGCAGGAGGGCCATCGCCCAGCAGTCCTGTTTGGATGTGGGAGGCGCGTCCAGCTTCTGTTGCTGCAGTTGCTCCGATGCGTCTGAGAGCCGGGAGGCTGCGGGGACACGGTTAGACGCAGGCCTAAAACGCACACGCCAGATAAAGGTCAGAGTACAAGTGACAGTTAGAGAGTAATCTATCCCCCACACCCCCAGATGCCATAAACAGGCCTCCCGGGCCCCGCGGAGATGGAGTGGATTGGAGTCTGTTTCATCCTTAATGAATGAATTGAACAGCTCACAGCGGGGGAGGCTTTTACCCAGCGGTTTCCCGCTTAGACCCGCTCTTTCCTTCGCTCCCCGCTCAGCGGCCGAGTTGGCTCCTGCACGTCGTCCCGCGGCGGTGGGGGCGGTGTTTTCACACGTGCAGGACACTGGTCCCCAGTTTGAGGTCATTTTCCTCCCATCATGCCTGCTTACCGTCCACCTAACGGAAGGCAGAGCAGTGGCCCGAACGCTTGATGTGAGCGGGGCCTCTCCTGCCGGGCGGTGCGGACAGGTCGGGGAGAGCAGCCAGCCTGACGCTGTGCGAGCCAGCAGCCCTTCCGGGCACAGCAGGCTGAGGACCAGGCTCCGCCAGGAAGGGGGGTGTGAGGCGTGCCCTTGCCGCCACTTCAGCACCAGGGACAGCTCCCGTCCTCAGAGCGCGTCAGCGGCTGCCACTAGGGTGGCTTCTGGGGGGTGTGAAGCCTCTGGGCATCGAGGCAGAAGGACAGAGACGCCCCTCAGCCAGGAGTCAGATGCCTGGTACAGCCAAGGATTTTGGTGTCCCTCCCAGGGGCAGGAGGTGGCCTCCCACACGTGATCTGGGTGTGGAACACAGGCATGTGTGGGTGTGTTAATGGTGACGGGAGGTGGGACCAGACACAGAAAGTCACACCTGTCTTTGGGGCCAGATTTGCTCCTCGTGTGGCTGCGGGCAGCCGGGAAAGCTTGGGGCACGGGACACGCGTCATTGGCTGTAGTAACACGTGTCCGCAGTGCCGTGGCCGGCACGGCACCTGCTCTTTGGCTTGCAGTCTGGAGGGCGGAGTGGGACAAGGGGCTCCAGGGGGCTGCTGGAGGCTTGGGCCCGGGCGGCTGTGTTCCTCCCGCGGCTCAGGGGGAGTCTGCCCGGCGTTTCCAGCCTCCAGAGCCCCGCAGTTCCTCGGCTTGGCTCCTCCCTCTGAGCCCTGCTCCCCCCCTCCACGCCACTCTGACTCTGACCCTTGCCCCCTCTCAAAAGTCCCTGCGATGACACAAGGACCCCCCTGCACCGTCCAGGGGCACCTCTCCACCCCACCACCAGCACTGTGTTCTGGGCCACTGGCGGCCGCCCGCCCTGCTGCTGGGCTTTGCCTCTGGGGACGGTTGAGCAGAACCGCTGCCTCACGAGCAAGCTGGAGTCTGTTTTACCAGCCGATAGGATTGGATTAATTTGGTTCTTTGTCGGAGCTGCTCTTTCTTCCGCCTCAGTAATAACAGCCAGAGGCGAGAACCACTTCTGTACGGTCTCAGCAGAAGGACGCACCTCTGATTCCACTGACAGTCACGTTGCCCCTCGGGATGCGCACTGGGGCCAGGTTCCCTGCGCTGGCGCCTGAGCGGGTGTCGCCTGGCAGCTGCCATGGGGGCCCGGCGCCGCCGCGTGTCGTTGGAACTCCAGGAACTTGGAGGGGCTCCTTGCCACTCCACCTGTCTCCAGTGGTGCCAGGAAAAGCAACGATGTCCTGGCTGCAGAAAGTGGGGTGACAGATGTGGAGCCTTTGTGCGGCAGGGCCAGCAGCATTCCTGGTTCCTGGCAGACGCTGTTTAAGTGACAGTTTTCCTGAAGATCAGAGTGGCTTTGGGCGCTGCATAGGGGCTGGAGCCTGGTAATGAGCTCTTTGCCTGTGTCTTGGGGATTCTCAGCAATGCTTCCTGTCAGGGGAGCTTGGGAGAGGGTGTTCAGTGTCCTGACTATGGTGCGTTAGCTCCTCTCTGTGTTTCAACAGAACGAGGCATCCCGGTGTGTGGGATGGCACCATCGCCTGAACCTGGAATTTCCCTCCTGGGTAGGATTCAGCACGGGGCATGGTCCATAGCTTGTGTTAGACGTAATATAGGTTTGGTCCCAGGTAAGTGAGGCTTTAAATAACAATGGTTTAAGCAACGTAGGAGTACGTTTCTCATTCATAGAGAATAGCCACATAAAGAAGCAAACCCTGGAGGTTCCAGGCCCTTCCAGCTCACTGAATTCCAGCCCCTTGGGCGCCCTCGGCCCATCCCGTCTTCTCCTCACCTTGGCCCCGTCTGGCCCCTCCTGGCCGGCCTTCGGCCCCCTGGTCCTCCTCCAGGTTGCTGCCCAGTGTTAAATCAGCGAGCCGCTCCCAGCAAGGCTCTGATGGCTCATGCTTCATCATTATTTCTTGTTCAGTGGTCTTTCCGCTCGAATGGGTGGCGTGCTCTGTGAAGGCAGGGATGGAGCCGTGTCCGTCTGTTCCGTGCTGCGTTTCCAGAACCCGGAGCACCGAGATGCCAGCCAGCCTTCGCGGAATGCAGGAATGGGTAGAAACGCAGCATGCCTCTGA
The DNA here is from genome assembly GCA_004026585.1 of Noctilio leporinus. Taxonomy (NCBI): domain Eukaryota; kingdom Metazoa; phylum Chordata; class Mammalia; order Chiroptera; family Noctilionidae; genus Noctilio; species Noctilio leporinus. The sequence continues at coordinate 85,728 of PVIW01002333.1, read as the reverse complement.
TTCCAGGCGGCTGCTCTCCAGCCTGTGCCTGTGCTTCCCAGGCGATGGAGGCTGCAGAGCCCTTGCCAAGGCCCGCACCCCACCCCTTCTGGGTGCTGTTGCAGCTCATACTTTTATTGCTGGAAGTCAGAACGGCCAGCGGCGCAGCTTTGCAGCTTTGCTTCAGACCTGCTCTGCCACCCAAAGCGCATTGCTGAGATCCACAGGAGAAGGCGCTGGCCAGTCAGTCATCAGGGAGCCAGTCCTCCCAAAGGGGAACGCTGCCTCCTGCTGGTCGTTGGGTGTATTGGAGGCCCAGGCACCTTTTCCAGTTCTTTCGATTACAAATGTTTGGTCACACTGTTTTTCCCCAATAAAAAACAAACTTAATGAGAGTTGAAAACTAAGTGACTAGTCCTACTGTAAACCCTAAGAAAACATTCTTCCCTTTTAATCTGACTTTAATGTTAAGAATTTAGAGAATACAGAAAAATATAAAATATAAAAATCAACCAGGAAATGTCACTGATAACTTTCCTCTCAATCTTCGTGTAGAGTATATTAGCCTTCACGCAAACACACACACTCTCTTAAGATGATTATCCTATATTTTGAGCAAGCTCCTATGTCTTCAGGTATTCTTCAAGAATGATTTTGGAGAGCAAAAGGGGGAAAATTGGGACAGCTGTAATAGCATAAACAAAAAGACATTTAATAAATATAAACTTTTAAAAAGTAATGATTTTTGAAGACTGAGTAGTACTTCTCTGCAAAAGCATACATTGTAAAGTTTAACCAATTTTATTTTTGAGCAGTTAGATTGTTGCAATTTTTTATAACCATGGGTTTATTGAGATAAATTTTATTGCATCTCTGATTATTTTTCTTTCTGATCTGTGATTTTTTTATTTTAATTATTCTAAATCTTATGATCACATAACTTACTGATTATTTCTTATGATTCCTAGGAATACAACTCCTGGGTTAAGGATATGTTTATTTTCTAGTCTTTCAATTCATGTTCCCAATTAATTTTTAGAAAGATTATCTGTTGACAACCCCACTAACAACATGTGAACTTTTTGGCACTTCCCGCAGTCATGGTTATTGTAATTTAAAAATTTCAATTTCATAGTTTCCAAATTGCTTTCCAAACTTCCAGGATAGGGCAGGTTGTTATGTAGTTGTGATTTCCGTGCACACAGAGTGGCTTTCTTTCCTTATTAAAGTATTTACACGCCACCTGTTTCCAAAACAGGATGTGCAGTAGCCCACAGCAGAAAACACAAAAATGCAGCTCCGTTGGTAAACACAGCGGCTTTCATGCCACCTTTTACTGAAACCTGGTGTGTGGGAGACACTCACCTCCATGTTGCCAGGGCCGTGGGGAAGTTCTGTGATTGACGGGCTGTGTCTGCTGTGGAGGTGGGGTCTGTGCCGCGAGGTGGTGTGCAGAGATGGTCAGCTTTGCATGAAAAAGTTTATTGTATTGTATTTATTTATGTATTTAAAAAGATTTCATTTATCATTATTCAGAGAGAAGGGAAGGGAGAGAGGCAGAGAGAGAGAGAAAAACATCCATGTATGGTTGCCTTTCACCTGCCTCCAGCTATGGACCTGGCTGTGGACCTGGCTTGCATCCTGGTTATGTGCCCTGGCTGGGAATCGAACCAGCAACCTTTGGGTTCGCAGGCCAGCATCTCATCCACTGAGCCACTAGCCAGGGCTGCATTAAGAAGTTTAAAAATTGGTTAGAGAGAAGTGATAGGAGATCCCTGCCTGGAGATGGTTCAGCAAACCTGGGGTGCACCTCCCCTTCCACCGTCTCTGGCTTGCCTTCATTTATGTTCTCAGCAGTGTTGGTCTGCACACCTACTATATGCACAGCTAGCACCTGGAAGGATAGACCAGAGCAGGGGTCCTCAACTCTGATCTTTGTTGTAGTCCTTTCATCATTTTTTAATTTTTGCCACCATTTTCAGTTTAATACATAATTTTAAAGCTGGCTCTTTGATTTTACTCCAATATGTTTATTTTAAAAGCATCTTGGGCCCTGGCTGGTAGAACAGTGGATAAGGCACCAGCCTGCAAACCCAAAGGTTGCTGGTTTGGTTCCCAGCCAGGGCACATGACCAGGTTGCAAGCCAGGTCTTCAGCCAGGTCTGTAACTGGAGGCAGGTGAGAGGCAACCATACACTGGGGGGAAAAAAAAAAAAGCATCTCTATTACTATCACAATCACAAAGGGAAAGCCAGTGTTTTTTGCTGTAAATAGACAGAATCCGTCCAGATAAAGACAATGAGGACAAGATGAGAGGTCCCATTGGAGGCCCTGGCCTGATGTCAGTGCCGCCGGTTGGTTCATGGGGTGATTTGCACGCGGGCGAGGCCTCCTGTCTGCGGAGAAAGGTTGCCAGAGAACTAAGAAGCCAGGCGCCTCCTAATCGACCTTCTGGAAAATATCTGGTCATTGGCCCTCCACACTGGCAGAGGGACCTGGGTCAGGGCTGGTGAGGGCAGCTTCGGGGAGCCTGAAGTACCAGGCCAGGAGAGACCGACTGGCCCATGGTGGGGGGTGCTTCTGGTGGCATTTGGGGAGCTGAGTGGTTGCCGGGGTGCAGGAGTAGCTGCTTTCCACAGCAGGGTGTTTGGATGAAGAGGGCTTCTTGTCCCCCCAGTGGGGTGTTCCTGTTCAGGCACAGGGTTCTTGCTTTGGTCCAGGGTTGGTGGCCGGAGGACCCATGGCTGCCTCCCCGAAGATGCCGAACGGCACCCCTGGCTCCACGGGCGTCCCATGCTGCTGGAGCCCCGGGAGGTCCGTGCGCACACCAAAGAGCCTGAGCTGGCACCCCGTCCAGGCGGCATGTGGTGCGTGCGCAGGCCGCCGGATTATTTTTATTTATGATAGCTGATTCACAACCGTCTCCATGGCGATGGGAGCCAAGGGCGGAAGGCAGAAGGGTGTCGCGGCGTTATGAAATGACCCAACCAAGGGAGAAAGCTCTCAAACACATTACGGATTAATTCAACGTTGTGGCCTTGCCCGGCGGGTCATTACCCATCCCTGCTGCAGATGTCCATCTCTCCATTTCCAGCGCGTCTGAAACGGAGTGCGGCCCATCTGTGCGTGTGTGTGTGTGTGCGTGTGTGCGCCCACATGTGTGTGTGTGTATGTCAGGCTTTGCTCAAATGCATCCCGGGGCTGAGGGTCAGGAGGGCCACTGGTGACCTCATGGGGACGTGCTCCCTGCCACTGAGCATTCCAGGAGGCGCTCTTGTTGTCAGCTTGTGCTTACGCGTACACACGTGTGTGCCTTTGTACATGTGCATCTTTTTAAAAAGGTGTTTATTTTTTAAAGAACATAACCATAGACAATCGTATATGTACCTAATTACTTTTAATGGACTTGGATACATAGCGGTACATATGTATCTACATAAAAAACCCTCTGTGTGGCTTTTACGTTAATAACTACAACCATGCAGCACCCACCTGCCTACCACGTGGGGTACGGGAGTGATGCAGTGGGGTGATGCAGTGTCTTGATGTCCCCAGATAGCCCCAGCTTTCTCTGTCATCTTAGCAGCACCCTTCATAACACCCCTTTTCACTCGAAAAGCACGTTTCAGTTTGGGATAAATTGTGTATCAGCTCTGCTCTGAAGTACCCTCAGTGTCCCTGTCCCCCAAAGGATACTTTCCCCAGAATTTAGTGTCTCCTCTTTAGTTGTCCTGCGTCTGCCCCCTGCACTGGGGTCCCACAGGGCCCTGTGTCTGCACCCTGAATGACAGCTGGCTTTGGTCTGTGGCTGTGACCTGTGTGACAGAGCTTTGTCCCGTGACTGTGGGCAGCGGGAGGTCACCCACCTTGGCAGCTGTGTGCCATCCCGCTTTGTCAGGACAAGCGAAAGCAGAAGACCAGAGAGGTGTGACGTGGCGGGGGGGAGAGGAGCATCCAGGGGACGAGGGGCTTTCTTGGCCTGGAGGAGATGGGCCATGCTGCCCAGGTGAAAGGGACTCTGAGGTGGGTTCTGAAGGGTGAGCAGGAGTGGGACAGGCGGCCACCGAGCTCCAGGAGCCTGTGTTGGTCAGTGAACTGTGTCCTGCCTCCCAGCTTTGGGGAGAGTTGTAGTTCTGCTATTCTGCATCCTTTGTAACCTGTGACTAGAAGATCCTTTCAAGGGTAGATGGTAACGAATATTGAAAAATAAATGCATTGGAAATGAACGAGAAAATGGTGGCGGCGGGAGGTGGCTTTTGTGTGTTTCTTCCTCATTTGAATGCAGTGCTTGCATCTGTTGGCTGTTTGAATAAAAGATGGAGGAAAATGGGACAACCGCGTCCTGAGCCTGTGGCCACCCTGGCCTCCGCTCTGACCTTGCCAGGGTCAGAGGCTCCAGCTGGCGGCCCAGCTGTCGCACACCGCGTTCTCCGGTCTTCTTCTTCTGTGAGCCCGGACTCCGGTCCGATCCCGCTGGCTGGAACGGCAGCGTCATGTCGGGCATTTGGCTAATTGAACAAAGCCGCCGGGCGAAACGGCCTGTCTGTCCCGGCTTCGTTCTAATGATCATCATCTGACACCTGATGAACCGACCCTGGGCTCCGCTGGACTCCTGGCCCCGCAAGGCTGTGTGGGGTACCGGGCAGGGCTGAATGGCTGGCTGGGAGTTGGGAGCGAGATGTTTTCCTGCTTGGGGAAACTGTGAGGGTATTTGTGTGGGCATGAGTCCCTCAGGCCCTGAGGCTGCCTGTCTGCCCAGCAGTGCTGGCCTCGTCCTTGGCCTTGACCTGCCCTCGGGGCAGGTGCTGACAGGTAGAGGTGCTGGCCTCTCCCCGGACAGCTGGCGCGGGGAGGCCTGTCGGGGGCTGGAAGGTGGGTACCTTCCCAAAGCATGTGCGATGCTTTCATCTGGAAAGGGACTGACCTCGGGACAGGTGTGGAGGGAGGCAGGTTGGCTGATGCCCAGCGGGATCTGGGAATGTGACCCCTCACTGACCGGGTCATGTAATAAATCTTAGCCACAACCTCCACCGTGCGCTGGGCTGCAGAGTCCTCCAAACATACATGGGTGGTCTTAGGAAACCGCCCGGCGGGATGGTTCATTGTCAACGCAACTCTGAGTATCAGAAGAAAAATTCAGAGTGCCTGCCTGCCTTGATGATAGTGTGATATTAAAAAGTGCCAGTGATGGTCTTAATGAGTGATCTCACATGATGTCCACAATGTGGGAGGCACTGATCTCGCCCCTCACATGTCTGAGCTCATCTAGTGTCCTCATGACTGTCCTTAGAGGTAGGTATTCCTCTTCTCCCCATTCCACAGAGAGAAAGACTGAGGTCATGGGAGGCTCCAGAACCTGCACCCCTTCACTTAGCTTGTCAGGGGCACAGTTCAGCATGAAGCCCTCGGACTGTGAATGGCTCCCTCCTGGTCACCTGACTTTGTGTGGTGCAGCGACTGGGGGCTGAATGTCCTCTTGCCCTTTCTGGTGAAGAGTGTGTCCCCAAGGACCAGCTGGGACAAGTCACCCCAAAATGCCAGTGGCTTAAAGTGACACTGTTTACTCCCTATGCAGCGGGTACAGGGTGCTGGCAGGGGGTGGGGGCGTCTGGCGTCCAGGCTGGGCTGCTCGCCTCTGTTGGGCCCCTGCCCACGCCCCTGGGGCCAGGTGGTGAATCCAGCCCTGGGCCCTGGAAGCACAGAGGAAAGCTGTTCCGTGCACAGCGCCTGGAACTCTACTAAGGGGTTAGGAAAAAAGCTTGTTTTCCTGGACTCTGGCACGGATGAAGCTCCTCAGAGAAGAGAGAGGAAGGTTGGGGGCGCTGGTTGCGAAGGCAGGAGTGAGGAAACGGGAAGGCAGGAGTGAGGAAACGGCTGGGCTGGTGGTTAAGTCCTTTCAGTGAAGCGATTTCCATGACAACAGTTCAGTTAGAGCCACAGGAAGTTCTCCGGCTGAGGGAGCTCCGAGGGGTTCTGCCTCCTGAGCCCAGCCAGCGTTGGAGGGGGACACACTGTGGCCCAGCAGGGCACCCTGGCGGTTTGGGGGTGCCAGCGGGCCCCTGCGTTGGGAGGCCAGGGGGTGCAGAGGGAGGGGGGAGGGCAGGTGGGTGATGGAGGAGGCCTGAGCTGTGCTTCCGGGGTGGGTGGGGCTGGGGCACAGGGTGGCCATCAGGGTGTTGGCACGTCCCGCAGGGGCGGGATTCCGTGGGGAAAGAGGACGCCGCGGGGACGGGTCCAGGCTTTGAGAGCCCAGACCCGCTGCCTGGTCAGCTCCCTGGACCTCGTTTTCTTAACGCCGCCTGCCAGCGGGATGGCGCAGGTCACCGTGTGGCACACAGTAGGTCCTCCCTGTCAACGTCCCCTTACTTCCCTGTCTTTGATGAGGGATAATGGCCCCCTGATCCTCCGGGGAGGGCGTGCCAAGGGCCTGGTGCTCAGGGGGCAACATGCCGCAGCTGCCCCAGGTTTGAGGTGCAGCCTGCCCTGCCTGGCCAGCAGCTCCCCTCACTGCCCAGCTTGCCAGCCTGGGTCCTGTCCTCCAAAGACCCATTCAGTCCCCCCCAACCCCCCCAGGAAAGCTCCTCCAACGGCCCTGCCCCTGCCGTCCCCGGACCGAAAGGTACCACCTTTCCTGAGTCCCCGCGGTGCTCCCGACAGGCTGCCCTGGACTGCCTCACCGCCGGCATGGTGGCAGGGCATGGTGGCAGGGCATCGCGCCTTGCCGGGTGCACATCGCTGGCCTCTGGCCTGTGAGCCCTTCACGGGCATCCACGTGGTCCACTTCACCTCCCTTACCTCCGCCCCTTGGAGCCTGGCTCACCAACTCCCCAGCCCAGGGTGGACAATACTGCTTAGGGGCCCGGAGTCCCAGCGCTGCCACGTTAGGCTGTGTGGCCCTAGGTGAGCCCCTCGACCTCCCTGAGCCTCGAGTTCCCTGTCTGCTGGTGCTGGAGGAGTTGCTAGGCGCGCACAGTATGGTGACAGGCCCAGCCAGGCACCTGGAGCTCTTCCCAGTGGGCGGCGTCTGAGTCCGCTGCCCCTCGCGCTGCCCTTGTCCTGTCTTCCGGGCTGTGCCGCACGCGACCATGCAGTGTGGCCTTGCCGTCCTTCCCCAGCTGGTCCTCGGGGTGGCTGGGGCCTCCCCGGGCTGGGGCGGCAGCCGTGGCGCGTGTGGTGTGGGAGAGAGGGTGTCTGTCCCCTGGTGGAGACCCTGCTCTCAGGGCGCCCGCCCACACTGTGTCAACACCAGGCACCTGGCAGCTCTGCTCTGTGATGTTGGAGTTCGCGTGTGTTATGGCTCCTTAGAGCAGGTACGTTTCAGCCCAGAGCCGCCTTCTCCTGTTCCAGCAAAGTTTGAGCCTCGGCAGTCAGAGCCAGTGTTTATTTCCACGTGTTGCATATGCATCATATTCCGGAAAGGTGCTTCCCACTCATGAAAACTAAGCGAGAAACCCAGAGTACCAGGTTCACCTTCCGTCCCCGCTTGGCACGGACGTGCTGGGGCGGCACTGGCAGGTGCCCAGCCGTCCCTGACGAAGGGTGGGGCAGCGGCAAGAGCCAGGGAGATGCTGCGAGCGAGTAGTCTGGCGGAGGGACGCTCGGTTACCGGGGGTGCCAGTCTCCGCAATGAGGCCTCGCCAGGGCCAGGGCCAGAGCGTGAATGACACGTGCGGAGAAGGACAGTTCTGTCCCTGGCGGCACCCGGCCCTCCTCTGGAATGTGCTGCTGCTCCGGTGAGGAAATGCCGGGACCCCACCCCCACCCCCGGCCCCTCTCCTGGGGAGAGGCTAGATTTTTAGGGAAGAACTTGAGGTCCCTGCCCAGGCTGCCCATTTTACAGGCAAGGAAACTGAGGCCCAAGGGAAGAAACTGGGATTCCCAAAGCCTCCCAGGAGTCAGTAGCCAGGCCTGGTTCCTGAAGGTCCCTCTCTTGACTGTGGTTTGCCTGCAGCACCCGGTGGTCCCCGCCGACCCCGCCCCGGGGCTGCGGAACAGGGCCAAGCCTGGGGGACACCCTGGGTTCCTAAGGGACGCTAGTGCTGATGGATGTCTAGGGAGAGATGAGAGAGTTTCCCTTCTGCGGGTAGATGGCATTTTATCTTGTCTATTTAGTTTTTTTTCCTGAACAGATGTGCACGTTCAAAATTCAAAGGAACCGTGCAGAAAAACAGGTCTCCTGCCTCTTTCTTTCAAGGACGCGCTGATCACCGGCCCCCACCCCAGGATGATTCAGGGCGATCTCGCCTCCCAGGAAGAACCCCAGTGTAGTTTAATCACTTCTGCCAAGCCTGCTTGGCCATATAAAGTCACAGTTTCCTCAGGGTCTGGGATAAGGTCGGGGTGGCTTCGGGGGGACGCAGCTGCCTGCCAACAGCCACCAAGGAACCCACCGTCCGACACCCACACAGAGCCGGACCAGCCAACAGCTGGCGAGAGCCCCTGAGCCCGAGAAGGACACAGCCACCTGAGCCCTGATTCCACCCTCTTGGGCGCCGGGGTGGGGAACCCACCTTCTGACCCATGGAAGCTGTAAATACACCTGCAGCCCCTTCCTGGGGTGGGACGACCACTGTCCCCACCCCCTCCAGAGCCTTTGCGTCTTCCCAGAGGGAGCCTCTGTCCTGGTGACTGTGTGGTACCGCGAGCACCGTTTTCTGTGTGGTGGGTGAACCACTGTGGGGAGGGAGTCCAGCACCCCGAGCCCAGAGCAGCCTCCCGCGTTCAGTGCGCAGCCTTTGCGAGCGGGGTGCTCACGCGGGGGGCGCCTCAGGAAGGAAGGGAAACGTTCCGACTGAATAAAACCACCTGATTCTCCTCCCCCTCCCCCAGTATGTGTATAATTTGTTGCTTAGGAACACTTTTATTCCCCATTTTACCTTTGAAATTGTGGTGGCAGCATGGGTGGGAGGGAGATGGTAGGTGTTCGCTTGAAAAAGGGTTCATGAACCGGAACAAATACAGTGTTTTTTCTCTCCTGTTCTGGAGCTGGTGGCCTGCCGCATGGGATAGTTTGTTTCTTTTGTAAAAAATGACTTATCTTTGCGCCCTGGCTGGTGGCTGCGCTTGGTCGGAGCGCCGTTCTGTGCGCCGGAAGGCTGCAGGGCCGTCCGCTGGGACGTGCACGGGAGGCAGCCGACCCACGTTTCCCGCCCTCGCCCTCTCTCTCTCTAAAATCAATAAACTTATCCTTGGTGAGGACCTTAAAAAATTATTTTCCTGTTTTATTGATTGCTGTCGCCTATAAAGATCAAGACCTAGGAAGTGGCCCTGGCTGGTGACTCTGAATAAGGTGCCGGCCTGCGAACCCAAAGGTCGTGGGTTCGATTCCCAGCCAGGGCACATAACCAGGTTGCAAGCCGGGTCTCCAGCCAGGCCCATAGCTGGAGGCAGGTGAAAGGCAACCTTACGTTGAAGTTTCTCTCCCTCTCTGCCTTCCCCTCTCTCTAAAAACAATAAATAAAATCTTAAAAAAAAAAGACCAAGAAAACGACTGCACGAGAGTCTCTGAAGAAGCGAGGAATCCTGCGTGAAAGGACAGAGGCTCAACTCCGAGCTGCCTTACGGGAAGTTCTGCTCGCAGAGCTGCCCTGTCGGGGAGGCACAGCTCGGGCGGGGCCGAGCGCAGGGGCCCAAGGGACGTGCCCTGGACTGCGTCCCTCTCCCCCACTGGCTCTGCTTCCCCCTTTCGCACACGGCCCCTCCACGCACGGTCTGTGGCTCTCCAGGGTCACGTCACCCTTTCAGTGGGTGATGGAAAGAGAGCTCCTCTGTCCTAGTCACTTCCGTACGCGGGACAAGGTTCACTGTCATCCGATGGCCTGTGAGCTCGTTCCTGGGGCTGGAAGTTCAGACAGTGAGTGCCGACTACCTGTGTCTGGACCGTGGGCCCAGCCAAACCAAAGGGACATCCAGGTGTTGTTAGCGAATGTGCGGGGAGTGGTTTCTGGGCACAAGGAGGGGGTCTTTAACTCAGGCCCTCGGGACTGCTCGGGCCTTGGCTGAGTCACTGAGCGCAGAAGGTGGGGGAGCAGTCCTGAGAACTGGTCACCGGGAGCGGCACCCTCCCACGGACTGACGTGGGGTCTGCGTTCCCTCCCCTTGAATCACCTGGGTAGACGTGACCACTCTGACCTCTGCCTGTGGTGGAGGCGACAGTGTGTGACCTTGAATGTCGTGCCTCCTGGTTCTCTTGGAACGTTCTCTCTTGAGATACTGAGTCCAGTTGCCAAGCCACCTGGGGAGGCCACGCTATTGGCGCTCAGGTTGACAACTGCCTCCAGCCACGCAAGCCGGCGCTAGGCCTGTGGGGGAAAGACCCTCCGGCTAAATCAAGTCCGGACTCTGAGAGTCGCCCCAGCCCTTCCAGTCGCCCAGCTGAGCCCCAGTCTCGGTGGAGCCGACAGCCAGCCCTCCATGCCTGGCCTGCGTCCCTGACCCACAGCCCTCGGGCTGTAACGGAGCGGTGTGGGCCGCACCAGGACACAGAGGGGTAGCCTATTAGGAGGCCAAGGCTGAGGCAGGCGAGCTGGCCTTGTGGTGATGTCTATCGGCAGAGGACGCCTGGCGTGGTTTCCTTGTCCTGCTTGACCTAGTGATTCTACCACTGAAGTCTATCAAAATGAGATAATCTCAGATGTGAAATACGGATCACACATTGTGCCCAGATGTGTTCACTGCTGGGCTGTTGGAGGCAGGAGGAAACTTAGGAGCCTGGATTTCCAACCATGGAGATGTGATTCCCTCTTAAAATACAGTTCCGGCTGCCTTTGAGGGTGTGACGCGTCCAGGCACTGCCCCGGCCCTCTTGGAACGCAGCCTTCGAGGGGGAGCCAGGACCCCGATCTCCCCACCCTGCGAGTATGGACAGTGAGGCTGAGCAGGCCTGAGGCTGGAAGCCCGCCTGCTGACCCCAAAGCCGGGCAGCTCCAAATGCACTCGCCACGGATTCGGGGCAGGAGCCGCTCCCTGGGCAGGAGGCCGTCTGTCCGGGCGACGGGTGAGGAGCTGGTAGTGACGGCGGAGAGTTGGGAGGAGGAATGCAGAGCGCGAGGCAGGTGCAGGCAGGTATCGGCAGGTGAACGGAAAGTGAGGAGAACACAGAACGTCAGCAGCAGCTGTAGGATTGTGGGACCTGAGCCGCACTGAGCTGCTCGCATGGCCAGCCCTTCTTGCCCGAGCGAAGGCTACAGAAGGACCGAGGGAGCGAACGGAAGGGAGCGTAGTCAAGCGTTACAGAACAATGAAGTGACAGAGCCAACAAAGGAGGCTTATTTAAAAAAAAAAAAAGACAACAAAACGTTTAGTTCCTCGATCGCAGCAGCCACATTGTAGGTCTCAGGAGCCACGTGTGACAGGCGGTGACCCTATGGGATGGCGCAGGGCTGGAGGGGACCCCTGGGGGCCGTCAAACCTATCCGCCTGGGGTCCAGTCTTCTCCGCTGTCTGGCTGCGTGACTGTGGGCGAGTCACTTGACCTCTCTGGGCCTGACCGGAAGCTGGGTGTAATAACCAGAACGGTACTTCCTACAGTTGTAAGAATGAACGAACCTAACGCCCTGGGAAGGACACCCTCGTGAGGCGGCAGTGGCCGCACTGCGCCAGGTGCGTAAGTGGACTGGAGCTTGCGCTTAGCTTGTCGGCCCGCGCGGAGGGTCGTCAGCACAGCGCGGCCCCGGCTGGGAGGCCCAGTGGTAGGGAGGACTGACCTTGACCGAGATTCCGGGGCCCAGGTGGGCCTCTGCAGGTTGGGAGGCCTGGGAGGGGCGTCTCCGAGCCTTGTTTGCAAGTGGGGGCTCGTTGGCCGTGGAAGGTTTCATTGAATAGTCTAGTATCTATTACCCAGAAGGTTTTGTATACACGGTTGCTTTGTTTTTCGTAGTATGTGGTATCCAAAACCTTTTTTCCCCAGCCCATTCGTGTCACTCATTCAGATGTAAAACCCTTCAGAACCCCAGAAATTGCGGGGACCCTCCGCAACAGGAGTTGCCACGGGTAGGAATGGCCCCTTTCTGCCTGGGGATGTGTTTGCTTTGGCTTGCTTACTCTTTGGCCCATGGAGAACTGAAAAAAATGTATGTATGTAGTTGCCAAACTTTAAAAATCAAGAGGTTTCCAATAAAAATCCAGATTTCTAGCTGCTTTTGAAAAAATCCTGGGGTGTGAGCCATCCTGGGCTGATCTTTGCCCTGGGCAACAGCAGCTGGAGCCAGCGCTGCTGGCCCTGGGATAGGATGGGTTGAGCGGTTAGCCGCAGGCCTCACCGCCCCCTTTTGCCTCCCCTGCCTGGCTCCAGGCAGCACTTGCGTTGGGGAGTCCCGGGGCCCTAGTTTGGATCTGAAGCAGACACGGAGCCAGTGTAAACTCTAGTGCGAAGGTGGCTTTTGTGGGAGAAACTTGGGGCCTGGGGAGTTGAAGACATGTTAGGGCCCAGTGTTTTCCACCCTCCCCTGAGTGCCCACTTCCTTCATGTCTCCTCACTCTTTGCTCATCTCTTCTCAGCGCTGTAGCTGGAGGGACACGGTTTTGAAAGAAAAAAAAAAAAAAAAAGAACAGACTTTATTTTTTGAGAGCAGTTTGAAGTTGACGGAAAAGTGAGCGGAAAGCAGAGTTCCCAGTCCTCTCCCCCCACCTCCCGCCTGTTATTAGCAGCCTGCGTTCAGGCGGGACAGTTGTCACGGTCGCGGAGCCGACGGGGACGGGGACGCATCCTTCCTGACAAAAGCCCGCGGTGGGTCCACTAGGGTCCCCACTCCGTGCTGCACATTCTGGGGGGTTGGCAGGCGCACCGTGGCACAGCCACCGTCGCGGGCTCACCCGGAGTCGCTGCCCTGCGCGCAGGTCCCCTGGCTCCGCCTGACCATCCCTCCTGGTCCCCAGACCTCCGGGCAAGCGCGGCTCGTCTCCCTGTCCCATCCGAGCTCTGCATGCTCAGCCTGTCACGCAGGACGTGGCAGGCGTTTCAGGGGCTGCCCGGCTTTGCACGGCCGGGCTCGTTTTTACTGATGAACAGCACCTCGGTATGGCTGCCAGTTCGGCCCGGCTACCCAACTTGTGACCCTTCTCTTTGCTACCTTTGTTCACTGCGGCCTTGTTTGGGCCTCGCTCATTTCCGCTTCTCTGTCAGAGTGAAACATTGTGTCCGACTCTAGCTTTTTCTCCTCTCCTAGAGTATCAGTTCTACTTCTTCCCTTCATGTAGTGGCCCCTCTTGAGTTGGTTGAATAATTGGCGGGGACTCCCAGTCCCAGCGAGCCTTTTAGATTCACCCTCTGCTCACGACCCACAAAGACCCCACGTGGCTCAGATAGAAGCCGAAGGCCTCGCGGTGACCTCCAGTCCTGGCTGCGGGGCCCGGGCCTCTTCCTTGTGGGGAGCCAGGGCTGTGCTGGGGTCCCACCGATGATGATGAATGCGCGGAAAGCGCTCAGCACACTGTCTGGCAAAGAGGAGGCGCCTGGAAACAGTGGTAGTATTGTCACTGCTGCTGAATTATTTATCCATGTGGAAATTAAAATACTGCAGCGAGCATCCGCCTCTGCCCCGCCCCGCCCCCTCTCCACCGGCTCCTCCGAGGTAACCCAGGTTACCAGACCTTTTCTGTATTTCAGGCCTTTTCCTGGCGCCTCCGTCTCAGTGTCTGCACCTGTGAAAAACACAGAACTTGGGAAAGTAGCTGCTACGCTGCCACACGGTTTATTTTGCAGCTTCAGTGGCTCTTGTTTTCTTGAACAAATGCATCGAAAAGATGGTTCCACACTAGTTGGCAGATGCCTGTGGCAGTTTTGCCGCCGCTGGGACCTGTCCTAGGACGTGCAGCTGCCCCAGGGTCCGGCCGGTCCCCAGGGTGGCCAGTTCCGCCGTCTCCTCGAGCCCGTGACCACAGCCACATGCCATTCTCCCGGGAGGGGCCGAGGCGCGGTGGCCCCACCCAGTGGTGCGTGCAGTTTCCACTTGAGTCCTCATGCTGCTTCTGCAGTGGCACTGCCACCAGGTCCCACCGGCGGGATTTGAAAAGCCTTTCCTGTTTTTTAATTGTAAGTTTAAGAAAGGGGAAAAAAGGTGAAAAGTACAGAGAGTAACCAACAAACATCAGTGTTCTCAGCACCTAGACGTGTCAGCTGCAAACATTTTGTCACTGTAGTCACAAGTCTTCTATTATTTAATTCAAGAAATACCCCAACATGGAAGAACTTGACAAACTCTTTCTGGTATAATTCTGTGCCCGCTTCCAGAGGCAGTTAGGACAATGAATTTATCATGTAGCCATGCAAACTATTTTTCACTTTACATGAGCAGCATCTTATTTTTGTGCATTTAAAATTGTTACCTAAGTGTTGTATCCTGCAGCTTGCTTTTTTCAGCCAACAACATGTATATATGCATATACAATATGAATGGGTTCTCTTTCAAATCACTGAATAAAAACGTTACCCTGTTAAACATCTGAACTTGTGAAGTGTAAATCAGAGACTGGTCAGATGGTAGAAAGTATCCTTCAGTCTAGGGTCAAGATAGATAAGAACTTTTATTATGTTTAGAGAACTCTTCCTACTGTATCTTGTCACTTGATAGTACTGTATGTAACTGCTAAGTAATGTATATAACTGCTAAGTATAAAGTTGCCAAAAAGGAGCTGATAGCCCATTAGCAAACTTTTATTGGGGCAAAATATTGTCAGTCCAGACGGAAGAAAATGAAATGGGATCTGGGCTTAAGCCCGCGGTGCTGGCCTCTCCTGAGGGACGTACCAGCAACCAGGTGAATGTCCTGCTGTGACCTTCTTTGGAAAATGCCACCCACCAGGGCTGTGCGAAGCCGTCCTGAGCCCTGTGTATAGCCTGGTGGCACTGGGGAAGGTGGCCTGCGGGTGTGGTGGAGTTGAAGCAGGAGGCCCAGTGCACGGGGTCACGGTCTCCAAACTCCCCCCAACCCGGTGTCCCTCCCAGTCTGTAGCTGAGCCAGTGGAGGCTCCAGTGCCAGGGTCCAAGGTCCATCTCACTGGTGCTTGCGTGGGACCCTGGGTGTAGAGGTTGGACCTCCTCCGGCATGTTAACGGACCGGCCCTGCCCTGGGAGGCACGGATTTTCTGTTTGCTCCCAGACACGGGTGCCCGTGGGACTGCTGGCCGCCTCTCAGTGGCCACTTGGTCTGGTTTCCATGGAAACAGTGGCCAGACAATGCAGAGGGACACTTTGACCTTTTGTCTCACCGGCCCCCACATAGGGGCCCTGCTCCCACTGAGCAGGGAGGGACACCCCTGTCTGTCCCCCGATGGGCTGGCTGGTTGGGGAAACAGCTTCAGGAGTGAGCCTGCGTGACTGTAAAGACAGAGTGTGATATCTTGTCACCTGTGTCCAAGGCGTCCCCACTCCTACAGGTCCCCATGTGCTCTCTGGGCCCTGCTCACCTGCCCTCGGGCCTAAGTGAGCGTGACAGGCGGTGCGTGCACGTGTGGGTGTTTGCAGGAGTGCGCAGCTGAGGGAGATGCCCGTGTGAGGCTGTCCCGGCGCCTCTGTGTCTATCGCCCCCAGGGGACCCGGCCACTGTTACCAAAGTGGGACCTTGAGGATCCTGGGTTACGAGGGTGGCAGCTGCTGCCTAGGATGGGCGGTGCCGAGTCTCCACCCTTGGATGTGGGCGTGTCACATTCAGAAAGCGCGCGTCTGAGGCAGTTCCCTTCCTCCGAGTGCCCTGGTTGTGTGAGCCACACGTCTCCCGCTTCGCGCGCCCTCTGCCCGTCCCCGAGCCTTTCCAGGACCTGCCACGACCACGCCCCGCCTCTGGCTCTCACACTGCTCTCTTTGCATCCGTCCTCCCAAGGGGCCGGACCAGGCCTTAGACAATGTAAGTGTGTCACCACCCCTCTGCGCAGAACCCCAGACCTCGGGTGGCAGGTTAGAGGGTGGGGTCACTGGGGGAGGATACGATGCCTACTTTCTCAGGCACCTTCTCTGTCCTGCTGGCCAAGGGGGGTGTGTGCCAGAGGAGAAGGGCACTCCTGCCTGAAGGGACAGGCCCCTGCTGTGAGGGATCGAGGCACCGTCTCCTGGGTCAGTAATAGGGCACGGTGGGGACTGCAGCCAAGTGCAAAAACCTCATGTTCGTCCTATAAGAACCTGCCCAGCCCCAGCCCCTTGTTCCACAAAAGCATGGTTCTGTGCTGCCCCTATCCCAGTTTTTGCTTTTTTGAAAATAGAAGCCAGAAATCCAGGCTGGTGCTTCTTCCTGTTTTTGAGTCATTTGGATGCTCCCAGTCATCCTGAAGGCAGCCTGCAAGCCCCTCTCAAGTGCCCGTGTGTCCTTTGGCATGTCCCTGTCCTCCTTGGAGCACTTTCTGGTTTCCTGGCAGCCGTGACTCCAGGCTCATCTGCTCAGTTTTGTGCTCCAGGTGTGGGACCAACCATTTCTCCAAGAAGCTTTGGCTTTGAGCTCTGTGCAAAGGTTGGCACTGAACCCCATTCAGAAGGAACATGTCGGCACAGCCCGATCTGTCCCCGGGTGGCCCCGGGGGCTCTGGTGTGTGTGGGCACCGCTGGGACAGCGCCAGGCATTTCGTGGGGGCCGTCACCTGGAAGTGTCTGAAGTGCACTTTCTCAGGGAGCTGCCCCGACAGGCATCACACTGCGGGACTCTGACAAGACTCAGGTGCGGGTGCAGGGGGACACCCCAGGCTGCATATCCCCGCGGTCCCACAGCAACGGGGTGGACCCAGCACCGGACGCGTGTCTTGAGTGGGTTGTCCCTGTAACTGCCGTCACAGCTTCCTGTAAGCCCTCTGCCTCCACTGGCGGCCCCTGCCCGGCCACGGTGCTGCCCCGTCCCTTTAAGACTCCGCACAGGGACAGGGACTCTGGCTTCTCACTCACCTGCCACGGGAGCAGCCGCGGGAGCCTCAGGAGCCTCGCCCCTGGTTCCCAGCAGGAACTGTGGGCTCCCCAGCCTGCCTGCACCTCCGTTTCCTCACCTTGAAAGTGGAGGCAGGGGAGTGTCTGCCCGGAGGGTCGTCACGAGCAAATGTGTTCATCCAGGTGAACCGTGAGAGCCCTGTGAGGCTCGGGTGACGCTGACCCTGAGGGTTGAGACTCCCTGTCCGCCCGCCTGTTAGTTGCTCAGGACGGTGGGTTTTCTGTTTCACCTCTGTCTCTGCGTCTCTGTCTCTTTGTCTGTCCCTGTCTCTCTGCGTCTCTGTCTCTGTCTCTCTGCGTCTCTGTCTCTTTGTCTGTCCCTGTCTCTCTGCGTCTCTCTCTGTGTCTCTGTCTCTGTGTCTCTCTCTGTGTCTCTGTCTCTGTGTCTCTTACTTTCCTCTTTTTCCTGACTCCCCTCCCTCACCCCCTCATTGGTGTGGACCGTGTGCCGGCCACGGGCAGCCTGGACTGGGCCACATGCGGAGGGTCCTGCACTTTGTTTAAAGCTGTTGCCTGCCTTGAAATTCTGTTGTTTTTATTACCAGCACGTATGTATTTGCCCTTTTTCCGTCTTTCCCGGGCTGCCGCGGAGGCGCAGGGCAAGGAGCGCAGGGCAGGCGGGACATGGCAGCAGGCGCTGCAAGAGGTGGAGGCGGCGCCTTCGCGTGGGGAACAGGCCGCCGTCCTGCAGGGCCGCGTCTCCCGCGGCGTCTGAGAAGGGCCGTGGCCTCGGAGCAGGGGTCCTGGTGTTGCCCACCGTGAGGCTCCCGAACTCGGCTCCGGCCGCAGCCCCGGCCCCAGGGACTTGGTTGCCGTGCCAGTTCCCGGTGTGGAAGCTGCGCTGGGAACCCCTGGGGCAGGGGCGCCGCGGCCCGCCCTGCCCCGCTCTGCCCCTCTCTGCCCCTCTCGTCCCCTGCCCGGGCGGGTGCAGACGGCCCGCAGCTGTCCACCTTTAGGGGGTGAGGTGCAGCAGCA
This sequence comes from Noctilio leporinus, assembly GCA_004026585.1. Classification (NCBI taxonomy): domain Eukaryota; kingdom Metazoa; phylum Chordata; class Mammalia; order Chiroptera; family Noctilionidae; genus Noctilio; species Noctilio leporinus. The sequence continues at coordinate 67,871 of PVIW01002333.1, read as the reverse complement.
GGAGCCTGGCCTGGAGTCCTTCACCGTTTCCAGCCACGGCGCCTGCGTTCTCCCTTGGCAGCTGCCCAGAGAGCTGCCTCCCGCCTCGGCCCGCCCAGGTGGCCGCGTGGTCCGTGCGGTCCTGCGGGGGAGACTGGCCGGGGCTGTGGGAGGATTTGACGTTGCTCTGCTTCTCAGAAAGTCTCGTTCTGACCTGGGGGTCCCGTGGCCGTCTGAACAGGTTAACAGGGCCTCATTTTTAGGGCACGCGGACGTTTGGATGAGGAGGAGGAGCACTGACTCTCCTGGAGTCTTGATTTTGCTGAAATTGGCCTCCTGCCCTGGGGTGGGGGCCATGGGACGGGTGACAACAGACACCTGACACCACCACCCTGCGCTTGCCGTGGCACCGCGCTCTGACGCAGTGGGGGGTGAGGGAGGGGGCGACCGGCCACTTGTGCCAGCAAGGCTGCGCCGCGAGGTCCCGGGCCTTCAGATCTGCCCAGCGGGGATGGCGCCAGGCCGTGAACCCTTGCGAGAGGCCCAAAGGTCTTTTCTTCCTGCCAAGGGAGCGAAGTGGTCAGAGGCTCTTGTGGGTTGCAGCCAAGTCCTAGGGGTCAGGAGTGGGTCGCACTCTTCTTTCTCGGGCGCTAGTGACCAGGCCGCCTGGCTCTTCTTTCACAGATGAGAGTGGACAGCTCCTGCGTGCAGAGCCCTCGGCCACGTGGCTGCAGGGACACCTGTGCCGCCGGCTGGGCCCGAGACTCGGGCTTGGGGCCACCGTAGGGGTCCGGGGACTTGGCGCCCTGCTCTAGGTTACGCTGTCTCTCTGAGGAGGGTGTCCTGCGGGCGGTGCCAGCTCGCCAGTGGCGCACGTGCACAGGGGGCCGGATTCGCACCGCAGAGCAGTCACGCGGAGCCGCGGAGCCGCCGGGCGGCATGCACCTGCACACCTGCTCCCCAGTGTGGGCCTGGCCCGGGCTCCTGCCAAGCCCTCTGCGGTCCGCCTGCTCCCGTCACTCAGCCGCCTGCCTGGCGCAGACTCAGACCTCCCATCGCCCCTGGGCGTCTGCCCAGCCGGAGGCGCCTGGCCTTCCCCTGCCCTGCGCAGTGGATGGCAAAAGCCCCGGGCAGTGGGCAGACCTGGGACCTGGGGGCACCCTCTTCCCGCCTCCTGTCCTCACCAGGCCCTGGGCTGGGAGCAAGGCGCTGGGTTCCTGACCCGGTCCTACCGTTGGCACCACGCAGCTGCTGCTTGCGCGGGGAGGGGTGGGCGGGCTGTCCTGTGAGGGCTGCAGGTCACCCCTGCTGCCTTGGGAGCTCCGGGGAGTCTCTGAGAGGGTCTGTTCCTGGTGTCCCTGTTTTGTGCTTCCCTGAAGTCACTCAGACACCGTAGGTAAGTGGAAATGCACATGCAGACAAGGAGAGACGCGTGAGAATTGTTTCCTGAAACACGGCAGAACGTGGAACCGGCCTGATGCCCAGCAGGAGGGGCTCCAGATGGTGTTTCCATACAATGCGCCCCGCAGATGCGGGGTTCGGGGGCTGCTGGGAGGGAGATGCACATGGCGCAGGAACGGAGTGTCTGAAATTCCAGGAACTACCCCAGCCGTGCAGCAGAGGCAGGCATTCCATGCTGCAGTTGACGTAAAAATGGGTGCGGTCCCAACCAACTCCTGGTTCAGGAGCCCCAAGTGCAGGAAGGGAAGTGGTCAGAGGGCCGGAGGGTGCGGCTGGCCTCAGGCCAGGACCACGTCTCTCTCTGAGCCCGAACTCAGTCTCCCGACGGCGGGGCACGGCCCGCAGTCCAGCAGGCGAGGGGCTGACCCCGCGGCCTTGTCCCCATGGGCCCCACAGAGGAGGCCGTGGGGCAGAGCAATTGCTGGCCGTCCCGGAGTTTAGATTCATTCCGTTGGAGTTCCTTGTAATCTTTATTTGGTCCCAAGTGATTCATTCTTATCGTTGTTATTACAGCCGAGAAAATTAATTCTTATTCTCCCATAAAGGTGGCGGTAATAATCTGGGTTCAGGGCGGGGGCCGCTTTAATAAGATTTGCCAGGAGGCTTCGGAGCAGTCAGCCTTTATTAGTTCGTGGGGCCTGCTGCGCGGGAGGGAGCGGCCGTGCGGGGCGCGGGGAAGGGCCAGGTGTGTTTGCTCAGGAGGCGCTCAGGCTGTTTTCCTGCCTGCCAGGGGTGCAGGGGCGGCTCGAGGGCGGGGAGCCGATCGCGTGTCTTTGACGGACCTTGGTGGGTGACTGGCCTCACGAGATGAAGGCTGGTGCACTGGGCTCCGAGCCGGACCAGGGGCCTGGCTCCCGGGGCCAGGCTGGTCAGCGGCCGGGGGCCTGGGGATGAGGACAGCGCCCGTCTCCTCCTGAGGGCCCGGTGGCTCAGCCCTGCCTCTCCCACTTGGATTCCAAATCCCACAGTGTGGGCAAACCTCCCACAGGCCCCTCCCTTGAGCTCCTGTCTCACTTCTTCTGCGTCGGAGGGATGTGCGCAGCGCGGCTGGGACCAGGGGTGTGCTTCATCAGAGCCTCCGGCCCCAGGGAAGTGGTGACTGATGTCCATGTCCGGTCGCCCTACGCATCTGAGTCAGAGGAGAAACCGAGAGTTCTGGAAAAGCAGACCCCGTGTTGTCAGGTTTCCTGATTTCAGGAAGAGCAACTGGAGGTCTGGATTCTTAAGTGCAATTTCTTAGTTTCTGTATGCGAGTTACGGATTCAAACTTGTATGTTTCGTGTTTTGAAGACAGAAAAGATTCCCTAAACATCACTGGTTATAGGAAATGCAAATTAGGACCCTAGGGAGATGCCACCGCATGCCAGTGGGATGGTTCAGGTGAAAAGGCAGGTGGCAGATCTTAGTGGCTGGGCTGCGGACAGGCCTGGGGGTCCCTGCGGACAGGCACAGGGGACGATGGGGGGCCATGGCAGGGTTTCCCCCTCTCTCGGTGTGACTGTGAAAGGAGCCTGCCTGTGTGACGTGCCGGCAAGCCCGGCGCTGGGCCAGGAAGAGCCTCGGGTGTGGGCAGCCGCCTGGGAGGCGGGATCCTCCTGGGTGGGTCCCGGGAGTGTGGCTAAGCAAGGGCGACACGCCGAGTCGTTCCGGGTCGACTTGGTGGTGGGCTCAGCTCTCCCCAGGGAGTGACGAGTGGGCTGTGTCCCCCGAGGGTCACAAACTGCGTTGGACTCCAAAAGCCCAGCCTTTCAGATGTTTGTCAGCGGGAGGGGTGAGATGTGTCACCTGCTAGTGTTGAGGAAACCCCTCCAACCTTAATGGGGTGCCCTCAAAACTCTGGGGGCCGTTCCGGCGGTGGGCTCATCGCCAGATGCTGGAACTGCCCATCGGAGAGCAGTTCTGGGTCTTTGCCACTGCGACAGCTAGGGGCGAGGGGGGACCCGTGGGCCACCGTCACCATCGCCGCCAGCGTGTTTGCATGCTGAGTAGGTCGCCTGGAGGGCCCCCAGCATGCCGCTGCGGGGGGCGGACCTGTTCGCACCCTGGCAGCACCCGGAAGCCCGCACCACCAGGGAGGGCACAGCATCCCAGCACCAGGGAGCCCTGCGAGTTCTCTGCCGTTGGGGAGTGGCTGCGTGAGACTCGCATCCACACGGGGGGGCGATGGCCCGAGGAGCCCCTGCTTCTTGGGGGCTGGAGAGCCTCGGGGTAGACGGCAGGTCTGGGCCCCAGGTGGCAGAAGCGGGAGGTGGGGGGCCGATGGGAACACAGTCCGTCTGTCAGTGGAGTCACTCGGGCAGCTTGCAGGCGTCATTTCAGCGCCTGGGCGGGGCACTGGGAAGTCACCCGCCGGAGAGCTGACATTTCTGCAGAGAATTCTGGGGACGGGCCCTCCATCGACTGATCTGAAGCTGGTATTTTTAGGCGGTGAAAAGGGAGTTGACTTCTTGTCTTCTTTCCCTTGTCCCTTTAGGGGTTTTTTGTTTTTCTTTTTGAAGGACCTTTCTGGGTTTCATGTCCAGTTTTTCAGATGAAACTTTCTGGGTCACTGTCTTCTGGTGGGAGTTTCTCTTTCACACGCAAACCAGGAACCCCCAGGGGGACACACACACACACGTCTTTCGTGCACCCTGTGTGCGTGCAAGAGCTGCGCGGCCCGGCGGCTCTGGTGGGATCTGAGGACCGGGACACTTGGGGTGGGCCGTCCTCGGTGCTGGCCGCTGCGCCCCTGCTGCCCCCAGCCCCTCACCCCACGCCATACTGTTCCTGGGTCATGTCCAGAGGTCTCCTGTCCCCTCATGTCCTCGGTGCCCCTTTGTGACCAAATCAGCGACGTTGTCCCTAGTGGGGTGGGGGGAATAGGTCCCGGGGAGGCGCCTGACAAATGCCTCACAAAGATGAAAGGAGTCCGGGCGGTCCGGCCTTTCAGCTGGAGGAGAACCGCGGGCGCTTTTGGGGAGGAGCCCCCGTTCCTTCCTTCCGTGACGGGCCCTGAGCTCAGCAGTCTCTATTTCGATATTTTGTATTCGGCTGAAAAAGCTGCCTGCCCTGCTCATTGACCTGCTTTCAACCAGGGTGGGGTGAGCTCAAAACGGAGCGCGCCTGACATTCTGTCGTCATAGCAACCCAGGTGGTAAACACGGGCTGGGTGCTGTGTGGAGGGGCGGCAGCCGCGGGGGCTGGGGGGCTGGGGGGGCTGGGGGGGCTGAAGGTTTGGTGTCCTTGTCTCAGCCCCGTTCTGCCGGAAATACTCCGCCGGGTGTCTGCCAAGGACAGCGGCTCTGTGCCCAGCAGGGGACGGTGGAGGGGGCTGGAGCTGCCAGCTGAGGGTCTGGGACCAGGCCCAGGGGGCAGGTCCGGTACCTCCTGTTCGGCCGTCACTTTAGAGCCACGCTTCTCGGAAGGGCTGTCCGTCCTCCACGCCTCCCTCCGTGTGTCCTGCTCTCTCCCCTCCACCTGCTGGTGCTTCTCTGGGCTGCATCGGAAGTGGCTGGGTGGGCAGGAGGTCGGGGTGGGCTCCGGGGGCCTTTGAGCTCCTGCCCTGAAGGGTGACAGCGCGGGGCCGGGAGCCAGCGGCCGTGCGGCGTGTGTGTGCTGAGCAAGTCGCCGGCCTCCGTGGTGTGGACCACGCACCGGTCTCTGTCCTTCCTGCTCCCGCCCGGTCTCCATCGTTCCCCACGGTCACCCAGTGGTGCTGGTGGCGCCGTGTTCCCATGACGCCAGCCGGTGCGTTGGCTCCCTGTCCCGCCAGGATGGCCTTCCCAGCTGTTTCTCCAGGCCCCGGGGCTGGGTGAGGGGTGCCCTCCTCCCGGGTGCACCCTCACATCCTTACGGGGTGCAGGCACCCAGCTGCGGTCTGTGGGGGTGACACCAGACCCCACTTGGGGTTTCTAGTCCCTGCAGCAAAGAATCTGGCCCATGAATTCACTGTGCTTGGCTTAATGGTTTTCTGTCGAAAGCAGCAATAGATCTGAGTCCGAGTCCCCAAAGCTCCACGAAACGCCCCCACCCAGTGCACCACCTGCTTCTCCCACGTGATGATGACATCGGCCACTAGGTGGCAGCGCTGCTGCGCCCGGGGCCCCTGTTCCTGCCCAGGCCCCTGAGGGGACTGGGGTCAGAGGGCAGCTGGGGGTGACCCAGGCAGGGCCAGGCGCCCTCACCGCCCCACCCCAGGGGTCTGTCTCCACTTCCCAGAAGGCTGCCTGCCCGCTGCGCCCATGTCCTCAGGCGGACTCCACCCCTGCAGAAGTGCTGAATTAAATAGGAGGAAAAAGGGCAGGTTCCCGCAGAAGTGCTGAATTAAACAGGAGGAAAAAGGGCAGGTTCCCTTGAGCCCTTGCTGGTGGGGCTCCTGGCATAGCCCTGGGGCCCGCGAGGTGGGAAGGCTCCACTCTCTCCCCCGACCTCGATGGCTGCGACCCTGGCTCTTCTTCGCCCTGGGGGGGGGGGGGGGGAGGGCCTGCAGGTCAGTAGCCAACAGAGGGTGCTTGCAGCCTGGACGCAGGAGCGGGTCCTGCCCCACCCCTGGCTCGCTGTGTGACCTCGGTCTGTGTCCTGACATCTCTGTGCGTCTGAATTTTGATCTAGCAAATGGACTCAGTGGGAGGTCCAGAGGAAACTTCCTAGGTGACGTTCCTGTCGCTGGGTCCCCTGGGGTGTGTCCCTGATGGGTGGTCAGAGGCGACCCCACTTGACACCGACCAAAATGGAATCTCGGGGGATGTGGTCACCTGTCACAGCGCATGAGCTGAGCTGACGCGGAGCCCTGGGCCTCCTGTGAGCCTCGGTGGGCCCCGGTCAGGCGGGGACGGGCTTGTCAGGGTCACTTAGTGAATTTCCACCTCCATTTAGACCACCTCTGAGGTGCCCAATTTGGAATAAATATGAATGGAAATTAGAATAAGGTCACCACCGTTTCCCACTGTTGAACAGCTGACGGCGCCCGTAGGAGGGCAGCTACTGTCACGAAGATCTATGGGGTCCATCCCTTGCTCGGCTGCAGGGGCGCCGGCCTCCGAGAGCCCTCCCTGCCCGCGCGGTTCCTTGCGACTTTTGAGTGGGGGGAGGGGGGCCCCAGCTGGCCTTGCCCGCGGTCGCCTTCGTTGGTGTTTCTTCCTCGGACGCGGTGAGCGCTCAGGTGGGCAGGCCCCTCGCTTCCAGGCGGAGACTCGGGGGCCCAGGCTCCTTCCAGCGTGTGACTCTGCCATGTCCCAGGGGCCTTGCCATCCCCTGCTCCTCACGGGTGGCAGTAAAAGTTCTGGTGCTTGTTTCCAAGTGACGGGCGATGCTTATGCCTGTGGGGTACCGACCAGATCACGTCACACGGCCCGTGTCACACAGCCCGCATCACACGGCCACGCCTGCAGCACGAGGCCGGGACAGCCCCTGGCTGAGCAGCCATATGCCGCCGTACGGATGGAAAGGTCTTTGCTGTTTTCTGACAGGTCACCATCTGTCCCGCATACCTGGCGCCTTCCTGCCTGGATTCAGGCTGCTGCCCTCCTCCCGCGCACAGGTCCCGGCATGGTGCTCAGGGCCGCCCTCCCAGCCTGGCTCACCTTGAGACGGTGCCAAGTGTGCTCATCCCCACAGTTACATGTGCGCCTTCAGACTTCCTGCATGCCTTTCGCAGGGCGTGACTTGGGTCCCTGCGGTGACGCGGTGGCAGTTCCACTTCCATCGTCCCTCTCGAGTACCGTCAGCCACACTTGGACACCTGGTAGTTTTCTCAAGGGTTAATTCAAGTCCCAGGGAGAAGAGCTGAGTGTTGATGGGGCCCGCCAACCAAACGTTCTGCCTTTCGCTCAGAGTGGAGACATCAACTGGAGGCCTGCCTGGAGGAGGTGTCCCGTGTACAGGGTTTAGACCTTCCTGTGGCTCCCAGCCCTGCTTGCCCACCCTGTCCTCCCCAGATGTGCTAACATTGGGCCGAGCCTGTCTGGAACCCCAAGGGCAGAGCAGCCCTGGACCCTGTCTGTCTGGCACACAGAATGTTCTGACTCAGCGTTCTGCTGTCCTGCCCATCAACACACTTTCCACCTACCTGTTCTCTTCCACGCATGTGCTGGAATGTTTTCCCCTGTGCTGGCTCGCCTCCATTTCCCTGGGTGGCAGCTTCACGCCATTGCGCACCCCCAGCTTTTATTTCTGTGCAGTTTCCGTGGAGATGCCAGGGAATGAATGCACTCAGCCTGCCACTTAAAATCAAACTCCGCACCTTTCTTATCTAGGGAAAAATGTCAATATTTCTTGAAAATTGAATAAGCAAGGCATGTTTACTCTGGAAAAGTTGAAAACACGTAGGAAAATGTAGCAGAACATTGGAAGGTACCCAGAATCCCCACACCCAGCCCTCCCACGCGGCGGGGAGGCCTTTGGGAGCTGGAAGCTGGGCACCTTGGCAAGTGGCCCTGAGGTCAGCCTGACGACAGACGAGGCCAGACCGAGGCCCTTCTGCACGGGGGATGGGTGGGCTCACAGTTCCGGAGGCTGGGCGCCCAAGACATGGATCATCAGGGTCGAGGGCTTCCAGGGCTCTGTCCCTAGCTTGTGAGTGACCATCTTCCCTCTGTGTCATCCCCCATTGTCCCTCGGCGTGTGCCTGTGTCCTGATCTCTTTCTTTCTTTCTTTTGAGAGAGGGGAAGGGAGGGAGGAAGGGAGAGAGAGACACATCGATTGGGTGCCTCTCACACGCCGCCAGCTGGGGACCTGACCTGCAACCCAGGCCTGGGCCCTGACTGGGAATCGAACCGGTGACCCTTTGATGCACGAGCAGGTGCTCAGTCCCCTGAGCCACACCAGCCAGGGCTTCATCTCATCTTCGAAGGGCACCAGCTGCGCTGGACTAGGGTCCATCCCAGTCGCCTCATTTTAACTACCTCATTAAAGACTCTGTCCCCAAGTACAGTCACATTTTTTTTCCAATAAAGAAACCCCCTAAACTGTGAAGTCAAATAAATACGTTCACTGGCTGACTCAGGGTATCACTTTACACACCCAAAGGAAACGCAGACGGATTTAAGAATTAAGTGTAATACTTGCAATGTGCCAAAAGGGCCTGAAGTATTCTCACTATGAAAAAAATCATCTTAATTCACACTGAGTTAATTTGACGGTGGCAAACTGCTTCCCAGTGTGTATGTGCATCAATGCCTATCATTTTTTCACTCTCCAGATACCCCAATAAAGAGGAATGAATGTGTGTGACTGTGGGTGTCGGGGAGGCCGTTCTGGGTGCAAGAGTGGTGGTGGGAGTCATGAGCGGGAAGAGGCACCTTCCCTGGCCTCGCCTGTCGCGGGGAGCGGCGGGAACCTCGCCGCCACACGCTGCCGCCGGCCCTCCCGAGGCCTTGGTGGGGCCCATGAGAAAGCGCGCTGATGCCCGGAGCGGGTGTGGGGGCATCCTCCAGGGTCATCGTCCGGATTTACTTTTGTACCAGGCCAGACCTTCCACGTGCCGCCAGGCGCCTGGGCTCACGCTCCTTTGTCTGGGCAGGGTGGTTCCTGCCTGTTGTTGCTGCTGCCTTGCCGGGCCGGCACCCCGGAAGCAGGCGGTCGTGCCCCCGGGGCTCTTCAGAAGGGCGCACGGGGGGGAATCTGTCCCGGATCCCGGAAAGCGTTTGCATCTTGCTTTCGTCCTATGGACCGTGTCCAGCTGGTGACGTCACCCTGCACGTGGGGCGCCAGGCGGTTCCCAGGCACATCCGCTGGTCCCTTTGGCTGCTCCCGCAGGAGGGCTTCCGGGCCGTGGCCGCCTCTGGCAGCGCGCCCCAGGGCCTGCCGCTGGCCTGCGCGGCTGGAAGTCGACCCTCACCTCCCGTGAGCCCCGGGACTCGAGGCCACGCTGAGCTGCCCGGGGCCCAGTGTACCCAGCTCTGAACGGTAATGCTCAAGTTCTCAGAATCAAGACTGTTGTGAAGATTAAAAGAGCAAATACCCGTGAAATGCTTAAAATAGTGTTTGGTGTATCACGGGATTATATAAATGATGGTGATGATGATGGTGAAGGTGGTGGTGATGGTGAAGATGGTGGTGATGGTGGTGAAGATGGTGGTGAAGAGGGTGATGGTGATGATGGTGAGGGTGGTGATGATGGTAATGATGGTGATGGTGATGAGGTGAAGGTGGTGATGGTGAAGGTGATGATGAAGATGATGAAGATGGTGAAGGTGGTGGTGATGGTGATGGTGATGAAGAAGATGGTGATGATGGTGGTGATGGTGATGATGGTGACGGTGACGATGATGACCATGCTGCTGCTGCTGATCCTAATTTTCCCATATTGATCACTGCCTTAAAGGTACGGGCCATGGCTGTTCCGGCAGCAGCCCTGGGTTAGCTGTACCTATTTTCTCGTTCTACTTGGGAATCCAGGCTGTGCCTGGGGTGGGAGTCACCCGTGGTCACCTGTGTGGGCAGAGTGGTGGGAACCCCCTGGGTGTATGGGACTGTGTGAGCACCTGCCCTTGGGAGCACTGTGCTGGCTCCCTGGCCTCCTGTGGACCTGCCAGGCCGCCGAGCGCCGGGCAGACAGGGATGTGGGAGGCTGGAACTTCAGAGCTGCTTTGGGCCCCAACTTTGACCGCGTCCATATTGCTGGATTTCTCTGGGCCTCCTGGTGGTCTTTGAGAAGGCGCTAAGGCGACCCGTCTCCCGGCTGCTGTGACCAAGTGCGGCAGCCAGTTGCCCTGCCGAGTGTGGCGCCCTGGAGCAGTGCCCTGCGGGGGGGCAGATGGGGATGAGGCGGCGAGACTATGAAAACACGCCAAGCACAGCAGGGGTGCCATTCTGGAACTCCAGGCCACAGGGATCCTCTGCGAGCGGCTTCCCCCAGGGCGCTTCTCCGGCCCCCCGAAGCTCTCCTCGGGGCTTCCTGGGCCACCTGTTGTTGGCGCTGTCAGCCGAGCGCCTGTCTGGCGCACCTCCTGCTCTCAGTGGACCCGAACCTGGTTTCCTTCCTGGCTCACGGGGTTGGCAGGGGTGGGGAGCCCCGTTCAGCTGATCCTGGCTGGGACCTCCTCAATTCCTGCCCCAGGACCCATCTCATTCAGTGTGTGGGTGAAGAGCCTTTTAGGACCAAGCAGGGTCTCATGTCACACTCAGGACTCTCGCCCCTTGGCCTACCTGCTGTTGGGGGAGTGGGGACATGGCACCAGTTTGTGGGATTTGCGGATTAAAGGGAGGGGTGAGTGTCTCGGGCCACGGGCACAGCTCTCAGGACAGCCTCATGGTGTCATGAAGTTCACTGGATCCGGATGCCCTGCGTTGTCACAGTCTGGTTCCAGGACAGCGCGAGGCCCTGGCAGCTGCGATTCACGGCTCCCCATGTAAGCTTCCAGACCACATAGCAGTTCACGTGGGTTACAGCGGGACCCCGGGGCGGGGCTGGGAACCTCGCGCTGAGGCTCCGGCCACAGCGGAGGGGGGAGAAGGCGCTGCTTTGAGGGTTCCATAAATCGGTTTCTGAGAGGTGTGAAATACCAACGCCCGTGAGTGAAAAATAAAAGCACCCCAACGACAACAGCATATTAGAGCTTCACATTTATTTAAATTTCCTTTTCCGCGTCTGTAAACAAGTCAGAATTCCAACCTTGCCTTGGGCTTCCTGAAGGTTTTATGAGACGGTGGACTTGAACCTGTCACTTCGCTGGTTAGCTGGCGGGGGGGATGTCACTCAGTGCCCGGCGGCTGTTTCCCATGCCGCCAGTTAAGGCCCGGTGTGGGGAAGGGGAGCTGAACCCACAGAAAAGCTCACGTGAGTCTCGGGCAGGGTGTGCTGCGGGGCTTGACTTTGCCCAAACAGAGACCGTCCCTGTCCTTCCCCACGACCGCCTCCTCCGCCCTTTGAAGTGAACCCAGCCCTGTCCGTGGGGCCCCTTTGGAAGGGACCAGGGCGAGGAGAGCAGGTGCACCGCTCGTACGTCCCTGCACGCACGTACCTTAACCATTTGGCCTCATTTAAGATGTGCGCCTGCTTTTTCACTCGACGTGGCGTGTTTTCCCGGGACCCCACCTGCCCGCCCAGGAGAGCTGCAACCATTCACTCAGCCGTCCCCCACGATGGGGTTTCCGGTCGCCTCCCGGGCGTGGCTGTAGTAAGTCGCGCTGGTGCACCTTCATCTCCTCACTGGCCTCTGGGTTATTTTCTCAGCCCAAGCCCCCAACTCCAGCGTTCCCGGGCGGGGCGTGTTTGGGGGTTGCGGTGGCGTGGGGGCGTCCGCGCTCACCCTCCAGCGCTCGCCTGCTCCTTGGGGGGCGGAAGCCACCCCTGCCTTGCCCGTGTGGCACCCCGCCTGCCCCGTGCTGCCCCGTGACCCACGAGTAGCCAGTGTACGTTGTGGCCTCATCAGGGGAGCAGTCGTCATTGCTTTCCTCCCGCTGTCACTACTCCAGGGTGGGCCCCTGCGCCGATGGCCATCAGGAGGACTTGCCGCCTTCCATTTGCCCCGTGTTACTGAGGTAGCGTTGCTGCGTAAGTGGCCTGCGTAGCTGAGGCGTCCATCGGTGTGTCGGTTGGTACGCACGGTGCCGTGGTCGCCCCAGCCCGGCTGCACGTGGGGTGCTGCTGCTGGGCTGCCCTTGGGCCCCCTTCCCTCCTTCCTGCCTCTGTCTCTGCAAGCTGGCTGGTGGGGACCTGCGCTTCGTGCAGGCCAGTGGCGTTGAGTAGGAGGTCGCCTGGGTTTGAGCACATTCTAAATCACCGTGGTGTCGGCTCCAGAGTTGTGCTTCTTTCGTGCCCAGTGGTCTGCCTGTAAGTCTGGGTGCCTTTCAGAATCGCTGCAGTGCCCTCCTTGTCCCTCCACCCTCATCCACGCATCCTCCCGTCTTCTGGAAGCAGAAATTTCTACAAGCAGGGACGTGAGCCATAGGTCCCCCACCCCCTGTGCACTCCAGGAAGAATTTGGGGGAGGCCCACTGAGCAACTAGCGGTGACACAGGGGTGCCGAGAAGAGGTGCAGGCCACCGACGGAGTCTGGACAGGCCGCGTGCAGCAGGGCCGCGCCCGTCAGTGGCCAGGAGGAGGGGTGTCAGCTCCGCTTGGTGCTTACGACTGAGGACCATGATTCTCGGGGCGCAGGGCTGTTCCTGAACGGAAGGAGGGGACATTTTCCCTCCAGGGGAACAGCTGTGCAGCCACAGGACCTGGCGATCGGTGGCGAATGGGGCTCCCCCCACTGTGCCCCGGGGACCGTGGGAGATCCCGAGGACACCCCTTCGGTCCCTGCAGGACTCTGCTGGGCTGAGCCCGGGCGTGGCCGGGGAGGTGGGGCGCCTGCCAGCACACAGCTCTCATTCTTCCTCTGCTGCCCCTTGTCCTGCAGGGACGGAGAGCCGCGGGACCCCCGACAGCCTGCAGAGGTTCTCCTCGCTGCCCGCCTATCTCCCGGCCAGCCTCCGCGTGGCGGACGCAGACGTGTCCTTCTTCCTCAAAGAAGCCAACCAGGACGTGACGCGGAACTCCAGCCTGCAGGCCCGGGTGGAGGCCTTCTTCGTGTACCGGGCCAGGGCGGCCCCGGTGGTCAACGCCAGCTACGGCCCGTTCTCCGCCGAGCGGGCCGTGCCCCCCGAGCTGCTGCTGACGTCCGAGGCCTTCAGCAGCGTGGACGGGTTTCCCTTCCGCTGGAAGCTGAAGTCCCACATCCTCGACAGCTCCATCTACTGCAACAGGCCCAAAGTGCAGACCCTGTTCTACGTCACCGGCTCGGCCTGGGACGAGGACGAGCCTGCAGGGAACCTGCCCTGCGTGCGGATGTTTGCCTTCCCGGAGGCCAGGGAGGTGGCGGCCAGCTGCCGCCTGCAGGGGACGCCGGGGCTGTGCGTGGCGGAGCTGGAGCTGCTGCCCGAGTGGTTCAGCTCGGGGCTGGACCTGGAGCCCGAGGAGGAGACCCCAGCCCTGCTGGGCGGCACGGCCATGGAGCTGTTCTTCACGCTCTTCGAGGCGGACGCGGCCGGCCACTGCCCGCCGGAGGAGGAGGGCAAGTGGGCCAACAACATCCACGCGGGCCAGGAGGGGCCCCCGCCGGCACCGCCCGCCCGGGAGCGCATCGGCAGCGTGGTGGTGTACCCGACGCAGGACGACCTCAGGTGGTCCCCGCTGCACCTGGACAAGAACATTGTCCTCTCTGTGCCTCTGAACCTCGTCCGTGAGGGCGACGTGGCCACCTTCCTGGTCTCTCTGGCCAGTGGCTCCGTGGCAGACCACTTCACTCTCAGGTAAGAGGCCCCGTGGGTGGGGCCGGAGGCCGGTCACCCGTCTGCCGCCACGTGGGTGCCGGCCACACTTGGAGGGTCCAGGGTAGGGAGGACCCTGCAGACATGACCGACACCCTGCAGGACGGTGGGCCAGACACAGCCACAAGTGGGATGTTCGGGGCCTGTGTTTTCTGCACACGCAGCGTTCACTTACATCTCCGTGGGGCTGCGGTTCACGATTACTGGATCGGTTTGCCCAGGGGGAGGCGGCGGTGAAAGGTGGGGGTCAGGCAGGGTGAGAGAAGCTGGGAGGAGACCTTCCTCTTGCTCCAGGTCCTGCTGCGCATGGAGGGTGCGTTCGCTCCTGCAGGAGGCTCAGCCCCTCAACTGGACCTCGCCGGGGTTCCAGCGCCCATGATGACCCCACCCGGGGGTTCAGCCTCCACCCTTGTTGCCCCCCACCCCCCGCACTGAGGCCCTTGCTGTTCCGTGCTGCGCACCTGCTCTCCACCACACCTCGTCTGTGCAGAGGCGAAGAGCGGCTTCTGTCTGCCCGGCTGGACCCTCATTGCGTTCTGGGCGGGGGCCGAGTGTGAGCTGCCCGTGGGGTGTCCCACAGAGGGGCCGGGCGGCTGGAGCCGTGGCTCTGAGACCCCAGGTAGATGGTTTCCTGGGGGTCCGAGTCTGGGCATCTTTGGTGGTTCGATGGTGCTGCTCACAACCTCGGGAAGGACGGGCTTCTCAGCAGAAGTTATGCGGAGAAGAGGGCTTGCGCCTGAGTCCCGAGGGACGGCGACATTCAACACTGACAAACGCAGAGGGAGAACACGGGCCAACACGAGGCGGAAAGCAGGGCGGGGTCAGAGCCGAGTGCCCCCGAGAGGCCAGGCCGGGAGGTGGAAACCACCCTTCGCCTTTTGTACCTGGAGGCCGCTGGTCACTCTCCTGCGACGTGTGAGGGATTTCTGGGGATAAAAGCCACACCGGAGGGGCTTCGGGGCACGGGACTTGTAAGGTATGTGAGTTAGGGAGTAAGTTCAGCTGCGTCTAGCAGAAACGGCCACAAACACTGGCCTTTCCAAGGCGGGAATGGTTGAGGGAAAGGCAGGAATGTCCGCAGGGAATAGGGTGAGGGAAAGGCAGGAATGTCCGCAGGGAATAGGTTGAGGGAAAGGCAGGAATGTCCGCAGGGAATAGGTTGAGGGAAAGGCAGGAATGTCCGCAGGGAATAGGGTGAGGGAAAGGCAGGAATGTCCGCAGGGAATAGGGTGAGGGAAAGGCAGGAATGTCCGCAGGGAATAGGGTGAGGGAAAG